>CM023948.1:26656027-26697305 GCA_013407115.1 Glycine latifolia | reverse complement strand
TGCATTTGAAAATGGAGTTACAACATTTTGAGCTTGACATTCCTAAACATCCAGATTTGATTAATTTATCAATTACATTTGAATTATGTCAAGGGCTAGCAAGAACTGGAAAGTCCATCATTTACCCTCTTATTGATAGAATAATTAGACTTACACTCACTCTTCCAGTTTCTACAGCAACTACTGAAAGATATGTCTCAGCTATAAAGATAATCAAGACTAGACTTCGAAATAGAATGGAAGACCAATTTCTTAATAATTCTTTGATTACATACATTGAAAAAGAAATTGTTTTGAGTTTTAGCACAAATTCAATGATAGATGATTTTAACAATATGAAAACACGTAGAGTAAGAGTCAAATCATGAAGTGATTTTAATTTCTGTAATAGTTTTTTTATATTAGATTTATATTGTCTTCAAAGTACTTTTATTTATGATATAATTTTTTTTATGTTCGCCCTCTCTTAATAAAATTTCTGGCTCCGCCACTGACTAAGAGGACATAATTTTTTCCCTTGAGCCAAATGAAAGTCTTCCACTGAAATATAATAACCTTCCAACCAGGACGGATCTACCTATTGGGTTGTGGACTTATGGGGGCAATTGTTCCCACTAAATTTTATTTTACTTACATATATATATATATATATATATATAATAAAACTATTATTATTATAAATTATATATATGTGTAATAAAAAATACTCCTATAAAAAATAGATGTTATCCTTTTAAGATACTTTTTAAAAATATATATAAAAATATAAGAAATAAAAAAATAATTTAATTGATTATAATTTTAATATTTTATTCTTTTATTTTTAGATTTAATTATTATTATTTGTCCTCTAATTTATTTTTTAGGTTCAATTTGGTTCATTTAATTTTAAAAGATTAAGTTAGATTTTTTATTTTTCAATTTGATCTCATTTTTCTTTGGTATCCTCAAATATTTTCAAAACATGAGATCAAATTGAACTCATTTAAAAAAATAAAAACTTAATTAGAAATTTTAAAAATAAAGCCATAAAGTTTAACATAATATATAAATTAAGGAATCAAATTGAACCTTTAAAAAATAAAAGGACTAAATTAAACTTAAAAAATTAGACATCTCTAATAGACATCCAACATAGAACAATGATTCATTTATTAACTTACACTATACATTTTCATTTGAGTGATTTCATCCCAATCCAAATAGAACAAGAAAAATATTAAAAGAGTTTGTTATTTAAGATGTTTCTCGACAATTAATTTTGTGAAAAATAAAATATGCAATCACATGAGAGAAGATAAATGGTTGTTTAGTTACATTCATAAATGAAACAACAATAGAGCATCTTCAATGAAAAAACATAAAGGACAATTGTAATTTATATAAGTTTAAGTATTTTGGATTATCTTTTTTTACGACATTTTGTAAAAATTTGTGATATTTTTTATTTTATAAAAATATTATAAATTATCTATTGTTCCCATTAAAAGAAATTCCTGGATCCGTCGGTGCTTTGAAATCCTGACTTAATAAATTAATTATCATTTAAAATTCCAAAATCTTTCATGAGAAAAGCATACTCATAAGCTGTTTCGTCACATGGAGCATAGCCTCCACCTTCACCAAAACAGCCTCTTACCATACTTGTCTTCATATCGACAGTACGAGAACAATGAAGGCAGGTACTATCTATTACTTTAGCACCTTCCTAAACTCCAAACCCTGAGTATCAATGTCAAATGCTAACATCAACATTTTTTGTAGCAATTAAAACTAAGCGCTGATACATTCTAGTGGTCAATTGCAAACTACTAGATGCAGGAAATCTCTAAGTAGTTCACAATCTCGGCAAAAAGATCCATCCACCAAAGTTAATCTACCACTTTGGAGTTGAACATTCATATTCAAATAATGTTATGGCCTGTTCTTGAAATGGGAAAATAAGAGGCACTGAAATTTACTATTGACATGTTCAATGCATAGTAGTGTATCTGTCATTGCAACAGAATACCTTAATATCTAATGAATTGACTTGTAAAGTATAGACACACCAAAACAGAAATATAGATTCTGTTCTTATGGCCATTTCAATTATACTATTCTAAACATATTTATATCTTCATCAAATTACTAAATAAGATTAGTATTGGTTTAAGATCATGCACCCTGCAAGGAGTGTGTGTGTGTGTGCACGAAGGAATTATGAAAGGAAATGCAGTATTAATCTCTTTTGTGTTATCACACTGGATTATCCTTTGTCTTTTCTGTAGTTCACAGGGCATATTCATCAGGATCAAATGGCTTAGATGGTGCAGAAGCAGACTAGAACAAAATATGGTGAAGTAAACCTTCAATTCAGTGGTAAACATCAAATGTTCATAAGAGAGAAGGATGATATTCTAAAGTGAAACATAAGCATAACAAAGAGGAGTTAGAGACACAATAGCATTCACACACGCAGACACAGATAAGAGAGAACTCGAAATTAAGATGTATGAAACTGTTAAAAAAAAAACAGTAATTTAGCTGACTCTGCATCTTTAACTCAGCATCTAACCAGGTAACAACCTTGACCAGACCATTCAGCATCAGGGATAGGAGTATTTGTAACAATATAAAATAAACCAGAGTGATGTTCCACAAAGTGCTGTACACCAGAATTACCATTACATATTTTTTGTAAACCATTTGATGGATTGACCAAATATATAAAATAAGCATCAAGATCGACATATCACTAGAAAATAATACTTTCATCATGTATTCATATAATAAGACAAATAAATACTGTGTTCATCAGCAAGCACATCAAGTAGTCAAGGTGAAGTCAACAGTTGAAATTATGTAAACACAAGTCCTCAACCTTTTGATGCATTGATAAAAAGGACAGAAAAAATGATACAAATCCACTTTCTAATACATGATAATTCACCATAAGAGGTCAAATAAAAAAAGGAGCAAACAATACAAAAGTCTGAAGATTGTAGAGCTACTTGATTGTCAAAGATTAGACTATACTTCATTGTGAACTTAACTGAAAGGAAGAAGCACTGAAATCTTAAAACATGGCCTGCAGGAATCCTCAAATTTTACACCTTAAAGTCTAAAGAGTTCCGATCAAAAGGAAGATAATTTTCAGTCTCAAAATAAAGCACATGGTTCAGTACGGAAAAATAAGATGAAAATCTGAAATCTGCATACAACCAAATATTCCCCCAAATCCCTATCCCTTCTTAGTTCTTAACCACATTGGACGCTTCAAACACCTCTAATACTTGCCATTATAGGAAGGAAGGACTAGGATCCATATTATACCTCTGCGCAGGCACACCAATCATTATATTCACCGTCAATAATAAAAGTCAATTACGGGAATGTGAGCTATTTTTGGCCAATCTTCTCCCGTTTCCTTCTCACATCGCTTCTCTAACACAGGGCAACCGTAGAAAGTCAAACTTTTCAGACTGCTAAAGCTTAGGCTTGTTGGAAGACATGTCAACTTGGGACAGTTTTTTATACATAAATGGCGAAGCAAGGGAAGGTTTCCAAAGCAGTCTGGCATATTGGCTTTTTCATTTTTGTCCCATGACAACCACAACCCGTTTAGTTTCTTACTTGACATATTGGCTTTTTTGGCATCCATTAAACTTTTTATTTTCCCCAAATGCTTGGTATGAAGATCTCCTTTAAGTTTCTGTGGTCCCAATTCTGCTTGAGAGTTTCTAGGTTAGTGAGCTGTAGCGGAGCAGCAAAATTTTTTAGTCCATACCAAATTTTAAGTAGTGCTAAATTTTATTTTTAATTTTAATTAATTATATAAGTATATATAATTATTAAAAAAAATTCTCCACTACTTAATAACTGCAAATTTTATTTTTTAAGTAGTGTCATGATCATTGCTAGTTACAACACTAACTCCGCCACTATTAGTGAGGGATGGGGGAAGGGAGAAAAGGGTTAAAGGAGAAGTTGAGCATTTTAAGAGTAATAATGTTGAAGAGATAAGGCAGAACAACATTGTTGAGGAGGTTGAAGACGAGGGAGAGTGTTCGGAGGTTGGGGAAGGTGGAGAAGGATGGGGTCAAAAAAGTTGTTGCTGATGAGGTCAAGGTGGAGGAGGGGGTGCAAAGAGAGACTTGGAGGGGGAGGGTTTGGTTGATAGAGTTGTTGAAGAGGATGATGGAAGTCAGGCTGGAGAGGTGGCAGAGGAGGGAGGGGGAGAATGGGCATGTCAGGCTGAAGTTCGAGAGGTCTAGTGTCGTCATGATATTGTTGCTTGGGCCACAAGTGATGCCGACCCAGTTGCATGGGATGGGGTCATGGATGTTCCACGTGTATCGCTAACGTGTCCAATTAACATATACGTTATCACGTTTTGGACGGATATTAACAACAAAGATCTCCCACAAAAGTTTTGCATGAATTTTTCACAAAAGTTTTGAAGTTTTCAGGGACCCAATGAGAAACAATAATTTTTCATGGATTAATTGCAAATTTCATATATATTTCAAGGATATTCAATATATTTAAGCCAACTAAAAAAAAGTAAAATGATGCTTGATTTGAGTGTTTTTTGTTTTCATTTTCAAAGAAAATAAAAAATAAGAGTGAAAATATGTTTGTTTAAAATTTAGAAAATATTTTTTCTTACTATATTTTCAAAAACAAATCCAAAGCTGAAAACAACATATTGACGTTTTCAACCCTTTCTTAAGAAGTGAAAACATGATAACATTTTAAAGTATTTTCTTCTCAATATATATTTTTTAAATCTTGAAAATTAAAAAAAAATTAAACAGAAAATAAACACTCAAATCAACTAACTAAATGCTACTCACCTCTCCCACGAGAAAATTTTCAGGGGAGACCTACTTTTTTAGAAATGTTATTTTTTAAAATTGATATCAAACATAAAAAAATAAAATTCCCGATCTAACATTCTTGTAAAACTGAAAATTTCTCTCCCTCTAAAGGCCCCCCTAACGTTTTCATTTTCATTTTACATAAAAAAGGTAAATCTATTATGAATACCAATCAATGTCCCTGTTAAGTCTGTTAATGCCCATTAACGAATATAGTCCCTGTACATGCTGCCACACCGCTGTTAGCATACCCAATTGTGTTGCTATTGTATATTTAAACCGTAAGCTAAGCGCAATGAATTGATAAAAAGAAATTAGGAATGAAATGCACGCTTTCCAAGCAACTTCCTTTCTTTTCTGAACACAATTAAGATTGAAACAAAAATCAGAAGATTGCAAGCAACTTGCGAGGTGAATAAGGTGCTATTTTTAAATTATCAAATACCTTATATTTATATAATCATCCCGTCATCAACATCAAAAACATCTTCATCCCGACATTAAACAAAAATATGATTATATATTTTCACTGGATGAAGAAGAAGCGACAATATGTTCGAAGAGTTCTAAAGCAGTTTACAAATTGAAAGAAACATCAACGAATAAGGTCAACTGTACAACGCAACAGGGCTCAGCACCACCATTTTATCCAAAATTAATCTGCCACTATATAGGGTATTAAGGTACACAAATAAACAATGACGAATTACTTCAGTTTTTCTGACCAATTCACCAAATCTACACACTACTACAGTCACCATTCTTTAATTCCAGGCTGCTACAACCGTTTCTCTTTATGGTTTCACTGATATCTCAGGCATAGTTGCAAGCAGCAAAGTTCATTTTTACTTCAGTCTCTCAACCAAAAGTAATTGGGGGAATCCTAAATTGTTTCAGCAGTTTTCTTCACATGCTTCTCATCTTCAACATCCTGAAAGTTCCAATAACAAGATATATCAAAATCATCTTATCAAGAAAAACTGCATGAATCTAAAATTTTCCTTAAAGCCGAGGGAGGCGTCAATTATGCAAATAAACTGTCATATATGCACACACTTGCTCCGTAGTTTCTCTCGTTTTTTTTTTTATCTCAATTACTTTTCTATTTACTAACATACAAAATCAGTTTTACACAAAATACATAATTAGATTATATTATTTATATTTATTTTGCAATTTATTTTAACAAACACACAGGGAATGTTGCTTGTGCCTAAACAATATTAAAGTGGGTAAAGTATTTTAAAAGAAAGAAAAATAGAAAACCAAAGTGGATCCAGGTAAAAACTACTTACTGAATTGCCAATCTTGTCAAAATCATCAAAACTGCCCTCACCATCATCTGAAAGATGGAAATGATAATCATTATGAAATAACTAGATTGTAGATGATCGTGACAGATAAGTTAACCATCAAAGGCAACGTCATCCCAAACATTTCAAAATCAAGTCAATTCTCAAGAATCTTAAGGATGTTAATTGACAGTGGAATGGCTCATGCTTATGCACATAATGTGCAAAATTTAAGTCACTGATTTGAGATACAAAACTCAAAAAGTAAATGCTTGACTGTATATTTCTTTAAAAAAATCTAAACAGATTTTGAGTAATATACCAGGAGCTTCATCACTGTCTTCAAGATCTCCAAGAAGAAATGTGTCCAAGTCTTGTTCAGTAGAGGATGAATTAGAAGGTCTACCCTTCAAATTGTTCCCTGCTGCTTCTGCCTTTCCAGTTCCTCCAGTAGCAGCAGGTTGCTCTACCTTAGTATCCACATTCTGCTCTGCTGCTGCTCTAAGCTGAACCTCCTCCATATATTCTTTCTCATAACTGATTGTAACATTATAATTATAGAATGAGGCTTACTTAAAAATGTTACAGCACTTCCATCATAACAAAAAAGGCAACAAGTACAAATAAAATAAAAAGACTCATTCCAATTCACAATCCTCTCTCTCTCTCTCCCCCATTTCTTGCTCTTTGTATTCCCCCCATATTTCTCTCTAGTTTAAACTCGATTTCCATTTCTAAATGATAGATAGAAAGAAAGAAGCAGAGTGAATTCGAAATAGTATGGGTAAAATAATCATCTTGCATTTCTTTTGTTCTATTTTTCTATCAACTCCATTTAAAAGAATAATGTTTTTCCATAGTAAGGGCATTTCAAGAATTATCTCACATTCCTAGGAATATGCATTAAGAACCAAACAAACTTTTTAGGTTTTAAGATATTCCTAAGAATTCCAAAATTAATTTCCAAAGAATTTTAAATGCTAATTGGTCACATAAGACCAGAGTAGTTGCATATGATAATGCCCACCATAGCGGCGTCGCATTGCACCCGTGGTACTAATCACAGAGCATTTCACTATGTTCAAAGCAATAATGTCCAAGATAGCCACGTCGAAAAACACCATTTTGAGCCGTGAACAGCATTATTTTGAGCTCTTTTAGGGAGCCCCCGTTCTCTTCTGAATTTTCCTCTTCCCCTTTTCTCTCCATTTTGCACACCTCGTACAACATCAGACCTTACCCTTCTTCTCATCAGTGAGGATCCATATTTCTACAGTAACTTTGTTGGTGTCACACTGCATTTTTTGTCCATTTCCCAGAGAAGTAAAGTGTCATTTACAGCAGTGGCTACATAGTGACAAACACCTTACTTCTCTTCAATGAAGACCCACTCTCTTCAGAAACATTTCCAGCATCCTGCAGCAGTAACTTTGGCACACCGTTCTGTGGTCTCTACTATGTTCACATCCTTTAGGCTCTGTTCTGTTCATGTCATAGAGGGGTCTATGTTCTGTTTTATTGTTTTTTTTCCAGCATGTATATTATGCTTTCTATTTCATCGTTGGGTATCAGATAGCTAAACCTCATGTTGCCCTTTCTTGCTATACTTTCTATTTTTCCTTTTATATTACTTGACTCTTGTTATTAAATTGTATTTGACTTCAAATTATGAATTTTAATTAATAATGAAGAATGTCTTTAATTTTGTGTCATTTTTTTAGCATATAATGTAATATAAATTACTTAATTTATATCTATAAATTTCATAATAGTGATTATTCCACTATCTACTATCCTACTATACCAGTTTTGGGGTCAGCTGCTCTGCATCACTATTCAGGAATTGATAATGATGCATTAAACTCTCATTGACCATAGCTTGGACTAGCCTAGCCTGAGTCTAAAGGGTGAAGGTTCCATCTCATGGGGTTAAATTAGTGGTATCAACATCAACATCAACATCAACAACACCTTTAACCCAAGTTAATTGGTGGTATATTGATGGCAAATTTAATGGGAACTTAAATTGTCACCAGTCCTGATATCAATTGGTGGGAGGTATTGGTTTGATTGAGTTTGGGATATTGTTGAAAATCAACCTATTGTTCATATGGAATTAGAGGTTAATTTGCTTTGTTAATAGGGCAGAAACATTTATCAGGCTGGAGGGCTCGAGAAGTGAATGTCCCATGTGATGGGTTGAGGTTGAGTATATCTTGGATTCTATATCCAGATGATGCAAAGCCCCCAGCTGTTCACTCAAGAGGCAATGGAGCCTGATAGGGGGCACATCAGGTTTGACTGAGTTATATCCAAGTGCCATGGTACACAGTCCTTTAAGCTCTGAACTAAGAAGCAGCGATGGAGCTTGATAAGGGGCCACATCATGATTAGTCAAGACATATCTGGATGGTACACTAATCAAATAATTTTTCCCCCTAAAATACCAGAGAATGGAGTTCTTGCTCATAGTAATGCTCCCACGAATGAGAATCCAAGGAATGTAATTAGAAACCTTGAAACAAACGCCCCCTTAGATCTTAGGAAAAAACTCTAACAAAGGAATAAATTTAGAAACCAAGGAATGTCTATTTTTCCTTGATTACTAATATCAGCCTCTATTAAATAAAATTTGATTGCATCATAGAAAGAACCCTTAGCTAGTTAGATCGTAGTTGTGAAACCATCTAACCTTTTTTATGTAATAGTATACACCTAGAATCCTGACTTCAAAGAAGAACAAATATATATGCTAATACGCATTTGCATATAAAATAAGATAAACAAACGACTAATCAGTTTGTACATCATCTTAAATCATTATAAAAACAACTTATTCCACCACATTAACTCTCTTTCCTTTTCTTTATATTATATTATATTAACATTGTTCTAGAAAAATTTGATTTAAAACATAAAATACATAGTACAAGCCAGCAGAAAAGATTTCCCTTTGATCACTAGCATATTTTCTATTTTTCCTTCTTGTATGTCTTTTATCTATGTTATGTCAATATTTATTCTTTGAAGAATAAAGAAGCAATCCGAGTGGAGTTAAACAAAAATACTTTACAAAATAGAAATACTTGTTTCCACCTTCATTGATAAATATAACATACTACATGGAATATTAACATTAGTACTTACGGAGCCACATGAGTGTTGACAAGTGTGAAATATATCTTCCAAAAGTGTCTTTCTTTCATAGCACGTGGACATAGTTCATATCTCAATCTTGAAATTTCCTGCAACGGAGTAATTAAAATACATGAACAGTTATATAATAGCAAGCTTGTGATAACTTGTATTTTCAAATACATTTGTCATTCTCAGTCCTTGTGCTATATTAGCATTGTTGCTGGTAAATGATAACACATTATTGCAATATAAAGAGAGGCAGGTGATACTTTTAATGAATTAGGTTGATAAAAAACAACTGTCACAAAGAAAAAAACAATTCAATTAATCACCAGATGGCAACAAGGGCAATGGATACAACACATGCATTTCTCTATACTAGTAAGGAGAAAATCAAGTGCCAATGCTTGACAGCAATACAATGCTGCCACTGGCAACGAATAAATACACAAATAAACAAAGAATGAAAAAACATGATGCATAAGTAAGCACCTTAGCACCCAAATGACCAGGGAAACACATTCATCTCTTAATCATGCATCATTATTTTTTCCATAGGAATGAAAATTTAGGCTGAAAGACTCACACACATGCCTTAAGCACCTTTCTGAAGTAAACATGTGAAGAGGAGTGCACTACAAAGAAATCACAAAGACGAATTATTATTATTTTTTAAAAAGAGCATTTTCTCTGCTCTTCCCTTTGCCGCATTACTAAAACAAACATCAGAAGTGAAATGCATCACAAAGCAATCACATTAACACACAATTATAAAAATAAAATAAAAACTGGGCACTCTCATTGTTCAAAAGGAATAACAATCACAGTAACCAAAACACCCAATAATTTCTCCATAAAAAACACCTAATAATAACAATAATAATAGATAAACAAATATGAATAAATAATAAATGTGGTAAACTATCATTCAATCACAAACTTTCATGTATAGAAAGTTTGTTGACTTGTATAATTGTCAACTTTAAGAGTCATATCAAAGGTGATTTCTGATAGTGTAACACATACACTAATAATGCATGTCTATTATTTTAAACTAAAAAAAAATACACTAAAACTAGAACGCAACGCAATTTCCCCACACAAGGGATCCACTTTAAAAATTTTAAAAAAATAAAAAAGGTGAATTCAATTTACCTTAACAGTAGTTAAAACAAGAGTGGCATGCTTTTCCTGAAACTCGTTGAGATCCTTCCGAACATTGGATCCCACAGTAGTCACATCAGAACCATCCGATTCATCTACATTTCCAACCGAACTCATTTAAACCATTTAAAAAAAAAAAGAATTTCTCAAATTCATTTCTAAAAATTACCGGAACTGAGAGGAAAGTTCTGGAAGGTGGTGGAAGTGAGGCCCTTGACGAAGGATCTGAGGTCGTCGGTGATGCCGAACTTCTCGAGTTCCTGCAGCGTCGCAGAGGGCGTGGCGGTGGAGGTGGCGGCAGTGGCAGCGGTGGTGGCGGCGGAGGCAATGGCGGCGAATTGGGGAGGAATGGCGATGGTGTCGGAGAAGGACTTGATCTGGTCGGCCTGGCGGAGCGCGGCGGATTTAAGGATGTCGGCCTTCTTGGAGGCTTCGGCGGCGAGCTCCTTCGATTTCCTGGCGGTTTCGGAGACGAGATCCGCGATCCGGGAGGAGGAAGGGGTGAGGGATTGGGATTTCTTCGCGGCCTCTTCGGCGAAGGTCTTCGCGCGCTTCCACAGGTCCTCCATTGCCACCGGAGGAGAGAGAAAATAGAGAGAGAGGTTTGAAGATGAGGGAGAGGGAGAGGAAGAGGAGGAGGAAGAAGAGAGGAGACTATGGAGAAAGATTTGGATTTAGAGGGATACGACAGCGTATGGTAAGATGATTAGATGAGTGAACTGCATGCAACTATTCCTCGTTTACTTTTTCAACACAATACTTTTTATTCATTAAAAAATTTAAATTATACGAGTTTAATAATTAATGTACTGAACCATTTGAAATAATTTTATGGTGTGATCCAATTTGTTATGAATTTTAAAGTAATTCATTAGTAATCTTTTGAAAATTAAAAATAGAAAGATTGGGTCTTATACATAAGCGAGTAAAGTAATACAAAAAAAAAAACTCGTCATCTTTCTTTCTTGTATCATATAGAAATCGTGCGATGAAAGTCTTATGCATTGTTTTGAATGAAATGAAAAAAGTGAAGAATCTTTTTTTGGAGTGTTACTTTCTCACTTTGCTTTTCTTTCTTTCTGTTGCTAGAATTTTTGATATCTTTTCTTATTTTTCATCGAAACGAATGACATCTTTTTGAGAAAAGTTATTATAAAAATTAATAAATTTATCTCTTTTAAAAAAAGTTATTATAAAAATTAACAAATTTATTAGTTAATTTATTTAAGTTTAATTTTTAAAATAAGTGTTTTAAATAAATTAAATAATTTTATAATTTTTATGTGTTTGTTTAAATTGTTTTAATTTAAAATAAGAAATTTTTCATTCTTTTCAACAAGAAAATTATATTTGTTTATTAATAGTATTTGTATAAAAAATACTTATTTTTAAGTTATTTTTTTTAAATTTAAACACACTCGATTAAGATGTGATTGAAAAGATATGATTGAATGAATATGTGAATAATTTTATATTATTAGTATATATTTTAAAATATTTTTATATAAGAATATAATAATTCAATAATTTTATTAGAGTTTTATAAAAACAACAATAACTTTATTAGAATAATTTTTTATCATAATATTGATGATGCTTAATCATTATCAAAGTTCTCAAACATACACAAAATAAATATTTTATTTTTAACACAATTTATTTTATATCTAATAATCAAATCAAATTTAAATCCTAGATTATGTGGTTAAGAGACACAATTTATTATCATTTGTGCCACTTTGTTAGTAATTTTGTTGCTAAATTTGTAAAATGGAATATGAAACATAATGAAAGAAAATGAGTCATCGTTTATTCTATTTTACTTGTTTTCTTTTCTTTCAATTTAAGATTTAAGATACACATAATGCAGCTAAAATATCTAAATTATAAAATAACTATTTTATGTTGGAGTGCAACCAAAACTTACTAGTGGTTAATTTAATCTTGATTGAAAGTACAACTAAATTTAATGAATTGTTGAAACCTATAAACTAAAGGTATACATTTGCGGTGTAGTGAGGTGCCGAATTCTTTAAAAAATACAGTAGTTACCACGTAACATTTTTTTTTCTATATAAAATTGTGAGAGATGAAGAACTTCGTTGAAAGCAAAAGTAAATTAGGCCTTACTTGATTGAATGAGAGGGTATCTTATTGGGAAACATTATATTTGTAACCCGATTATGAAAGAGAATAAAAAGAAACGTTAATTATATTTTAGTACTTCAATTTTTTTAGATTTTACTTTAGTTTCTAAATAAAATTTTGATGTTAATCTCTCAACTTTTGTTCATGGAATGTTTTTCGTTTCTATAGTTAAATATGACGGTTAAGTGATGATCAACATTAAATTTTTTATTATTTTAATATATTTAATGGAAGTTAGTTTTCTGTCAGTTAATAATTGTAAGAAATTACAATACTATAAACATGAATTAAATAATTTCTGACAATTAAAAAATCAAATTGTTTTGAAGTGCAGTACCCAAGCCCAAATCAAATTAAAAACCAGTGAGAGCAGCGGTTGCAGTTTCTCTGTCGTTCCCAAAGTGAAACGCATCGTTTCGGTGACCCATTTATGCTTGGTTCATAGAGTTGGAATTAACGTCCAACTCTTCTTCCTCACCCTATTTGGTGCCACTTCTTTTTTGTTTTCCCTATTTGGGTATGCTTCTTTGGTGGAGATGGCTATAGAGAGAACGCAAAGGATTGTTTAAAAAAAAAAAATCATAATAACAGTTGAGGTTTTTTTTTTTTGTTTCAGATAATAATAATTGAGGTGATTATTGATTTGTTATTTTATGATTCATGATGCGTTCGATAATAGTTGGTGTTTACGTACGGGGAAAAAATCGAATGAGACAAAAGCAACTTCTGGAGGTTTTCTAACCGCGAAATGTTTAATTCATGTTTAATATTTTTAGCATTGTAATTTCTGGCGGTTTAGTGTCAGAAAATTAATTTCCAATTATTAAAAGTATTAAAATAATAAATTTAATATTAGACCATCACTTAACGATCATATTAAATATTAGACCATCACTTTTTCATGAAACACTATATCTTTGTTCTAATAATTCTTTTCTTTTCTAGATTCCATAATTTGTACCAAAATTCCTAATCTCCTTAGCCCACAAATATACAAGAAATGACTTTATCATCAAAATTTTCTCTTTGTTCCTTACTGAGCAATAGCTTTGCATCCAAATAGTTTTATATTAGAGTAATTGATGTCACAATCACACCATACTCTTTCAATGATGTTAAATGCAAAGGAACATATGAAGAATTGCTAATCAAGCAACATGTGGTTTGAACAGCTTTACCCCAAAATGACTTAGGTAGCTTAGTCATTCTTAGCATACATTTGACTTACTCCATAATGATTTTGTTTATTCTTTTAATTGCACCATTATGTTGTGGAATGTTAAGTACTATCTTCTCATGCCTGATCCACACTCAAAATAATAATTCTTAAGTTCATGAAAAATGTATTTACCCTCGTTACTTATACAAAGACACCTCAAAAAGCTTACCAATTTCTCTCTCCACCATGACATGAAATCTTTTGAATTATTGAAAAAACTATTTTTTTATCTTAAGATATTACACAAAGTTGTTAAATTGGAGAGTTTATATAAACTTGTAAAACCTTAATAAATTCAACTCATAAGTTAACTAGTAAGCTCATAAAATTTGTAAGAATTTATTTAATATAAAAAATAATATTAAAAATCAATAAATAAATAAAAATATATCATACAAAGATTGTAACATAAATTTTTATATTATACATATGCACAATACATCATATTTTATGATTAATTTATATTACAACTAATATCAGACAACGCACCAGAAAAAATGTTATTAGCTTTCTGTTATTAAATTAATATTAAAATTTTAAAATATATTAATTAAATATATTTAATATCAGTTTCCAAAATATCTATATTAAAAGATGCTTATTTAAATTTTCTTAGAAAATAAAACATGATTATACTTTTTTTATACTTAAAAAGTTTAGGTGAGTCAAATCTTTATATTTTCTGGTAAATTTGATTTTATTCTGTCCCTACAAAGGTCAATACTATTGTTGATTTTTTATTGTCAGTGGTTGATCAAAATATTCTGATTCCTTGATTCAGAAAGCTTTAGTTAGCAGTTATTTGAGGGTGCTGCATGTAAAAGTAGTGGTTTAAATATTGGTTAGTGCAATTAGGGTGAGTTGCTCTGCTGCTGAAGGTTCCTATTAGGAAAGCTTTTTCTTCTCCCCCCATCCCACACTGATTGTTTGAATTGAAATTTGTGGATTTTGCTGATATTAAAAGTAAGAGATTTGCATAAGTTTTAAAAATTGTGGTGGTTGCTTCAATGATGGGAAAAGGGTTAGCTTGAGCAACTGCTATTGCCAAATTGGACATATAAGCAAGGGATAAACCTAGGCCCATTTTGATTTCAATTTCCAAAACATATCTAGGTAACAATACATGGATGTCTCAAAGGGATCCTACTTGGAGTTTAAATCCGGGATAACAAGATCATTTCATCATGAACAAAGTGATATTATAGAAGTTCTATGTCTGTTGTAAGTGAATTATCTGTTATTTGATGACATA
This sequence comes from Glycine latifolia, assembly GCA_013407115.1. Classification (NCBI taxonomy): domain Eukaryota; kingdom Viridiplantae; phylum Streptophyta; class Magnoliopsida; order Fabales; family Fabaceae; genus Glycine; species Glycine latifolia. The sequence continues at coordinate 26,682,230 of CM023948.1, read as the reverse complement.
AGCGATTACAGGCACTGTGGCGTTCTTTGAAGTTTCTTGTATTGCACCTTCACAATAGCACGGCTAATCACCAAATTCCCGCTCAATGCACCAGACTCAGTTAAATACAATAGTTGTTGTTGTTCTGAGTTTTACTCTAATATCAAATATGTTGTGTTTTATACTTGGACCGCATATTTCATGTTTTCTGCTGATTTACAATTCAGATATTGATGTTACAACTATTTATAAATATTAATTGAAGCTTTTTGCCCTTAAAAAAAATTCTAAACCACATAGGGAGAAAAAGTGAATTACCCGACTCATTTGGACAAAAATCCCAAATTAATTTCATGGATGGAGGAAGTAAGACGAAGAGGAAATTTGGGCTTGGGAGACACCACGCAAGGAAGAGAATTATATTTTATAATTTATGTCTAATATTTTGAGTATGGATGATAAAACGGGTCAGATTAAATGGATTGGGTCAGATTAAATGGCCTATAAGTTTGCTATCAATTTGATGGGAGAAGGTGGAGATCTTGGTCCATTGTGGCTTGTTCCGCCTAACCCACCAAACCTGATGGGTCCGAAGCGGAATGGAACGGGTTGACTTGTCAATGCACAATATTAATTTTTTTACAAGTAATAATTATATTGATATATAAGACTACTTAAAAAAAAGGGTAGAAAGAGTCTTTTAGTTTAGTTTATGTAATTAATTTGTATTATTTAAGATTTTAAGACTAATTTTAGAGTTTTTGATTTTGTATTATGATTTAACTACTTGATAGACTTATTATTATTAGTTATTATTGAAGACTATTAATATTTTGTGTGATTTAAATACCATGTATGATTTAAGATTTTAAATATTTTGTATTGTTAATTATTTTTTAAGAATTTTTTTTTAAAAGGCGAACCAGCTTATCAACTTATTAGTCCACCTTCAGACAGAACATGTCAATTCATTTCGTCCCATTTTTTGAGGGTCGGTGGTGGGGGTGGACCAAAATAAGTAAAGTCAACCCATTTTATCATCCCTAGTTTTGAGGACACATGTGATTGTGCACTTTTGTTTTCATGGATGGATGAATTAAGAAGTGAGAGGAGAGAGAGTGTGAGAGAGAAAGCAAAAAAGATGAAATTTGAGGGATTGGATAAAGAAATATATATTATTTTAGATTGTGGAGTAATTTTTATTTTTTTTAATGATGTATAAATTTTTTTATAAAATGTATGTAAAAATGAAGTGTTAGGATTATGTTCATACAAGATTTCTATGCTGGTGGTTAGGTTGTTGTCACCTATGATGATTTACTTCCTCTTCCATAATAGTATCAATTTTTACTGAGTGGTTCAGTTTTAGGAGATTCTTCTATTTTAGTTTTGCGTTAATTTCTTTATCTAAATATATATGCAAATACATGCCTTGGAAAATGTATGTATATTTTGTTTTGCATGCATGTTGCTTTATGTATTGGGGTGTCGTCCGCTATGCATACCTTATATATATATTCTCGCTATATATAATCAAACCAAATCACATCACGGATATATTTTGGAGTTTGGTCAAAGTAGGACTACTACAATTTATAGAAGTAATCTGAATGAAAGTTAATTATGACCCAAATATTTATATATGTAATTTGATAATTTTAATTAGAGTCCAGAGAAGTTAAAATAGCTCCGTTTTGGACTAAGGTATTGCGTAATATTGCCTTTGTGCTTTCATCCCCAAAATATGGATCAATATAAATAAATTAAACCTCATGAATAAGCAAAAAATCTTGATTTTTTTTAACACTCAGTTTTTTTATTCATGCTTTACACTCTTTTCCTTTCTTATCTTTTTACGCGTTATTTTTAACACTCTCTTTTTCCCCTCTTTCTCTTTCTCTTTTTTCTCTCTCCAAGAAGTACACACTCTTAAGGGATGTAAAAAAAAGTAGCAAATGCATTGTGGGTCCCACCTAATACATTGGATGACAATGCCGTGTCAAATTACGATGATAATAGCATTCTTCCGTACGTGACAGATTAATTAAAAATATTTGTTTACGATAATCAAGCACGTTATGCTGGGTTCCACCTAATATACTAATCAACATTTGACTTTCCGAGACCATGTTTTACGAAATGTTGGCCATAGGAAACCCATTTGACTACTAACACCAAGGAAAAAGAAAAAACAAATTCATTGAGAACATAATTAATTAAGAGCACTTGTTAGTTAGGTGAAGTCCTAGTTTTCTTACAAGCTTTAGGGTTTTGCTCCCTGTGTTGGCCATTAGACGCGCTCCACATATTCCTAATTACACACATTTGGCAAAATTGTAACCTAAAAAGGCCTCCTTAGTTATGTAAGTGCTAGCTTCATCAAGACCAACTAGAGTGAAAACAGGTTATGTTCTCTTCACCATCTTTATGGATTAACCGGCAATTGCTTGTTGTGTATGGGACGTCGTCTTCTCACTCGGGTATAATCCATAGTAAAGTATTGTGAAGGGTCATCCACCTCCATCCATTCTTGTCTTGTCCCCTTTTTTCCAAGCACCATGTTTTGCTTTCTATGATATTGCTTCCCTGTAAAAGTTGCATAATTTCATAAACATGTTGAATTAGTTAATCTCTTAATATATTTTAAAATAGTACATGAGTAGATTCAAATCAAATATATGTGTAATTTTTTTTATTTGTAAGAATCAAATATAATGTCAATAAATTTAAAATAATTCACGTATCATCCTCAATTAAGTTAGACTTCTTTAACTATAAATATAATACAATTCTTTTTTAAATTTCATATATATAATATTATTGTATCACTTATAATTATTTAGGTTCAATTATAAAACGCAAAAGCATTATTGCTGTTGGAGATATGCCAAAAGGGGGTTTCAGCTCATTGGTGATTTGACCAATTCGCATGATTCCTGAGTTCAATTTTGAGTTTTTGAAACCCCATTTTTTTTATTGAACAAGAAAGTAATTTGGTTATATATACTTATATACAAGAGTTATTCTACGTTCTAACCCTTTATGCCAATAATTATTGTTATAGTTATATACAAGATTTCGTAGATGACTGAAGATCAATACACCACCCTAGCAACGATCAATACACCTCCAAACTTATCAAAGGGAATTTCTTGATCACAACTAAAACTAGGATACAACTTGTACTCAATATATATTTTGATTTTTCCCAAAAAAAGAATACCCGAACAGTTAACGAAGAAATCTCTCTCTCTCTCTCTCTTTATATATATATATATAAATACACACACACATAAAGACGTGCATTCATGTCAAACACTGAACACTGATAAGATAGGCAAAGTATATTGAGTTGGAGAGGAACAAGTTCTTTGAGTTGCTGTGAATGAAAATGTTTGTAGCAGTGATAACACAGTGAAAACTGAAAAGGTAGATATATATGCTGAACACTAAAGTCCACATATGCTACTCTTTTCACTACTTTTTATTGTCCATGTCTTTGTTTACCCCCCTAGTTGATAAAACCTCACTTGATTTGGTGCATGAACCTTGAAAAGTAAACTGCGAAATTACCTAGTACTCGATCATGAAAAGCTTTTGTGATATGAAATATTACATGGACAAGGTAGCTAGAATCAAAAAGAAATTTCTTTACATTCATGCAATACCATGATTTCTTAATTTGAGTAGAAATTAATTAGTAATAACAATTTTTAATTGATCATTATACCTGCAGCAGCAAAGGAATTCTCCTGCTTGTGTGATGCAAGATCTCTGGCTCCATCATCTTCTTTAACCTATTTTTTGGAAGATTAAGGAATAAATAACATAAATATAGATGAAAATTAACAATTTAGAGAACTAACGAAGTTTATTTAGATTCATGCAGTACCTTCTCAGTAAACCTTAGCTTTCTAGGAACTGTTGGGAGAGAAAGCTGCAGGTTTGTATTGACTCCTATATTATCATCTATGAGGAAGAGCATATATGATGAGTGATAATAAGGACTTTTTTTATATAGATAATGATAATAAGGACTAAATATAGTATGTTTCGGGGTGGTAGTCAGTGAGGTGAACCAAAATCAATTATGAAATCAAGGTTACATCATGATTTTGAGGTAGTTGCCATGATTTTAAAGGATATCCACACATGTTAATAAGAAATTTTAGAAACTTATTCACTTAACAAAAGTTCATGAAGAAGTAGATATATAAAGAGAGGCAAAATAGAAGGTGCATATACCTTCAAGCTGGAGTGAAGGTTCCAATTGAATTTGGGAAGAAGAACAAGTTGGTATTAGATAAGAGAAGGAAAAGCTAAGAAGAGTGATAATGATTATCAGCTTCATTAATTTCTTTCTTCAGAGGGTATTGCACAAGAAGATACTTTCTTCAGCTGAAGGTAGGTTAAGCTTATATACAAACCTAAGAAGGAAACCTCACATTGACAAGGGTATGAGAGAGAGAGCGACCAAACACAAAGCACAAAATTCAGAGTTCCGAAACAAGAACAGGAAAATCTTAAATATTCATATTTCATAACTTACTTTTTACTTTTTTTAGGAGGCTTCACCCTTCACTCAATTCAGGCTTTTTTTTTTCACCTAATGCTGTAGGGCCCTTGATTTTTTCTTCTATTTTTAACGATGCTTTATCTCAGTGCATCACTCCCTCAACCTCAATAAATTATTACTAGGACCACTGTCTCAACTGATTTCTATGTGACATATATAATAGTTAAATTTTTAATTTCAAGAATTAATGGTATATATGTAAAAATTATGTAAAAAACATATCACTAGTGTCGAATTGTATTGTAATTTCTATTAAACCACATATGTTAATAATACTCATTCTAGATTCAAAAGTAGTTCCATCTTTTTCTTGTCTGCATTTATAAAGGAAGAACATATTGATTTGATATTTTGATCATCATCATCAGAGTTGATATAATATTTCTATTAGAGGAATTAAAGATATATATATATATAGATATATATATATTTTGAACTATTACTTAATGAGACAGGCAGTTATACAATACTCCTCCTTCAATGATGTCAGTGATAGGGATGACCAGTTTATCTGATATATATGGCAATTTGTATCCATTAAACTGTAAAAGAGACTATGGTAGCATTTTGTCTTTAGTCCTTGTTTACTAATTAACTTGTGAGATATACAAATATATCGTGGTTTAAATTTTTTTTTTTTTTGGTGAATACTTGTGGTTTAAATTCTTGACTCCTAGTCTTACGACATTTTCAATGCGTAAATTCACCTAAAATTAATATGTCCTTATTAATTATATATTTGTGCTATGCATAGCCCAATATTGACTCATCATATATACTCACTTTACGGATTATTGTTTTAATGATTTTTCAATTTTATACATTAGGTGCATAAAGATTGTTCGTGCATTGCTATCCACTACTGTTCTGCACACCTTGTGCTGAATAGTAGTGTACCATCAATATTATAGCTCCTTTTGTCTTTAAAAAAGAAGGTGCATATAGATTAAAGGAGAAAAAATCAAAATATAATTTTAATTAATTAATAATATAATGGCTATTATTATATCATATATAAAAAATATATTTAGTTTGTATACGTATGTTTCCTAACCGATCACTCTAAGAAATAAGGTTAAATTAATCTGAATGACGTACCTTATAATTTTATTGAGTTTTTAATTAAGTCTTCAAGTTAAAAACACTTTAAAAGGTCCTTATAATATTTAAAACTCTCGTAATTAAATCCCAACACTCTAACACCGTTATAAATTAATTAGGTTTAATGGTACTTTTTGTCAACTATTTTTTATGATTCTATAAATTTTACCATCAAACTATGAAATTTGTACAAATAATTAACTTTTGAAATTTTGCATATTTTTGTCCCACTAAACTTCAAAATTTTTGCATACTTTATAAGGAAAAACGCACAAAAAATTGAAAGTTATGTGACAAAACGCACAAAATTTTAAAATTTGGTAAAATATGCAAATTTCATAATTTAGTGACAAAATAAATTCACAAAAACATTAAAAGTAAATAACAAATTTTCATTTAAGCCTATAAATTATAACTATAAATTTAAATTTAAATACTTAATTACAATTTAATGTTGTTTGACTCACATATTAACGTGTCGTTGACCTCGTACTGACCTAGTAATAATGTGGCACTGAGGTGACAAGCGAAAATAGGTTAGCAATTAACAAATTGTTGAAGGTGAACAACAATACTAGCTAGAACCGCTAGGCTAAATGACTTTATTTGATATATAAGTATATATAACTTAAACAAGCTAAGAGACTAAAATTACACATATATTTATTAGTACTAAATTAACTAAATAAAATGAATATCATATAAATTAATAATATTAAAAATATAAATTAATAATAAATACTACGAAACTAATTTCGTCAAAACATCAAAAATTTGAGTTTTTCATTAAAAAAAATCATATTACATATATTTATAATTTATAATTATTTGAAAACTGAGTTTGAAAAAAAAAACTTTATCCGTACTTTTATCAAAATTTGATTTCAAGCAAAATATAAGTGTATGAATATATTTTTTAAGGATAACTAAACATATCACAAAACTAAATTTACTATCTGAACTAAATTTAAAGCTAACACTCAAAATGAAAATTTAATAATAGTATATAATAATCAATTAGTCATATAATATATGTTTGATTTGTAATTGAAAATGTTACGATATATACTTCAATATAAATTTAATAGATAAAAATAAAATAAACATATATAAAAATAACAATTATAATCTGTTGAAAAAAATATTTTTACCACAAACTACACATGCATGTTGTTTCTCTAAATACTTTGGCTCTAGTGATAATATGTTCTTTGTCATGAAGATCAGAAAGACCTATGGGATGGAACTTTCTAGCTATAGCAGACTGCCTACCTAGGAAGTCAAGAACATAGTAAACTGAAATTTCTAAGATTCACATGCCACAACAGTTGTACAACTGTACGGGTTTACTATATTGTTCTACCATGCATGCATATACTACCACCATTTAAGGCCCTCGAAACTCACCCAAGTGGACCGACATTCATGCAAGTCAAGAAAATATGCTACAACGTTCATGGTTTTATAATTAGTTTGTGGAAACTGCGAAATGAATCAAATTTATGATAAGCTTAATTAGCACGTCTTGCTTCCATGTCATAGTCAAAACACACATATTTATCAACCCGTAGAAAGACTTTAGGTAGTTTTCGAAGCTAGGCACATGATGCAACATTGTTCATGCAAACATTAGGGCGCAGTGTTTCCGGAGAGGTTAGCTTTTTGTCTAAATGTGCCTCCATACATATAATTATGTAATACTTGTATTATCTAATGCGAAACATTACTTTTTGCATTCACAACAGTATTTATATAAATAGGCAATTTAACTTTCAAAGTTGATTATTTTATCACAAATTAAGATGATGGTTTGTTGTTGTGCGTTTCTACTATGCCACACAATTTTTTAAGAAAATTATCAGGATTGGCCTAGTAGTGGTGAGAGATTGAAATAGATACATGAAAAGTTAGGCTCAATTCTCATTGTCGTCATCATACATATATTTTCAAAGTAAAACATTAATTCTTATTGAAAAGCAATACCTTTTTTACAGCATTGAAAAATAATACTAAAAACGTAAATATTGTTCTTGTATATTACATAAAATAATTATTAAAATCCCCTTGTTTATTTCTTTAGTTTGTTCTTTTACGATATTTATTTTCATCAACTATATAACATAAAAAGTGGCAATGAAAAATAACTAGAATAAAGCTAATGACTTGGTCAAAACAGCTGGTTAAGATCAATGTGCCCATGATGTGGTCCAATTTTTTTCCCTAAACCTATTAAAAACACATATACAAACCATTTGTGCCGAAAAAAATACATTTCCTTTATTGTCCAAGCCACACTAATTCCTTGCTCGAACCTATGGTATAATGGTAATATGACCTTTATCAGGATTATGACTTTAACTCAATCTACACTACAAGTAATCAAGCCCATTCGCATGAATATTATCAACCGAGTCATGCATTGTGGTTAGCATATATGGAGTGGTATTAAACCAATAAACACATGCAGTTGCATGCCTAATTCGAGAAAAAGAAAAGAAACCGATAAACACAGTTCAACATTATGTAAAGTTTAACTGAAGCATTTTGTCTTGCAATTAATATACGAGTTTCATGAGTATATTATGCATTAGTATAAATTTTTTATACTGTTAACTAATAAAAATTATCGTTAATATGATTTTTAAATAATTATTATTATAAAAATTAATAAATTTATCATATATGATAATTTGTAATTAATAGAGAAAAAACAATATATTTGATATTGTTGGTGCATAAAAATTATTTTCTCTTAATTTATTAATTAAATTTTAACATTCCTACTGAAGCTCATATTAATAATTCAAAAGTAGGGTCCAAAAGTATAATAAGTTAATCGAAGATGAAATACAGATATAAAATAGGAATTGAATAGAGAAATGATAAATGAAGAGAATTAAAATGTTGAGAGTGAAGGAATTGTGTTAAATAACTGGTGGAAATACATATACTGAATTCATGTCCTTGGTGCAAATAATTGATAGGTGGCTTAGGAATTTTGCTTGGGCAGGTGATCCCTGAATGAGGAAGCTAGCCAGTGTCTTCTGAAGGTGGACTTAGCATTTGCGATCTCCGCTCCATCAATGATGTTTTGGCCTCTTGAAGCTTACCTGGGAGTTGCTCACTTCTTCGTCCCAATGGGACCTCTTCAATAAGTATATTAAGCAAAATAGATTTGGTTAAGTTTAATTCCTCTCGTGGCTGATTGGCAATGGTAAGCGTATTAGTTTTTGTTATCACAGTGATTCCCACATGTAATGACACAATTTCAAAAATGATTATTAGTTTGCGATGATCATTTAACAAAATTAACTTTTCAAGTAATTAGATAATTTTTTCATTACTAGTGCATACAATAAATGATGTAGACTAAAATAGTAATGTTCAACTTCTTTAGTTTTAGAATTTCACCTCACAGTTATACTTCAATATATTTTAAACTAAATTAGTAATTTTCTCAAATAATCGATCTCACTTTCATATTCAATTTGATCTACGATTTAAAATAGTTTAGAAAGGTCCCTTCTCCAAATGCAAATTATTATTCTATTTTCTTTGTTTCCATCTGCTGCGAAGACTCTAATGTTGCTTCTTGTTTAGTTGCCACTTGCCATGTAGCAATTTACATGGCCAAACAACATGATTTTCTCACGTATGCACCGTTGATTATGAAAGGGTTGAGATAGGACTCACCCTAATTTTTTTTATAAATAATATAATAAAAATAATGAATTATCTTATGGATTCTTTTCTAATAAACTTTCTAAAAGTGAAAACTTATATGGAATTAATAAATATAAATTAAATTTTTAATAAATAATAACCTTGAAAATAATTTAATAAAAATAACTTAGTTGATTTTGTTAATGAATATAAGATTAATTATATTTTTAAGTATATTATGTATTATATATTGAATAATTATAATATATAACACGTTCTTTAAGTATAATGTATTGTATTTTTAGATCACTGAACTATCACAACTCAAGTTTATCAAATAAAATCATGAGATTAACAAAATGTAACGCCTAAACTGGCCTTCAGCTTATAACAAACTAGTTATATAATTTTTTTTATACTCATGTTAATGATGTTATGTTGTTGATATATTTTTTTTGCTGACAAGCGAATGGAAGGACAAAACAAAACACAAGTTCTGACAAAATCTTTGGCAACTCGGAAATATAACATGCGCATAAAACTATAATACAAAATTAATGAATTTTTTCTACTACACAAAAATTATTCCCTATCCTTATTATTTATTTTCTTTTATTAGATAATATTATCTAGTATTTTTTCCTATTTCATTTATTATCACTTTTTTTACAACAGTGATAATCTTTTTAAGGGATTACAAGAATTGTAATAAAGGAAATTTAAATCTAAAATTTTGTATAAATTATCCAGTTTTTTTTTACCACTAAAGTAATGCTATTCATAGGGGAGGCTAATAAAACTGGGACATTTGTATCCTATATACCCACTATTGCATTGGAAATCTCCCATTACATTTTTGAAAGTTCATTCTAAAATGCAGATTTGCATTTCAAAATAGATTTTTTGGAATGCAATGGGAGATACAAGATGTAATAATGGGGGACAACTTTTTGCTTGAACAAATGAGTGGTCTAGATCATAAAGAGCCAGCCCAAAATAAAAATTACAGCTAAATTATTCATTTGTTCTAATTAAGGCAGTTGTTTCTTGCATCCTATAATTGCTTTTTGCATGTTTATTACATTTTATAAACGCTAATTCAGAACGTAAAAATGACATTCTTGAATGGTGACACTTTTTAGTTTTTACATTCTGGAAAAGCTAATCCAGAATGTAATTTTACATTTCATATTAGGCCTTCCAAAGTGTAAAAAATGTGTAGGAAGTAATTAATTAATGGGCTGCTGGAAGCAACTGTGTCTCATTAAGAGATAGAACTGATAATAAGTAGGTACTATTGGGCCTGATTCTAACAAAAAATGCGATTCATAGATTGCTGGAAGCAACTGTATCCCAAAAATGCTGCCCAAAGGCCTAAAACATTCAGCACCCCAAACATATATAACACAACAACCTCCAAAAAAGATAGAGTGTTTCTTCATACACCATTCATTTTTTCTACTATACCATTTTAAACAGTGCATTTCCAAAATTGTCCTTCGCTTTTTTGCTGCTTTTGTACACAGATCCGTAAAATAATGGTGCATGCAAGTATTGAACTTGTGACCTTCAGGTTACTAACACGATGCTCCAACCAACTGAGCTAATAGACCAATTATGTTATAAATTAATTAATATTTATATATATATCACTAAATTTATTTAATTTAAAATAATTTATTATGTTAAAATTATATGTTGTTATAAAATTTTAGCATATAATTTTGTTACATATGTGTATGCATGCATTAATTCAACATATAATTTTAACATATAATGTTATTATAAAATTTAACATAATAAATTATTTTGAATTAAAAAATATTAAATTAAACTATAAATTAATAGCTCAATTATGTTAAAAAAATAATTAATGTTGATACATATAACACTAAATTTTTTAATGTATATTTAATACACATATAATTTTAACATAATAAATTATTTTAAATTAAATAAATTTAGTGATATATATATATATATATATATATATCAATATTTATTAATTTATAACATAATTGGTCTATTAGCTTAGCTGGTTGGAGCATCGTGTTAGTAACTTGAAGGTCATAAGTTCAATACCTGCATACACCATTATTTTCTAAAATATATTTTAACCTACCAAAAAAAAAACTGTATGGATTGGACTTACGGATTGCCCAATCCGTATGTAAAAAAAAAACGTACGGATTGGGCTTACGGATTGCCCAATCCGTATATATAAAACAAAAAAATCTTACGGATTGACGAATCCGTAAGATTCTTACGGATCCGTGTACAAAAGCAGCAAAAAAGTGAAGGGCAATTTCGGAAATGCAAACTCATGATTAAAAAGCAATGTGAACATAATGGCAACTGCTATAGTAGTTGTGGTGTGTGTGGCGGGATCAATGATTATGATTTGTGGATTTTTGGACTCGAGGATAATGGTGTATGCTGTGTCTATGCTTCACAAAAGACAATTTAATTGATAATTAAAAGAGGAATATTTCCACAAACCCATCAGTGTGTCATATGCAAGAATGGTACTAAGTTGGTGGAACAACTTCTATTTCCTATCCAACATCATATTCAGTGCGGCAAAAAGTTTATGTTTGGATTGGTCTTTTTTTTTTTTTCTTTTGAAAACAAGGTATTTTCAAAATAAAAAATTATCATGGGACTATTCTTGATGTGTAAAGATTATCAAAGTAAATTTTATTTCTTTTAACAAAGTCTTTTTCATAGAGACAATTAAGAAATCAAACCTCTACACAATTAAGAAATCAAACCTCTATTAGTATACATAAGGTATTCATTCATCTTGGACCTTGTTGGTGAATTAATCTCAATATTATCCTATAAAACATTCAGGTATGTCCAAAAATAAAAATAAACTCAAGAATCATTGGAATATGGTTTTGGCCAATGACTATCTAGACAAATTGGAATGAATGATATGACAAAATGTTCAACAATGAAGAAAACTTTTTGAAGAGTGCAAAATTAACTCTTGAGGAACTGATAGATGTAGTTAAAGTAAGATTGTAGTTTTGGATGAAGTAGAAATGTTATGCAGAATCTTTATCTTTCTATCAGTAGTCAAATAGACATCCTAACCTGTTTTGTTTTCTACTAGCTGAAAAGGAATTATAATCCAGTAACTTACTAATTTGTATCTTTGCACATGGGCAAAAGTAGCCTCGGACTTCATTTTAGTTAATCATTGGCTTATCTAAAAAGAATAAAAGAAGCTTTCTCTGGTGCTGAGCCAAGAACCATAAGAAAATTAATTGGCTCCATTAAATATCATCTCTATTTATCTTTTTAAACAAGTCCTTTAAATATTAAGGTTGCTTTATTTTTATCTAATAATAACTGTACTTGAAATTAAAAACAAAATTGTAAAAAATAATTAGTCAAATAGATAAGAAACAAATTTATATCTTAAAAGGAATTTAAATTTGACTCTCGTTATCAATATTAGGACATTGTTGATGGAGAATTGATAAATACCTCTATAAATATTCTTTAAAACTTGATATTTATCTTGATCTTGATGAGCTAATTCAGCTTAGCTTTTAATTAGAAAAAAAATACAAATTTGTTGCTAGACTTTCTCTAGTCCATTGAATGTTAAATGCTAGCTTTAAACCTCCATCATTTATATATAGCTCTTGAAAAGAAAAAAGGAATTTGAATACTTAGCATTGATTGAAAAACGATGATACACAGTATAAAAAGCTAACAATATATTCTTAATTAATTTATAATCAAACTTACTCCTAATTATAAAGTAATTTTCTCACAGAGAGAGAAATTTCTTTCAAGTTTTTTTAAGTTGATTTGATTCATTTTCCGTTTTAAAAAAATCCACATTTATCATCTGTACAAAAAGAAAGTAAACACTTGAATACTAGTAGATAGCAAAAATCATTTGGCAAAACCATTGATGATTAATAACCTTTTAGTAATATAAATACCTTCTTGTCAATATTATTGATAAAATGTATCGAGTTTTAATAAGGTATTGATGACAATAATGTCAAAATTATTTAGTCCACGAGCATCATAAAAAAGAAGTTAAGTATACAATAAATTAATATAATTTTGCCGTGAAAAGAGAGATTAGAAACTAGAAAGAGACTCTTGTAAATAAATAAATAAATAAAAACTAGAAAGAGATCGATGAGCCTGTGTGAAATAAATAGGAGAAAGGCAAATGTTTTCTTTCCAAGAAAACGTAATTAATAAACTCCTCAAAATAATGAAAAGTTGGTAATTAATGATCTTTAACATGTGCAACTTTGCACAGGATAGAAAAATCCACATTAAAAAATAAGTTGTTGGAAAGTTAACATCCATATGTCCATCCATAATTAATCTATTTGATTAAAGTAAAAAAGTAAAGAACTTCGAATGAGTAAAAAAGTAAAGAACTTTGAATGCTTAAATACATTCTTGAAAATGACTTTTATGATTATTCTTATCTACATTGATAGTAAATATGACCACGAAGATTGATGAATGTTCAACTCATGAACAAAGAATTGTTTTTCTCATTCTCGGTTGTCGTCCCTTTCAATTAATTAATAACAATTTAGCTTAAATATATTTTAAGTCCTGTAATATATTATTTTTATGATTTTGGCCCTTATAAATATTTAAATAGTCCTTATAAAATTTCTCTTTTTATATTAATCTTTATTATTTTGTTTTATTCCTTGAAATATATTCCTTTTTTTCATTTTTATCCTTGTAATATGGGAATAATTTACTTTTAGTCCCTATCATTTTTTCAAAGAAACTAACTAAAAATAATTAAATACTATAAGAACTAAAATGAAAAATAGATATATTATAAGAATTAAAACAAAATAGCAAAGAGCATGATAAAAAAATGGATTATTATCTTTTTAGTCCTTAAATTTTTTAGATTTTTATTCTTTTTCTTAAACTTTAGGTTGATTGGTCAATGTTTATAAACTTATTTTATATTTATACTTTTAGTCCTTGTCCTCCTTTATGTGACTTATAAAAAAAAAAACGACAACATATCATTTACACGACAAACATTAATTAAGGAGTCATATTTCTATTCTCTAAAATTTTTAAAAATTTATTTTTTATCTTAAACTTTTGGTTGACTAGTTAAGTCCGTAAACTTATTTTCCATCTATATTTCTAGTCTTTTGACATTTATTTATGCTCTTGAATGCTAATGTGATATATCACTATACCTAAATGATGATATGACATTTAAACCATGCAACCATTTGGCCACGTTGTCTATTTAAGAATCAAATGGAAAAATAAAAACCAAACAAATTCACTTCATAGAAGTAAATCAATACCAAATATTTGTATACACAAATTTAATGAATATGTAAGGTTTTACTTTTCTTTTTTGTTACTTAAACACACAACATAACTAAATGATTGCTTGATGTAAATTTCACATCATCGTTTATATAAAATGACATCATGTAATTGGAGAATTGTTTGACCACGTTAGTATTTAACGTCAAAATAGATTAAAAAAAAGACTAATAGTATAAATGAAAAATAAGTTTAAGGGTCTTCATGAAAAGTTTAATGATAATAGATTTAATAAAAAGTTTGCTTAAATTTCAAGATATTTATTAGGTAATCTTTTTTAAAGAATCATAACCTACAATTATAATTAAATTTATTGTACGATGTTTTTGCTTAAACAACTCACATTGTTTGTTTTGTGAGATTTTGGAGAAAGAAATGAGAAAGAGAATGTGGGTAAGAGAGAGAATGGAGAGAAAGAAGAGGAGAAAAACTTGACAGGGTCCAGAATATAACTCTCCTAAAGTAGTTTTTAAGAAATGAGGAGAAAAAATAATGAGATATATTAAAATTGAAAAGACTTATTTATTCTTATATTTTTATATTGTAAATATATAAGAACAAATATATCTTGATGATAAACACTTCCTTTTTTCGCTCTTACTTTTTTTTTTCTACTTCTCTAAATCCAAACAACTAAAAAAGCTATCTATTTTCTATTTATTGTCTCCTACTTTGCACTCTACTTTCCTCTCAAAATATTTCATCAAACATAGCCTTACCAAAATTTTAATACGTACGATTGTTTCATTAGGAATTGTTTGTTTCCTTAAAAATCAAACCGTTATTTACATACAGATTGTACATAACATAAAAACTCGTGCTAATAAAGAATGTTAATCTACAGCTATTGAGATTTAGTACAATAGTGTCATATACTTCGTCAAAAACACATAATAATCATCATTGCATAATCATTTACGTTGTGATTTTTCCAATAAGTTTAAAAATAATAACATTCACTTGTAGTATTTTTACTAATCTCTCTCTCGTTTGATTCCTTTTCTCTTCTTTTTTTTCATTTTAAAGTTACGTATCATTTTATTTTTCACCCATGTTTACTCTTCCTTTTTTTTATCTATTTTATTTCTTTCCTCTCAATCAAACTCAACTCGCCTTAATGCTTTGTCCACTATAGAGATCATCAAACTAGTATATGCTTTCCCCGTATAATATTCCTCGTATTATCAATTATACCGTGCGCTTGCCTGCTCCTAATTTTAAAGAACAAAAGTGAGTAGTTTTCAAATTCTGCCATTGTAAGTCTGTAACAAAACATCTAAGGTTGGTTGGGAATGCATTCTCTACTATGTTGTCCAACTACAAGGCTTGCCTCAATTAATTTGAAGTAATGTCTAAATCTACTTCAAAATATATTTCGGGGTATAGACGGATTCTCAGAAATAATAATCGAATCCAAAGGCCAATATAAGCCACCAAAACTCTAATCATAGCTACATTTATATGAAGAAAAAAAAATAATCTTCATTATAAAGAATTAAAGGGAATAACGCCTTTTAAAAAAATTAAAGGGAATCAAGGCAAGATTTTGGACCAAAATATTTTACAATGACAACGAAAATTTTGGAAAGACCTAAGCACAAGATAGGAAGGCATTTAGAAAAGGACAATATGAAAAACTTTTAGCAAATTTATAAGAAGCATATCGGGTAATCTTAAATAATTTATTCATGATTTTATAATCTAGTAGTATATTTCCTCTCAAAACCCTAAGTCCAACGTCAGGAGGAGATTAACTATTAGAAGCATTTTGACGCAAAATCAAGTAAAAAGAATTTCAATATAATATGATACTATAGTTAAGTTCCTCCCATTAAAATGTGGCCTTCGGAATTTCCTGGCACAACTTTGTGTTCTTCGGTTATTTAAAGCAATTTTCTTAATCTATCTGTTTTTCCTGATATTCTCCAATAAATGTACCTAACCGATGGTAAATATGAAGGTTCAATCCTCTCATGCCTATTTACGTGAGCAACATTTTGCTTATACAAAAAAACATGGGCAACATTTTAAATTACATTCACAACAACCAAATCAAGAGGCTACAAAGATTAAACTAACTACCTTCTAATTTAAAAGCTTGAAGTTATACATAAAATTTAATATGTACTACTAAATTGTTTGTAATTGAAATAAAATAAAAAAATCAATGAAACCATGTATAAGCAAAGAGAGAAAAGGTAGAGAAGTAGATGCAAGCTATGCTAAAGCAACTACTTTTGCCTGCAAACATTTAGAAGCATTGACTGGCCATTCTAAACCTACTGCACACTACTCAACAGCTGGGGAGATGATGTATAAGAAGCATGATACTCAAGGTAGAATTTAAATGATATATGTGAAGTCTTTAACCTATTAAAAAGGAAACTAATCTCTCAGAATTTACAGCAAAGAAAGCTATCCTTCCACCACCGTTGCTTCCGGTAGTGACTCCTGTCGGCTTTTGCCATCCTGACCGGGCTGCTATTCCATTCAGATTGAATTCTGCAAAAGGCACAAAACAGTTTATTAGTCATGCATTACTGACAGAAAAAAGGCCAATGAAAAAGTATTAACTCGAGACAAGTTTTCGGGCAATTTACACGGGGAATGCGAACGATCGCGTGCTTGTAGTGCTGCTGTCTGATCGAAGAGAGATGCTGCCAGAATAAGGTACCGGCCCTGAGTAGCTTATTCGACCTGACATAGGGCCAATGGCAGAGAAACTTGCCTCGCCTAGGCTGTGACGAACATTGCCGGTTACAGCCTGATCATCAGACTTCCCTTCTACCGGCTTCGTTGTTTGTTGAATTTCATCACATTTACAAACACCAGCTTGGTGGCAATCCTCTTTACCACAATCTGAAGGAACTGAAGGATCCAATTGATGAGTGAAGCTTCCTTTCTCTGAAAGCATGTTATCATTATTTGATTCATCATCTTCCAATGCAAAAGAAGGAGTTTCCAATATTGCTTCCTCAACTGTATTTTTGGACTCTTCATATTGAGACTGCAATTCAGGCTCATTGGAGATCTGCAAATGTTGCAAAGATATCATTTTTCTGAAATTTATCTTTTCTAACACCTTCAGTCTTCACACATAAATACGCAATTTTTAATAAGAGAATATCAAAATTTGGATAATAATAATTTTGGAAATAAAAGCTCCGAAAAATGTTTGTCACAACATAGATGTGGGGAATAATCAACTACCTAGAAACTTCACTTAATAGTAGGTAAATTGCAAATAATATATAATATGTTTCTTAAATTTTTAAAATCTTTGGGCATCCTGCTCATCTAGTACTCCAACATGAACACACACATTGTGTTTTCAATGCTGTATCTAATATAGTTTAATCTAATAAGTAACAATCGTACAAATTAATTAACATACCAAAGTTAATCCTTCTATATGAACAATTAACATATATTTCCAAAAAATATCTTTAGGTAGCATTTGATAATATGTTGAATACCTGTTCATCCTTGTCATCAGAAGATACAGAATCCTGAGCGAGTAAATCTTGCAACAAAACCTTGTCTTCAGGTAAAGGCGTCTCTTTGTTGACATTACTGGAAACTTTTTCAGTTGCGTCCTCATCTTTGTGCATCAAATCCTTGGGCTGATCATGATTAGCAGGAACCTTGTCAGACTCCTCTGTTGGTGTTAGGCTTAGTACATTGATACTGGTGTTGTCCTTCTGCTTTTCTTTGTTTTCGTAAATCTCAGAAGGGAACAAATTGTGAGCCTTTTCCTCTGTTGGTGTTAGGCTTAGTACATCAATACTGGTGTTGTCTTTCTGCTTTTCTTTATTTTCGTAACTATCGGAAGGGAAGAAATTGTGAGCCTTTTCATCGTTGGTATTCAAAAACATGACCTTATCCTTGTTAAGGACCCCTTCATCAATGCAGATATCCTTGACAAGATGATAATTACTCTCTTTGTAACACACTTCTAGATGTGGTTCACATTGTGTAACAGTTTTGTCCATATAACCATCCACAGAATTCCAAGGCGAGTTTCTTCCCTCCGCAGGATTAGAGATTGGTGAAGTAGGTGACCTTTTAACTGATTCTATATCATTTGGAAACTTCATAAATGATTCTATATCCTTGGTAGAATGAGATACAGGCTCAACTAAGTCTTTTACCTTTGCTTCATATTCATTTTTCATACAATCAGCTGACTCCATGTGATATTGTGATGAATCTAAACCTTCATTGTTCTCTAAAAATGCAGGAACTCCATCTTCGTATTCCTTCACTTTCTGGTTTTGTGATTTGTATCCAGCGGAAACTTGATAATCGTCAATGAACACAAACGCTTGAGATTCAGGCTCAAGACCAATATTTGAATGCCGAAAAGCCACTTTATTACCTTCTGCACATTCATTTTGATACCAGCAGAAAATCAGTTAGGTTAGAATTTAAAACTAAGTAAGCAGATTCATCGTAAAACACATACCATTTAGAACTAAGTAAATCATAGGAATTTAAGATAGTTATATTATTATGGCTTTTAAAGAACTAGTAAGAACATATCCTTGACCCACACTCCACAAATGGGTCAAGAAACAATCCACCCTCAAGTAGAACCGAGTATCATGGCCTAAAAAATTTAAAATTATATGTATATGATGACCCCCATTTCAGGTGTCACAATCTTGTTACCACCCAAATGATCAACCAAAACTATACTAGTCCAACCCATTTCAAAGCAAAGAACAAATACAAAAGTCAGCTGAAAATAGTAAAACAACCAATTGCAAGGAGCATAAATGAACAGTTTGTTACCTAATTTCATGATGTGCTGAGGTATAAATACATGGGCAAATTTTATATGCAACAATCACTGGTATTTTGACAATTATTGTCGACCAAAGAGATTGGTGACTAGTCTGATTACACAATATTCTGCAGGGATCTGAAAACCAGCAAACAACAACAATGATAGGTTAGTAACCAAGTAAAATTTAACTGCACATAATGAAAACAAGGGCAATAATGTCTTCAATGATCTACAAAGGTACACTCAAAGCCAAGCACCAATAAAAGATTCTACTCTACTGCTCCAAAAGATAACCTTAGATAAAAGAACAAAAAAAAAAAAAAAGGAAAAGGAAAAAGAAAGAAAAAGTGCCAATTCTCTAATCATAAGAAATCATAAAATATTTATTTGGATTGTGGTATAAAGGAAACACTGATTCTGTCACTATTTACCTTATATTCCTGATTCCAAACCAGGAACGAAATTTAACAGAACCCAAGTCTAGTCATGACACTGATTATAAAATAAACCAGAAAGCATAAGAAAGGGGAATAAAGAGTTTACCACAATTTCTAAGAACCAGGTTTAGATTAAACCAGCAAAACTGGGGACCATATTCTATATTAAGCTTTTAATATCCACTCAACACATACATATTACATATATCATAATATTTTAAGTACTAAAAAGCAAGTACCAGTTAGTTGTCTTTTCTTTTTATAAGTAAAAGAAGATTTCGCCTAAGTAGAATCCAAGGACGGTACAGAAGAAGGTATAATAGGACAAGAAAAAAGTTTTTAAAATCTCAAACTTTTTCGAAAGTTTTCAACTACAAAATTACAAACCGAAATTTTAAATCACAAGGCCTACATAAACAAGATGACTACCTACAAAATCCCTAACAAAATACTTTGTCCTTTAGCTCTGATTAAGATCTGACTCATCAGAATAAAGAAGTTTAGAAAACTAGATAAAAAGTACAGTGGAAAAAATCCCCAGCTGAGTTAAAACTTACACACTGGAATCTCATGAAGGAAAATCAGGGATCATGGTCAAAACCATAATAGAGATCTATCTCAGATCCCAAAACCTTCTTATCCTCATACAATAGTAAAGGACTAAAAAGCTATTTTCATATTAAAAGAGAAAGTAGGATTTGCTCAACATTCAGAAATAATAAAAAAAAAACTTTAATTTTCTTATTATCTGATTCTCTCAATATATCTCCCTTGAGAACAGACAATTTCAGAGAAAATTCTGACTTTACCTGGAGATGAAAGTCTCAAAAGAATAAAATAAAATAAAATAGAATGACACCATGTAGGAAAAAAATTTGAAATTGAAAAATGAAAAATAAAGCAAACTTCTTTTAGAAAAATAAAAACAAAACTTGTTGAACACAAACCATGCAAGTCATCAGAGAGTGGAAGAAAGAGAGAAGCACACGGCTGAGATGAAATCAAAGCAGAAAGAGAATTTACCAAAGTCCAAAACTGGCGAAGAAGAGAAAGAGTTTCCTTATGTCGGTAAACGTACTTCAATGCTTAAGGTTGATAAAAAAAAAGGGAGATATATATATAACTTTATAATAAAAATAATTCAATAAATTAATCCTAATAATAAATAAATTAATCCTAATAATAAAAGCAACCACAGAGTACCAAGAGATAGATAATGGATGAGTTGTAATTATAGCGTTCATAATGGTCAACTGTGACTCTCTCTCTCTCTCTCTCTCTCTCTCTCTCTCTCTCTCTCTCAATCCCTCTTCACACATTACACCCTCCACCTTCTCCTTCTGCAATTAATGCATTAGCAACAGTGAAACGAAACCCCGACCCTACCCTCCAATACCCGAAATTCAATAGGGTATATTGTAGCATTAAATTTTCACCTCTTCCCCTCATATCAAAATTTAATTTCACACCAAAAATATGCAACTTTTCTGTAGTAGTAGTAGTATCTCTCTCACTCTCACTTTTCCGAGTGTCCTTCAATTCCCACAATTGTTTCTCTCCAAAGTCTCCATCTTTATCAGATTCCGCTACTTTTATTTTATCCCCACTCACCGTTATCATCATCATCACCCCTTTATTTTCTATCCCATTTTCCCACCAACCAGAATTTTCCAAGAAAATTCCACAAAAAAAAAAAAAACCAACACGACCACATTGGTGCCCTCGGATTTCGACCAAACTTCAAAGGGGACGAATCAAAAACGAACACAACACAACACAAAACGACTAAAACCTTTGACTTCAACCTTAACAAACCCAAAAAATAAAATAAAAAATAAAAAAACACAAAACACAACCAAAAAACAAGAAAACAAAACCAACCCACTTCGAGTTTGACAACGATGCCGGAGGTGAAACTCACCGATGATGCCGATGAGACATGTTCCGACGGAGAATTGTTAGCCTGCTGTGATACCCACCGTAGTATATGATCCTAGAACTACTCAACACTTCAAAAAAGAAGGAAAGAAAAAAACTTAGCTGTATCCCAAATCTGAAACTGGCTCTCATGTACAAACTGAGCTGTCTGTACGTGACTCTGTTTTTCGCTTCTCTTTCGATATCTCTTTATATATACGCTGCATTCTCTCTCTTTTCTTTTCTTTTCTTTTCTTCTTGTAACTTCCTTTGACTATATTTTTTTCTTCTTCTTTGAGTTGGGCCCCACCCCACCAATTAAAGAGTTTCAATATTTTTATTATTTTCAATATTTCATCCTCCCCACTCACGAGTGGCCAACCAACTTTGGCTTTTGAAAATAATAATAATATTATTAATATGTGATGAGATTCGGTGGGGTGAGGATTTTCAGAATGCTGTGGACATGCAAGGATCACGTTCACAAATCAGAATTCTGTTTAAAACGTTCATTTATCAAAAGGTTACGAACACATTTTAGACATGATCTAGGTGTCAAGTTGACAAACTCATACTATATTTTTATTATTATATTTATACTATAATTAATTAGGATTTATTGCATGTAATAATTTATAATAAAATAACCATGTAAATTTATGTTCATTTTAATTAAATATTTTTAAAAAAATATTAAATGTCATCAATGCAATTAATATATTGTATTATTTGACTCAATAAATATATATACTAAACTGTAAATAATTTAGTCAATAACAGATAAGAATATAATAAATATATATAATGGTCAAAGAAATAAATTTAGCATTTATGAAATATATTAAAAATGTTATTTTTATTATATTTGATACTTAATATTAATTACTGTTATTATTTAAAAAATATATTTTTATATTAATAAAATATTAAGAACACGTTTGTGTTTGATTCTTTGTTAAAAAAAGTCTTAAATTATATATTTAACAAAAAAAACTTTATATATGAAAGTCAAAGAAATAAATTAACGTTTATGAAATATATTAAAATATGTTATTTTATTAAATTTGATACTTAATATTAATTATTGTTATTCTTAAAAAAATTGTTGTTTATTGTTATTTTAATAAAAATTAGTAGACCGCGTTTGTGTTTGATTCTTTGCTTTAAAAAAAACTGCCTCTTATAATTAAATTTTAGTTTTTTCTAGGAAAATAAAATTAAAAATTAAAAAAGTATAAGAAATACTTTAACCATATACAAAATTACTTACAACGTAAATAAGTTTTCAAAATATACAGTCAATCAGATTGTTACAACAACATCAAAACATATATATGTTCTACTCTCTCCTATCATATTGCCTATTTGGTTTCATGATGAATACTCTATAATCACGATAAAATACCAGTTAACTTAATTATAGGTAAATTTTCACAAGTTTTGTTCTAATTTTGGGTTTATAATTGATTTTGAATAAAAAATAAATTTAGGTAACTTTTGTGTTGGATAAAAATAAATTATAATAATTTTTCTACTAAATTCTATAATAAAATATTTAAATATAAATCACACGATTTTAAAATCAATTTTCTAAAATTTATTTTACTTAAAATCGATTTATATAATATATTATGTGACGAGACAAGATATTTCTTCAAAATATAAATTATTTTACTTCAAAATTAATTTTATAAATACTTATTCAAATAGACACTTAACCTAACCCTAAAAGAATCTTAATGCTATCAACAAAAGTTGAACCGTATCAAAAGAATTGTTCAGAAAAATAATCCTATTTGTTAAGTTAAAAATAATCCTATTATCAATTACAGGGACCATATTATAAACATGACAAAAAATAAACTCAGCTCTATGTTTTGTTCCCCCGAAACAAACCCCCCATGTTATATATATATATATATATATATATATATATATATAATAAACAACACCAAAATTAGGCATAACCGCATAATAACACCCCAACCAAACTTACAAAAGAGACCATACCTGAGAAAGGACTATGCAAGAGAAAAACACATGATATGAATTTTCAGAATATCAATAACAAAGGACCTCTTATAAAAATTTTAATAAAATATTGACGAAAAAGAACAACCTTAAATAGCAATCTGTCCTAAATCAAATGCCAAGAAAAAGACAACACACCTTATAAGGAAGAAAGACTTCCAATTCTTATAATTTTTACTAAATCCACAATTTGAAGACTTTTAACTAAATTCAGACATGCTTATAGTACTAGGTAAAGGTAGGTAATAACATTTTGTTCTTTTTCAATGACTATATGAATGTACGTAGCTGGTTTTAAATCTTTCATTTTCTTTACCTTTATGCTATGAAATTGAAAAATAATAAAATTATGGTAACTATTTGTATAGATATTCTATACTTACCTTTGTCTTTTATTTTCCTTCATAACATGATACGAAAGCCATATAAGAAAAGGATTGTAAAATCAAGAAATCCAAATCCATTTTTTTTAAAAAGGCAGAAATCCAAATCCGTTAATGAATTGTATTAACTAATAAAGGTTGATATGTGCTTCTAACTAATGAACTTATGATGAAAAGAGAAGTTTATGATCTCCTGCCAAACTACTCGAGTGCATACAACTAACTCATTTTAAAGCCTTCTAATTTTGTTGATTAGTTGAACTATTCTTTCGTTGCTAACAGACAATTTATACGCAAAAGGTAATGGTGATGGAATACCAATATATCGACCACATTTTTATAATTACCCGAGCCTGAACTCTAATCCCTCTAGTTCTCAGATCTCACATCCTTATTAAGTTGTTGCTGGCTAGTTGTTACATTACTCTTAATGATGGGGAGCTAATTTAAAATGACACTTGTTAGTCCACATCCTTGATTGAATGTATCAATGTCACTTTCATAATAGTATATAAAACATTATTTACATATACCTTTAAAAAAACATTAATTGTTTACATATATTTGACCATTACATTCTTTGAAGTTATTAGATAATAATTTAGTAAATGTAATTCAAATTTAAAATGTTTTATAATAAGTACAATGATTTTTTTTTTATAATAACATTGAGATATCAAGCCTCTGGCACATAGTTATAAAAATCAAATTGGTAACTAATCTGATTTAGATACTGAATCACTAATTGATATGTATCACTCTATATTAAAAGAATACGAAAATTTTATATATGTCATAAAACAAGCTTATATAATAATTATTATTTATTATTCTTTAGTTTATTATATTACATATTTTCTTTATTTAGTTTATTATTTAGTATAATGTATTATTTGTTATGCTTTAAATGATTTATGATATTTTATTATGATTTAATTTATTTAATACATTATATTATATGTTTTGATTATATTTTGTTTGTCATAAGCATGGTCGAACAAACCAAAACGAAAAAGAGAAAAAAAAAATAATAAAAAGACATTTGGCCAATATTGCCCATTTCACTTAATTTACTAATCAGCTCCCTACTAAGCTGCTACTGAAAGTATTACGTCGCACAGTTGTTGCCTCTTTGAAACTGATACAGTTTTAGCGACTCAAAGGCTAAGGAAATCATATCTAAAGTTAAATATATTTATATTCTTATAAAAAAGAATAGATTTAATTAGTTTCTCTAAATAAAAGTGTTCACTTTTAGTTTATTGTTTATTTTCTGTCATGAAAGTGATTCCCCATAAAGTTATTCCATGGTAAGTCAAGCATTCTTGGTAGTTCAGATGTTTCTTCCTATGCTGGTGTCCCTGGAAAATTACAGTTACAAAAATAGAGAAGAAAGAGCTAAGGATAGCGAGCTCGGAAATGAGTAACATGTTGCCAGACGCTGCATCCAAAACTTTAACATGAATTTTTTGAGGAAGGAATATAGGAGGGAAGCCAAGAGATTGCACCGAATTGCATATAAATGGAGGTTACATTCTTGGGGAAAAAGGAAGGCATAATTCAGAATTTGATTGAGATGGAACCAAGAGATAGGAAGGAGGCTGGTCTGAAGAATTTGGGGTGTATTGGAGGGAATTAAATGGGTGTATAATGAAAATGGTGTCCTACAATATTAGAGGGTTGGGGAAGGGGGAGGGTGAAGTGGAAAGATGTGAGGAAGAAAGTGGTAGGGGAAGGGATACAAATGTTATGTATTCAAGAAACAAAAAAGGAATATATTATACAAGGGGTGTGTTATGTGGGGCAGCAAGGAGGTAAAATGGGGTAGCGTAACCGGCGATAAATCTAGCGGGAGGATTACTTTGTTTGCGGGATGAAGAGGTTTTCGAGCTGGAAAGTTAGTTTGAGGGAGAAGGATACCTTGGACTACAAGGGACTTGGAAGAGAAGAATTAATGTTGTGATTATTA
>CM023948.1:26642554-26656017 GCA_013407115.1 Glycine latifolia | reverse complement strand
ATATATATATATATATATATATATATATATATATATATATATATATATATGCTTCTTGAGACATTGAGAGGGAAAAAAAGATGTTGGGAAGAGTTGAAGATGAGGAAGGTGGCTAGTAATACAAAGTTATGGTGCTTGTTAGGTGACTTTAATTGTGTGAGATGGCCTCATGAAAGACAAGGAATTGTAGAAAGCTCATACGGTGTGGTGGAAATTAAAGAGTTTAATGAGTTTGTAGAGATGATGAAAGTTATTGACATTCTACTTGTTGGCAAAAAATACATATGGTAACGGCCGAATGGGAGGGCTTGTAGCCGAATTCATAGTCTTTTGGTGTTCGAGGAGTGGTTGGTTTTGTGGCAAGGATGCACCCAATTGGTCATGTCTAGAACTTTCTTTGGATAATTGTCCTATAATTCTAATGGATAATGTAATTGATTGGGGGGCCAAGCCTTTTAGTGTGTTTGATTGTTGGTTGGAAGATAAAAAAATTTGAAGAGTATGTAAAGGAGGAATGGGAGAAATTGCATGTTCAAGGGTGTGGTGCCTATGTATTAAAGGAGAAGTTGAAAGGTTTGAAAGAAAATTTGAAGTTTTGGAATAGACATCATTTTGGTGATCTTCCAAAAAATATAGTGACATTGTAGAGAAATTGAATGTTTTGGATGTGAAAGTTGGAGGGGGTCTCAATGAGGAAGAGGCAACACACAATAAAAAGCTTCAAGAATCACTATGGAGTGTGACTATATATATAGAGTCTCTGAATAAGCAAAAGTCAAGAATACTGTGGATAAAGGAGGGGGTTGTAACTCAGTATTTTTATTCGGTGGTTCGGTGGAAAATGAGGAAAAATGCATTCTTGAAGTGGAATTTTGGGCAATATTTTTTTTGTTTTGAGAATGGTGGAGGAAATTAGCTGCAAGAAGATTGTTTTTAGAGTCCGACTGTTTGGAGGCTATTTAAATAATGAATAATAACTTATGTATTCACACTTTTTTTATAGAGCCGGTAGATATAATTCGTGAAAGTTTATTGACTTTTCAATTTAGTAATGTGGTTTATGTTTTTAGGGAGTCAAACATGTTAGCAGATTCTTTTGTAAAACATGTTTTGACTAGTGGATAGAGAAGTCTCTTCCTTTCTCTCAATTTATAATTTCACTAAAATCTACTTCATGGAGGATGCTTATGCAACTTGTTTACTCTTTGAATAATAGTTAATTTGATTCTGGGGGTGCTTTGTCCCGAACATTTAGCAAAACAAAAATTCATTAAGTAATATAAAATTATATATAGAATTTTTAAATTTTAAATGATTTTAAAATATAATTTTAAATTCTAACCAATTAATAATCTATATCCTTTAAATTTTTGCCAAATGTTATTTAAATATTTATATTTTAAATTTATATATTTAACTTATATATTATATATGAAAAGATATATTTTTTTCAAACGCATATGAATTTATCTTATAATTATAGTCCTTAAAAGCATTTCTTTTTATACGAGGTTAAAAAGAAAACGAAAAAGACTACGATCTAGGGAAATGCACCTCCATCACATTTGCCTGAATTATAAAGTCAAATTAAACTTGGATAAGTATAATAGTGTTGTGTAAAACAAAGTATAATAGTGTACGTATTTAATATTATTATTGTAATAACTATGTGAGCATTAAATAATATTATTTAATGTGTTAATTAAATATAATATTTATGAAAAATATATTTATCAAATTTAATAATATAATATATGCTTAATAAATATACGATTTTTAATCTGAATTTATATATATATATATATATATATATATATATGTGTGTGTGTGTTTATATTATTCAGTAAAAAAGAAAATACTACAAATTTAATAGACATCTATACATTAAAGATTTTCATATTGTTTTAAAAAATAGTTTATAAAGTATATTTTTGGTTAAAATAAAATTTAGTCCTTTATATATATTTTATGTTTTAATTAAGTTTAAAAAAATCCACTTTAATCTCTTATGATATTTCTATTAGACCAAATTAGTCACTTTATCGATTAAAATGATGTCGATTTTAGTTAACATGACATTATTTATATTTTGTTTTGTGTCACCAATTTCACCACATTAGTGTGATAAACTAACAAAATCACTAATCAAATTTAAGGGATCAAAGTAAAAAAAACTTAAATATAAAAGATGAAATTGAAACTTAAAATTTAAATAAGGGGTCAAAATTCTATTTTAACCTATATTTTAAAATGGATAAATTTAAATATATGTTAATGTAATGTTTATAATTCACAAAACTTATTTTAAATTTATAAAGTTAAAAAATAAAAATATACTTAAGCATAAGTACGAATATATTATTTATACAGATATGTTACATAAATAGTTTTTTTTTTCTTCTTTGCATAGTATTAATTATTGTATTTATTAAGTATAACATACAATCATCATCAAATAATATTATTAAACATTATTCTATAATTCATAATATAATAAAATATATTTATCAATCAATGTAACATATTTATTGAACATTTGACTTTTAATATTAATTTATATATATATATATATATATATCATATTAACTAAAATATAATTATAAAAATATTTAATAAGGGTTTTGGTATTTCTTTTACTTATCTAATAAAATTATGACATGTGTGGTTTTCATTATTCAAATATATAATGATAATGTAACGTTTCTATTTGAAGAACTGCAACTAGAGGTCTTATTAGTACAACTTTTTGTTTTTTGCAACATGATATTTTAAAATATCATATGGCATCACATTTTAGTTGAAGTAATTGAAATGTGAATATTGTTGTATTATCAATATATTTGAATAAGGAACACGCGAGTTATAATTTCATTGATCAAGTAAAAGGATACCAAAACCCTCTTAAACTGACAAAAATCACCAATATATAATTGGGGAGTCTTGGTCTGCTTGACATCACATGTAAAGTGTTAAGTCATGCCACGGAATTGAATAGCAATAATTTAAAATGATGATACGATAATGAAATTTTAGTTGATTCCTCTGACCAAACCTTAACTTGGATCAGAAGGATTCCCTCACTTTTAAGCGATGTATTTAGCTAAATTACTATGTCAATGATATCGAATTAGAAATCTGTGAAAGAGACTTTTCTTTTCTTTTCCTTTACAATACCAGAATTTGTGGTTTTTATCAGCTGCCCTCATTTTTATGATTTTTTTTTAAAATCAGATACTACATTTATTTTTTATTCCTTTGAAATTAGAGACTAATTTTATTTCTGATGTGTGATTATTACTAATTTTAAAAAAATTATATACAGTATAAATCAAACATAATTTTTTCTGCTAAATAAATTGTTTTTTTCCTGTTACCTTATTCTTTTGAAATAAATCGTCGAAAAATACTTTTAAAAAATGGATAATAATTGTGGGTATAAATTGCTTGTGAAGTGACCATGATTCAAGGCTGTTCCCCTATTGTGAATGCAACATTGACATAATTTTCAATTCTTAAATGTCGGAAAGAAAAATATTCTTCAATTATTCAAAATCATAAGAAGAGAGAATTGAAAACTCTGCTACATACTAGAGCAAATTCAACCTGTACCAATATTGGGTCATGTTCCTGTCTCAGTTATTCCCTAATCCCCAAAGAGACAAAAAGGGGTTTAGAAACTGCAATTGAAGAATTGGAGCCAAAAATGCTTGGTTCGATTCCATACCAAAAAATATTAAAGCATTAAAGTGCATAGAAACGACGAAAGCAAAAAGGAAGCAAGAACCGACCCCATGACAAGCTTTGCCATCTACTGCTAGAGCTTGTTCACTAAGGACAAAACCTGTTATTTCATTCCATTATTTTTTTAGGGGCCCCCCTTTATTTTGAATCTCTTATTTTGACAATTGGAACCCCGAGCTTTCTGTGATAGTGTCTTTGTCTGCTAAAGAACACTAAACATGATTTATTTCCCTTTGGTTATTAGTTGGCTTTAGACTTTTAGCCCCTTAGGCTTTGATCTTAACTAATAATAATTTTCTTTTCTTTTCACTATCAATATAAAATATATGGTTAATATATAATTTTTATATTTTTTTTATCAAACATAGTTAAGGTCTCTCTACTTTCATATAGACGAATTTGAATTTCAAACTTTAAAAAAAATGTATAGGATTTGGTTTCTCTTTTGTTTTAAAAAAAATGATGATTTCTTATCGAGGAGGAATTAAATCTTCATATTTTTTAAAGTTTGAAAACCAAATTTATTTATATGAAAATATAGGAATTAAATTCTCATATTTTTTAAAGTTTAATGACTAAAGACACATTTTTTCCTAGTTTTAATTTGGTTCATAGACTAAAAAAAATTGTAATTGAGTTCATCATCTTTTACAAATTTTGTAATTGGGTCTTTGATGAAGTAGTTTACACTGGTTTGAAACCACCACAAAAAATAATATTTTGTGGTGTTTTACTAACTCTATTGATGTGTTATTACAAAAATTATAAATATCAATTATCCAATTATAAATTTTGTTAATTTAAAGATCTAATTAAAATTTTAGTGACCTATTGATGTATAATTACACTATTGATTAGTTAAAATAATGATAAGTATAACTTTTTAAATAATTATTATAAATATCAATAAATTTATCATACTTGCAATTATATAATTGAATAAAAGTTATTTACACAAGAGTGAGATATGCTGTTAGCATAATCAGACATGTGGATATATTTCAGCCATCTAATATGTTGACTTTGAAATAGTATTATAAAATTTTACAAGTCACAAACGTTGCAGTGACTAAATGATCCAATAAGCGATGTTAGCAAACTATACAAACAGTTGCTTATTTTGGTGAAAACTATACATTTATAGTATATGTTCAACAAAGATTGGCTTTTTTTACCTTAGCAAGAGGTCACACATACTTCCATTTGAGAAAGAAAAACCTGTAAGAGACATTATAATCTCAAATTGGGTTAGAAAAATTGAGGACCACTTATATATAGACAGGGGCGATTCTTTTATCGAATTTCTATTAAAATAAATAGATGTCACTTGGGTCAAAAGGCATTAACTTGTGGTAAAGTTAATCAATGTATTTGTTATGAGTACTTGTGACGCCTTCTGATGTCAAAACACTAACACTTTGACAATTTGGGCATCTTTAGGTTTTAGCCTTCCCAATTACTTGTACATAAATGTAATTAATTTTTGAAACATGATCTTCGTATGTAATCATTTGAAAACATTTGATTTATGAGATTTAAGTTGGCCTATAGAATCTATAGTTTTCTTTACCTATGTGATTATGATGCCAGGAATCAACAACACAATAAAAATAATGGGTAGGAGATGCTTTGCTAATAACTCTGCCTGTTTTTTTATTCCAGATTCCATACCACTTGCTAGCAAAAATGGCACACAATTTGCTAGGCCCAACCCAAAAACCTTGATATGTGACTATTCATTATTATATATATATATATGTATTCAACTCAGTTATTAATTCCACAACTACTATCTATATGTTTCATTCATTATATAGCATATAGCATATTTGTACACCAATGTGACATGTTTTCACACATATAATTTAAACTTTTTCTGTTCTAAAAGTCAAAGGTTAATCTGACAAATTTGGTAACGTGTACTAGCACTTAAAATTTTGGATGTAATTCAGATAAAAAGTAAATGTAGATTGCCAAGGTATAACTAACTTTGACCCATATTTTGCGGTTTGCCAACAAAACTTAAATTGGCACGTCATACGGCTACCGTCACAATTATGTGGGTCGATTTATATCGGATTAGCCTATAGCATATTTTCACATTAAATACTGATTTAAATATGTTTTCTTTATTTTGATTCTCATAACAAGTTTTTTTTAATCTTTCTAAAGTTTGTGTTTTTTAATTTTGATCCTATTTTGTTCATTTTTAATTATATAAATTTAACTTTTTTTCCTCTAAAAACAAACTTATAAAAATTATAAATAAATAAAAAATTAAAACCATAAAGGGACTAAAGATGAAAAGTCAAAAACCTACAAGAATTAAAAATGAATAAAAAATTACAAGATCAAAATTGGAAAACGTCAACTTTTAAAGAACTATAATTAAAAAAATAATTTACTAGAATCAAAAATAAATAATAAAAAACTTATAAGGATCAAAATTTTATTACCAAAGACCAAAAATTTATACTTGTGATTTTTTATTTTAAAATACAAGTTTTAAAATGAAACGTATTTGGTGATAATTGAAATGAATTTTAACTCAATTTCAAAATATTTTTATATTTATTTTTAAAATAAATAAAAAATTACTTTATAATTTAATTTTTAGTTTAAAAAAACATATTTCTACCGACTATTCAATTGTTGTTATAATTACTATCATTATTTCCATTGTAATATAAGATAAAACATTTGACTCATTTTTTTTTATCTTCTGTTTGCAATTTTTTTTTAAATCAAGAAAAAATATACTTTCAAGGATGAATGATAAGCTTTAAGTGTGATTAGATCCGGATCGAGGATTGATCTCATAGTTGATTTGTGGGGATACCTTGGGATATTACTTGTGAGTCTAAGACTCTAATTACAATGTTACTAAATCAAGAAAAAATATCTCTAATCTATATATTATAATATCTTAAATATTTAAATAGAACATAGTAATTTAAAGTTTGAAAAGAAAAAAAAAACAGTCAACACCAAATTTGTTTAATGTTAAAAAGTTTAATTATGTTATTAGTCTTTTAATTAGGGGATTTTTTTAATCTCTCAAATGAATTTGAGGGACTAAAAAATAACAAATTTATTTAAGAGATTAAAAAAACAAACATTCTATTTTAAGGAACTAAAAACATAATTAAATCATTTTAAATTAAAATATAGGAACTTAATTGGTATAGAAAAAAAATTAAAGGACTAAAAAACTACACATAGTTTATAATTATAGGATCCGTTATTTTATGACAAAAGTAGGAAGTGGTTTGTAAATCTTAGGAAAACTATCTCATCTATATTTTTTCCTAAACTATTGTCGCTTGAGCATTAATAAAGATTTTTGTTTTTTTTTTACTGATGAGCATTAGCATTAGTAAAGATACAATCCAATGCAAGGATACAAGATGGTTGTATTTACTAATAATAATAAAAATGGTTGTATTTTCGATATACCACTTCCACTTCTTAAGGAGTAAACCCAAACTGCTCCAAGTCTGATCCTGTTTTTTTTTTTTTTTTTACCAGCAATTAGCAATATATTAAATGCACCACCAGAGGTGCTAGAAAGAAACAAACATAACACATGACAGAGGAGTATATCCTAATTATCATTTCCCACAATTGAAACCCAGTGCATGTACAAGTACAGTTAAAGTAACTAAAAAAACGAATTTTGGTCTATACAAAAAATATTTTGCATACCAAAAGATAGAGTTCCTAATTCCTAGCACTACAAATACTCAAACAAATCATCCCTCAAAAAACAGTCAAATAAACACTCGGATCTACTTGCCATTGTTGAAATGATATACCAAATTCACTTTGGTAAGCCTTTAACCATGACCATATATCAAACATAAATTTTTGCCATAATTTTTCCACCTCAATGTATGTCTTTTGAAAATAACCTTATTTCTTGTAGACCAAATATTCCATAGAATGGGGCACCATCCTACTTTCCACCACATGTTTGGAATTTTTCCATGCAGGCCATGTGGTATTTGACGAAAGTGATCCTTGGCCGATGCAGGAAATACAGTGCAAATGCCCAATAATTTAAATCATTTCCACCATATAACATGTGAAACCTTCCAAGAAAATATAACATGGTATGCATCTTATTCATCATTGTTACACAAAGTGCATGTAATCCCACCATCTTGCAATTGAACATGTCTTTTATGAAGATTAATCTTTGTGAGTAATATCATATAAGACTCTCCAAATCATAAATGAAACCTTTGGTGGGATTTTAATTTGTCATGGACTCTTAAACATCTCATCCTCATGTGTTCCAACTCTCAAATAGTGCAAGGCTAATTAAATATGATGCTTTAACCGTGAACAAATTTGATGGTTCCGATTTCCAACACCAACGGTCTTCTCCAAGTCCTTGAATAACCACATTGCTCATCAAAGAATTGAACTCCTCAACCAAAGTTTTTCCCCACTCAAACCAATCTCTCCTCCATTTAAATTTCCACTCCCACCTACCTCCTATCCATCTACCCATTTTTTCCACCATCTCCTTTTGTTCCGAGTTAAGAAACAGTCTTGCAAATTTATATTGGAATCTCTCACCCCCTAACCACCTATCCTTCCAAAATCTAGTTTTAGCTCCATCTCCAAATTTCCACTCCACCAATTCCTCAAACCACACACTACCTTCCCCTCCACACACCAAATAGCATAAGCTCGTTATTCTTTATCAATCAATGTCTCAATAACCTAGCTATAAGCCCCAATTCAGTCTTGAACTCTTAAATTATGTGCAAAAAAACCTAAAACACTTTGGTTCAGCTTCCTTCCAACAAGAACAAAAGGAATGACTTGGTTATAACATGTGGTATCAAGCCACCAATTATTATATATTTAAAAACAACATATATGTTTGGTACATATCACAAAACAACAACGTATATAATAACCGATTAACATGTAAATATAAATCTTTAATTTTTGTTTAAAACAATCACATCAAAAACATGAACATGATTTTTAGAATTCATGAATTTCACATGAACATATCATGTAAACATAAATCTATAATTTATGTTTAAAACAATCACATTAAGAACATGAACAAGATCTTTAGAATTCATGAGTTTCACATAAATATACATTTGTTCATGATTGCGGAAGATCTTTTATGGTATTAGAAACTGAACCATTACGCTTGCAATAACTACACCTATCAACAATTATCTTTTTAATAACTTCCCTTTGTAGTCAATTACCCTTATGTCCTTTATTCATTAAATTAAATAACATTTATTTAAATAAGCCACAATGATAAATCTTACAATTGATCAATACCATCCCTTTAAAAGTGCATCAAGCTTTTCTCTTTAATTTGCAATCTCAACAAAAGATTTGGTGTAAATTGTTTCCTCCTACTATAACCAAATATGTTTTTGTCATAACATTCCAAAAATATTATCAAATCATGAATAAATATTACTAATATAATTTTGTAACATTTAACTTAAATATATTTTTAGTCTTTTATATTTGAGTTTTTGTATTGTACTCCAAAGTAGAAGTTGTTGTTTTTTGGAATTCAAATATTTTGTTAGTCCTTCATGCCATTCAAAAAAGATAAATGCTGCTTGGAAAAAATGGAGGAGAGCAATCATTATTTCATGTATTGTCATGATGGATATACACTATATGTAACCACTTATGACATTGTTGGGAAACCTATTTTTCCTACATATATATAAGTTTGCATCTCATTATTGGGAGAAACCAATACCTGTCTAAAACCCTAGATTTCTGGATCCCTTAAACACAATGCAGATTAATTGAGGAAAGCAATCTAATAGGTGAAAAAAATAACAATTTTACAAAATTAATCATATTATCATTAATTCATTTTTTGTTTTCTAGCACATATAATTATTATTATAAGCAATATAAGTAAAAAATAATAATTAATATTACATTAAAAAGTTAAAATAATAATATTAGTAACTGGGAAAATTTAATTTCAATATTAGTAATAAAAAAGCTAACGTCAATATGCATAATTAGTTTGGAGATAAGATAATTGAACTGAATTAATACTGTATCATCCATTCTCATTTATATGAAAAATAGTTGTTGCTAATTGATTTTGAATATAAGTAAATTTTAATTATTTTTATCTTATTTATTAATAAGACTATATGTAAAATATTATTTATTTAATAGAGTTTATGTTTGATATTAAATTCTAATGAAAGATAATTTTTAAAAAATAATAATTAGAATTTAATATTTACACAATTTAATAAAATGAAATTAATTTTTTATATATATAAATGAAAATGAAGGAAGTATTATCTTAGACATGATACAATTACTTCTCAAGTTTTTTACTAACATCATCATCATTACAAACGCTATATAATAATTAGGAAACATGCAATATTTAAAATCCATTAAAATCCTATGCCATCAATATAACTCTAAACACATGACACATCACAACTTAAACTCCATTACAACTCTTAAATTAAATCACGTTACAAAGTTTAATATGCACATGTGCATCTACATAACTACATAATATAAATACACTAATAGCATCAATCCAAATAGTTTTCATTCACTTCCTATATATAATATGATATTTACTAACAAATGCAAAAAGCCATAACTTAGTTAACGTACACATTCTTAATGAAGTGCCACCGAGTTTAAGGAATGAAAAAAAAAGACCAATATATTTCTTCATCAGAATAATAATTAGTTTTAGCTTAATATAATGTTCAAATAGATTAAGAATCTATCTTCTCTCCTTTCCTCTTAATTTTTGCCAACCTTTCCTACATTTAGTTTCCTAATTGGCAAACAATTAGTTGGCTTGAACCTTTATTTCAATTCATGTAGAAATTAAAAATAAAAAGCACTCAAAACACTTAATTAAGGATATTATGATTCCAAAGACACGCAAGACGAAAATTAGTATACTTGAGAAATATTTTTATTAAAGCATTATATATTTTTATTTTCTAATTAAGACAAATATTTTACAAACTGTAAATGCTTTGACAATCATGAACATTGATGAGGAAGTAAAAAAACCATTGATCACGAAGAACATATTTGGTAATCTCTCAATAAAAAATTAATATGCAATAGATATTAAATTTGTCTATTAAAATTTGAATTAGCATATGCCAACAACTATATTTGAAAAAATCATTTCGAGTAATCAACTATAAGAAGCATAATTAATTTGGATAAGACATGGCAATGGCAAAAATTGTTCAAGTTATTGATCAACAAAGTTGAGCAGAAACTGACTCAGCTACAGCAAAATAAATTAGACGACTTTGCTCCTTTATGTTGCATGTCGTGGAAATGCACAATGTTATCAAGTGTATTTCTAAAAGATATAAAGTTGATACAGTGGTTTGGAGAAGGGAAAAAATGAAAAGATAAAGGAAAAAGGGAGGGAGAACAAGTTGTGAATTCGAATCTTGTAAGTGATATTTTAAACAAAATTAACATTTGTTAATAAAATAAAAAATCAAGTATGTTTCTATTTCCTTCAGAAGAAACTAGAATTGAATATTATATATTTTTCTTCTAAGTGAACATGTAAAGTAATATGGGTATTGTTCTGTTGCTAATGAACAAGTATGTCTAGTTAGAATGCTGGTTCTTTTAATATTGGATCCAACTCTATCCCTCAAGGTATTTATGAATGAAAAATATCTTCAAAGATTTGATCACTATGCAACAATACTTGACCAGTGGGGTGAAGTGTGTGTACAGTGTTAATGGAAAGAGAGAAAAGAGTAGAATGTGTGTACCTTTCTCCTGTCAATTCACTATATTTATAAGAAAGTTACCTTAAGGCCACAAAGGCCACCTCTTCCGATATTGTCGACTAAGATCTCCTTCTGTTAACACCATGTTCTGTGTTTGTTATAATATTCTTGTTACATGTCTCAGCGTCCATTGCAAGCCCTCTAGAAGATTAGGCTCACTACCTTATTAGACCTCCATGATTAGCCCATTTACTCAAATAGTAACAAGTATATTGTTTGTCAGTATATTGAAGTTCCTAAAAGCTCATTATTGTGTTATTGTTTAATTTTATATATGCTTCTAGTTGTCAAAAATGTCAATAAGTCATTTTATTAATATTTTAAGGTTTAAATATGTTTTTTATGTACAATATATTTATTTTTTTAGTTAACTATAAAAATATTTTTTTATTTTACTACCTAAGCTTGATAGTAATTCTAAAAAAAATCTCTTTTTTTTTCCAAAATGGTGCTAATATTTCTCAATTCTTCTCTAAGTATTTCTTCATCAAATTACCTACAAAACAAAACAAACAACCCAAGATCTAGCGTAAAAGTAATAAAAATTAGAAAATCCAAAATAAACTAAACTTTTATTCAAAAGTTAACTAAAAAGAACACAAACAAAACTAAAAAATATATGAGATATACATAATTGTCTCCAAAATAGCAACAAAACGTAGGAATATGTGGCAAATATCAACATCCCAAACTTAGAAATTTGTTTATCCTCAAGCAACAAAACAAACAAAAATCAAATGAAATTCCTAAGACACCCTAAACACAAAGACATAACAAAATCAAACCTAATATATGAAATTTCCAATGGATGAAACGTGAGGAGAACCTAGTGGTGTGTCAGCAACATTGATGATTATTGTTATTCTCATTTCCATTATGTAAAAAAAAAAACAAGTATTTTGTAACTGTTTAATAGATGAAGTCAAATCATGAACGTTTCTTGAAAAATAATGTCACATAGAGGAAAATACACATTATCATAAATAAATATTTTACTGGAAAACATGATGTTACGTTAAAAGGGTTTAACGAATAATAAATACAAATAAAGATTGGGAGTTCAAAATTAGAATTTAGACACTAATAAAGATAAGGTGAAACACAGAATTTAAAAAGTAACAAACACATGAGTTATAAAGTAGTTTTTGGAACTTTGTTAAAACGTAGCTCCAAAAATTATTTTCTAGAATTGATATATGTTGTTCTAGAAAATGATTTCTAACAAATGAAAGGCATAGAGCAATAAAAAAAATATAAAGAGAAGGGAGGGGATGTACTTAGTAATCATGTGGGTGTAAATAGGAAGTTCTGGCTATGACATACGCGAACACAACCCATGCCCCAATCCCTGGCCCCAATCCCTGGCCCAAAAGAAAAAGATAATCCATTTCTCCAAAATATTAACTAAATAATACTTTACTAACATGAATTACTTGCATTATATAGATTTTTTCAATTTAAATAAATATGAATTGTAGATTAAAATTATAAATAGTGAACATGTCCCCCCAAACTAATCGATAGAGTTTCCGTAACATAACTAGTTCAAATATAAAGACCAATGATAGATGGACACAAGTGGGAGCTCACACAACAAGAGTTCATACCAACATGCATAACCCCGAGCTTAGATCTCATGACCCCAAAAAATCCAAAAGAAAAAGATTTGAAGAAGACACTCTAATATGTAGGGTATTGTAAATAATGGTATGGCATCCCCTTTCTATGTCATAATAACTTTCTAGTTTTCTTGCTCATCTCTCTTTCTCCATTTATATTTTTAAGAATCTTGCCACAGACCTACACTAACTTCTTCTTCTTTTTTTTAATTCAAATTCTTTGGTAATGAATTACTGTAAGATTGTGTAATCCGTGAGTTTTCCATTAGCAAGGGTGTCA
>CM023948.1:26625629-26635820 GCA_013407115.1 Glycine latifolia | reverse complement strand
ACTATATATAAAGTGGGTCTCACTCAAACTAAGCATACACTTATTTGTTAGACTTAATTATATTTCTTTTTTATTGTCGAAATTCAATTTTGGTCACACTATTATTTTTTGTGCAAATACATTATCATGCTATTTTATTTGTGAAATTATGGTCTATTTATTAAATTAATATCTTATATGGAACAACAATATTGACATAACACTGAAAAGAGCATCATGCCAACATAAATGTTTTGACATAACAATACAAGAAAATGTCCCCATCGACATGAATATGATAATAAATTAATACAAGATCAATATTTTTGTTAAATATACAATATCAATATTTTAATTCCATAATTAAAATAATACAGACAAAATTCACTCACACGTAAAAAAAAAATTGAATTTTAGCAATAATAAAATAAATAAAAGTACAATTAAGTTTGTTTTTATCAGCAACAATTAACTTTATTTCTTATTAATTTATCCACATACCACCTAACATTTTAGGGTTAGACGGTTAGTGTTTTAGTAGGTATCTCAACTTGTTGTAGAGAAGCAACACCTAAATTTTGCAATTGAAATCTCAACTCATACGAAGTCATAAATCACTTTTACACACACACATATTACTTGAAACGCCTCATCAAATCGTATTCTATTTGATAAGACTAAGCCTACTAAATGTTTTCATCAAGACAACTGTTGTTTCCATTTCGATTATGGCGGGCGAAAGCTCAATAAATTTCAGTTAAAAAAAGTGAAACATGAGAAATGAAATTTCAACATCAAACTTATTTTTAATTTTTTTTTAGATTGAGCGACAATAACTGAATTGATGAAAGAAGTTCGAAACATGACATCTATTTTATACTTTCAGACGAATCTATAGTTGTTAATAAGAAGACGACAATGAAACTCACTCATCTTCATGCAGCCATCAACTAAATCGTATGTTTAAATTGGAGGGAACAAAATTTATGAGAGGAAATCTTTTAGCATACTAACCCCCCTGAAACAAGCAAACCATTTTCTCACTTAAATTATTAAATATAGAGATCGAAGTTTGAATATTTTTTAGATTTTATAAGTATAAACGATTAATTTTAGTTTTAATTTTCTATAAAAAAAAACTTTTTTTATCCTTCATAAATTTAATTTCTTAAATGGTCTCTAAGCAGAAGACGTTATTGTGTCACAAGACTCACAACAACCACCATTCAAGTGGCAACATGATATACTTAGATATATATAATGTCATTAATAAGAAGTGATAAAACTTAGCTTAAAAAATTAGAGAAATAAAATCAAATTCAACCATACTTACTGTACCTCACTTGTCATTTGCCAATGGGCTTAATTGTAACTGCTTCTACACTCGAGGCTAACAAACTGTATACCTCTTGGTCATTTGCCAATCAGATCATGACTTCCCTCATGCAACCCTCGTTGGACTGAACTCACACCAGTAATGGTAATCACCCTGCAATCCCCTTTGGGGCTGTAATGATCACATGAGAAATATTGTTATAAGATACTCATAATATTTATTAATGGGAGATAAATATAATGCTAAGAGTACCGTTACAAGGCATGGAGGGAGATCGTGTGAATAAGAATCCTTAAAACATATTTAAGAAGCTAAGACA
Organism: Glycine latifolia; assembly: GCA_013407115.1. Taxonomy (NCBI): domain Eukaryota; kingdom Viridiplantae; phylum Streptophyta; class Magnoliopsida; order Fabales; family Fabaceae; genus Glycine; species Glycine latifolia. The sequence goes on along the minus strand of CM023948.1, from coordinate 26,634,186 downwards.
GATCACACTTGTCTCACTTGAATGTTTTTGGGTTAGGTTTGTTAAACCCTAAATACTATCTAATTACATGAACACTTGTAAATATTAAAACCATATTTTCTCCATAGATTGACGTGGCTTAGGCCGGTCGCTATTGCTTTAGTGCCAAGCAAACATTGAAGAAAAGTGGTTCGGGGGTGGGGGTGGACTTTGCTTGTTATAGCAATAAAATAAGTTTGGATCAGTTTCACTTGATTAGGTGACACCAAATACATGGGCATGTGATTGTGTAGCTTAGCTTTGGGTTTTCAAATTGTCCTTTTACTTGTACTAAGCAAGACGTGTTTTCATTCACACCTTGTAATTAATATTCTGTTTAATTCGGTGATATATATGGCATATACGTACATACTTTTGTACGAAACGTCGTTTTAATTGTAAGGTAGAGAGTCTTGTTTGTTTAATTAAGGGCCACACCCTAAAGCGGCAAAACCATAATTTGTTAGTTCATAAATTTTGTTTTGTTTTTCCTTTTTATAGAAAACTAGCTAGAAGAAACGCCCCAAAGCCCTAGGTTTTAGTTCTACCTTTTCCAACTCTAGATTATGACATTGAAGATGCCTTAATTTGCTTTGATATTTTTGAAATGGTTTGTGTATTTCTTATTTCAGACAAAGCGCAGTTCTCTTGTCTTATCTAGGAATGGATCTATCTTTAGTAATAGGGACATATGCCCTATTTAGTTTTTAAAAATGTTAATATTGCTATCATTGCTCTTAAAATTTTGTTTCCATTGTGTTAAATTTATCATAAAGTTTTTTCCTAATATGAAAAAGAGGCATGTCTTGTCTTTATTATCTAGAATTTATGGTTTTATCACTAATTTAACTTAATCTAATTCAATGTTAGTTTCTAGATCATGGATATCTGTTTAATATAATAGCATTCTGAATAAACTTTATCGTTAATATTTTTAAAAATATATTTTAATGCTATTATTTCTTGAAATTCCATTGACATGTTATGTAACACAACTGATATAAGGCTTGGTGAATATTAATCAATTTATAATTATACGTTACTATTTTCTTGAAATTGCATTAAATCCATATATCATTAATTGTTATGTAATGTAACTGATCAGAAAACAAAAAATTTAAACAAGCAATGGTTAAATAATAATTAAGGAAATTTAATCATTTAACTTTTTTACCATGGTTTCATAACTGATAAAAAAAATTATTAACCATAATTAAATTAATTTCTTGAGTTACAACTATTTTCCTTATATAAATAAGGTGGTACAAAATGATGAACTTATTCTTTATCTTCTCTACTGTTTTATATACTTCAACATTGTTACTACACAATATGTAAGGTTTTTTTCAATATTTTTTTGTATTTTTTGTAATTTATTTGTATTTACCATTAATTTGGTGCATTTTTTAATATTTTTTAGGATGACATCTTCTTTGAGACAAAAATTAGTGGATTGGTTTAAGATTTTATAACAAAATTAATTCCTAAAATGATATATTTATAATTTTTCAATTGTAATTACTTTCAATTTTAATATATTTTTGTAAATATGTTTTATTCTTAATTTTGGAATTGATAAGACAAAATGAGAATGTTAATTATATATATATATATATATATATATATATATATATATATATATATATATATGTGTGTGTGTGTGTGTGTGTGTGAGTGTGTGAATTCTGTGCATATATAAAATGTGAATTAATAAATATATAAGTGAATTTTGCTCATATTACTGTTTTCTTTGTATTATTATATTTTTTACATAAAAACGGTAATTCATGACCAAAAATTTAAAATATTTCTATTAATACTTTTTTCCTTTTAAATCTAAAATTTTTATTAAAAAAATATTTATTGAATATTTTTCATTTCAACGTTCATGCTTTTAACTACTTTTATTCTTATGTTAATGTTAATATTCAACTTTTAACCTTTTCTTTTGTCCAACACAATTACACATCTTACAATTTTCTAATATCAATTTTTAAATAATAATATTCCATCAACATGCAATAACGTCTAAATTTTTTGATTATTTTTATCAATCATTTCCACGTTTAATTCACTTCAACAATATCAATTAGAATCACACGTGGAAAGTATTATGTGTTTCTAAATATGGGTTGATTCTCTGACTTATGTTGCATAAGTTCTAATAAATACACTTTTTTAATTTTATAAAAATAATTTATTACAATTTGCTTTAAAAAACAACTTTTTTTAAGAACTTTACTAATTACTTTAAAATATAAAATTCAAATATATAAACATTCTAAATATGAATGAGATCAATAAAAAAATATATTTTTCATTGATTTCTTAACATTAACAAGAGCACAAAAAATTGATTGTTTTTTATCACAATCTTTTTTAGTAGTAGAAGTTTTTACCAATTCGTTGGGAAAAATATGATGGTCTAGCATAAACAATTAGAGGATTTTTCAATAATTTTATTATAAGTTCCAATCTTATAAAAGTTTTAAATTTTAAATACATTGTCATAATTTAATCATAATTTTGTAAAAAAAATAATCGTAATTGATTATTAGAAAAAATTAAAAAAAATTGACAAAGGTGAACAGGTTTAAATACGTAATCTAACCTGAATTTAAAATGAAAATTATGTGTCATTAATGGAGCATATCTTAAATTCTTAATTCAATAATTAATTAAAATGTACAATTAATTGAATTGAATGCATTAAGGAATTATGCTTTAATTCTATCATAACAAATCAAATATAATGAACTTTGTATCAATAAAAAAGTTATTAAATTGATTCATAAAAATATCATAAAAACGGATAACTTATTAAAATAAATGCATTAGATATTATCATTAAGCAATGGTTAAGAAAAAGATTAATAATAAATTTTTTATTTCCTTAAATGGGATCTTAAATGATGTAGATTCAAAATAAATTAATTCGTTTGAATTAATTGTATACAGTAATCTTTATTTCCGTTTTTTTTAGGGGAATCTTTATTTCCGTTAATTTGTTCATAAATGGTATTTATTTCCTTAATTTATTTTTAATATTTTTTAAAGGATACTATTTGAAATAATTTGATCATAAATAATTATTTATTAAATATTTTTTAAACAAATGTTTTTGGGGATTATTAAGTTTTTAAAAAAATTATATACAGTAATCTTTATTTTCGTTAATTTTGTCATATATGTTTTATTTCAAATAATGATATATATATATATATATATATATATATATATATATATATATTCATCTTTCCATGTTATATTAGTTTTATTATTTTGAATTATTTTTTCATTGTTTTAATCATTATATGTGAAGACAAATAATTGTATAAAAAAAAACTTGATTTTTAACATAAAAAATATATTAATTAATATAAAATCATCCTACAATTACACAAACAAACGATGCACGGGTCAAAAACTAGCAGAACATAAAGTTTCCATATGAAAGGAAAACAACAGTTTGAAGAAGTTGGGTTACATGATTGTAATTAAATTTATATATGTTGGCATGGAACATGCACCGATGGAGTAGGTTGGCCCTTATATTATTGAAGTTCTTCTCTTCCTTTCGTCACAATTTATGGTGCCAGATGTACTATCAGACCAAAAGAAGAAAACTCATGCGCTTATGCATGAGCAGTGATTGCCCCCACACTGTGGAAAGAAAGGTTTAGTATATACTATACCACTACCTGCGTGTCCAAGCTTTTATAACTGCACATTGATGCAGTTTTCTCAGTAGATATGAGACTCCATATCACTGTACCTGAATATATAATCAATTTTTATCATATAAAGGAAAGTAGAAAAAGAAACTTCAAAGCGTGGCAAACAAAATGTTGTGTTTAAGATAAGATGTGTCATATTATATATATTGTAGTATCTGTTATTATAAAATGAAGAGTTAAATACATTTATTGTCCTTTTATTATTTATATAAGGTGGCAATTTTGTTCTTCCAATATGAAAGGCGATATATACGAAGAAAACTTAGAATATCAATTTGATATTTATACAAAGAATAAGAAAGATTTGAAACAATATATATACGGATAGAATCGTCAAATACATTGCCCAATCCCATTTCATGCATAATCATTATAGACTCATGTGTTTAGCACACCAACGTCCTCATGCATCACTCAATAAAAAAATTAAGTGATATATTATAGCATAAGTATGAGGTGAAGTTTTACATCATACAAGAGATATGAAGGTTGAACATGAAGATAAGACTCATAAACTTAAGTATTAAAATTTTGAGTTAAAAAGTTATGTCAATTTCACTTATATAATTGTTTATGACTTATTAAAATTATTATAATTAGAGATTAATTATTTTTTATTATAAAATAGTTAATACTATTAACCAATTAGAAACTAATTTAAAGATCAATTAATTGACTAAATATAACTCCTTATGATTTTTTTTATCCATAAAAATTAAATTAAGAGATTTATAACACTGATAAACCATACTCAACCAAACTATACAACCTTAATACTCCTTATTATATTAAAGTCTTTATATTATTAGCCCATTATCTATTGTTCTTATTATGTATATGATAATGTAATCTTATCATACATAACAGTAATCACTGAGTGTATGAATGAATTGATAAAAAATTGTTTTAGATTAACCAGTTATCTTAAATTCAAATTTTAGATATGAAATTTTGTTAAATATCTAAAAGGAGAATTTGTTAGAGATAATGATCCTACAAGGTTAGAACTCGAGTGTAGAATATGTGATTATAAAAACATGCTTAACAATATAATTTAACAATACATGATGATTAGAATTTTTCTTGATGGAGTTATACAGTAAGGAACCAGAAGAGATATAAGATTGGTTGGGTCCTTAAGAAAGAGAGAAGGAGGAAAAGATAGTAATTTTGATTTATCTATTAAAAAATAATAATAAATTAACAAGTAATATTTGTTAATAAAAATAGGTTTAGTTAAGTTTTTAGTTCTTCAATTTTTTTATATTTTAATTTTTAGTTCCTCAAATTTTTTAACAACTTTTAGTCAGGATTTTTAATCTTTTAAAAGTTTTTATCTATTTTTATCCCTAATTCATTTTTCTTGTCACAAAATTAGTCTTAAATATAAAATAAATAAGACACTAACAATTGGTAAAGTAAAGACTAATTTTAAGCAATAAAAAAACTAAAAATAGACAAAATAAAATTTAAAATAACTAAATATTTTGACAGAAAATTAGCTTCGGATTAAAAGTTGTCAAAAAATTTAAAAAATTAAAGGAATAAAAACTTAATTAATTAAAAAAAAAAAAGGACTAGAGAAGGAAACAGTGGAAACGTGGTTATGGCCTTTACACAATAGTACACAGATTCGTGGGCCAGGAGCGCCGCGGTGCAGCTTCATCGTATGTACGTGGGAGTGTCGTGCGTGCGAAACGTGTGTACCTCAGTTGAATTGCAGTTTTACAACTTTTGAATTTACTTTATTTTTTAAAGCGAATGAATCAATTTAACATTTATAAAAAAAAAATTAACATTTCGATAAGCAAATGACACCAACTAATAATAAAATGAAAATTTCATTAATGATTTACAATTTTAGAATTTATTTTCATTCTTCTAACTTCAGATACAAATTTTTAAGCGATTATTTTAATTTCAAGGACTAAATTTATTGATATTTTTATTATTATGAAATTTAACATATAAAAATTTTAAAAAAAATTAATAAAATTCAACCAATAATATCGAGTGTTATAGGGAATATATCTTAACATTTATCTAAAGAAAAATTATTTATTGATTAAAATTATTAGAAACCACAAAATAAAAAATGAAATTTATGAAATAAAATAATATCTACACAAAATTTTATAATTTTAATAAATTTTAATTAATAAAAAAATATTTAAAAAATGTGTTAGAAAGTATATTACTAATATTTCTATAGATAAATCGAGTATCAAGTTGTATATATTAAACTTTGGGTAAATAGTTATTTGGTATCTTAATTTGTGAAAAATTCGATAATTTAGTCCAAATGATAAATATATTTGTCAAAGCAAAGCATATGTTCTATGTGACCAGTGTGGACGAATTTATTAGCGAATTTTTTTCCTACAAATGTTGTTGACTCCGATGATGAGTGGATGGACTAATTTGTTTGTAAAATTCTGATGGACTAATTTGTTATTTTCCCTTGCTATGCTTTCATGTTTCCCTTTCTACATCCATGGGACACCATTGCCATATGCAATTTCCAACAGTGACTTTTTTCGATGACATTATGCCTCCCCATTCTTTCTCTTTTGGTGATTTCCATATGCGATTAAGTTTGGAATAAAGGCTTAGTTTATTCAGAATTTCTTCATTTTTCTACTTTTTACGCTTGATCTTGGGTTGTTTGCTTGTGTTTTGTAGAAATTTTGTTGAATGACTCATTTGGGGAAGAGTTGAAGAGTATTATCACCAATGTAGAAGAAAAAGAAGACATTTGAGATTCACGGACAATGCTTAAGCCTGCACATGGAGAAAAATTTGTTGGTAAGGCTTAGGCCCACCACTTTGGTGCAAATTAAGCTCAATCCTGGAAGGCTCTTATATTGGCTCGAGCTTAAGCCACTCCAATTGGGGAGGATTAAGCTAACTTTACTCAAAAGAAAAACCCACTAAAAACAACTATTATAAAAGGTGATTTTTAAACATGTTAAGGGGTTGATTCTTGTGCTTTTGAAGAGAGAAAGATCAGAGAGAAAGCTCATGGTGGCGTATGTGCTTAGGAATTCTTCTCCATATTTTTCCTTATCAAATTTTTCTTCCTTGATGGCTGAGTTTCTAATTTCATCCTTGTTAGGGTTGAGTGTAATCAAATTTATTTCTATGTAATTACTCTTCTTTATTATTCAATGAATAATTATTATTGTTTTTCTTATATGTTTAATGCTTGTTTTTAGTTTGATCACCCGATTGCATGATTCTTTTTTTTTTTTAATTATAACCGAGAAATTTGATTGAATTATGAACCAAAGAGTGCACCAAATAATTTTTTACTAGGGATAGGTTAAAAAGGATTAGGCATTGCTAGAACTTTGGTTCTTAATGCAAATATTTTGATTATACTAATGGATTGACAGTGGAATCAAAGGCGTTATATTCTCATGCTTAAAGAATTAAGATTTGAATAAAAATGTGGCTTGATGATAACAAAAGTTTATTTGAATAAGAAAAACATGATTGTATGTTAGGATGATTTGATGAAGTTTAAACCCCAATAAATTTTCTTTGTTGATTTAGACCAAGTTTAATGCAAACGTTTCGACAATTTAAAAAAAAAACAAATTTTCTTTCTTTTACTCTTCTATTATATGTAATTCTCATTTAATTTTGGTTACTTAATTTTTTAATTTTCTCATAGTCTATAAATTTAGAATGAGTAATGTCCTACAAATCTACCTTCTATGGTAAGTATTGAATTAAAAGTAGATGCATTTAATATGTTGGAAATGTAAAACACATTTAAAACTTACCATAAAAAATAGTATGAGAATTTATAGGGTAATAAAGTAAGAAGATTTAGAATTATTCTTTTACTATTAATTACACAATTATTTATATTTCTTTTGTCCCAAAATGATTATAATTTTAGTATTTGAACAAATTCTAAATTCACTAATGTTCTCACTTTTCATTAAGATATTCATTAAGATATTCAAACATCTATTCCAATTTTATCATGTAATAAATAATGTTGTCTTAGAAAACTTTAATAATATATTTATTGAAATTAAGGGAGAACAAAGTTATTTTGGTAAAAAAAAAAATTTAAACATTAGTCATTTTGGAATAAAAGAAATATGTATATGTGAAGATGATACTTTATTCACTAGTGTACTTTATTATTTGAATGATTTAGTAGTTATGTTGAAATCTCAACATTAATTCAATCAGAAATAATAATTATATTAGGTAAGTTATTTAAGTTATTTATTTTTTTATTTATTTATTAAAAAACGTGTGTAGCTATTTCATAAACAAACTTTTTAAAATAGCTTATAATTTTTTATATTTTATTTTCTTTTATTTTTAAAATATTTATAATAAGTTAGTTTAACGTTTCTAACTAATAAATTTCAACTTTCAACTATTAGTTATTTTTTTAATTTTGAATTATCTTTTCAATTGATTTTACCAAACATAACCAATATTTATTTTGGACAACATATAAATAATATTGAAATATAAACAAACCATCTTTTCCTTATTACAATTAATAACCCCTTTTTTCAGATTTCCATGTTGACCCTTCATGTGTCCCAAAGGGCTTTCGAACATTTACTTCCATTCCAATCTCACAATTCACGATTTCTTGTTCAAAAATGATCAAACAAAAAGAAAAGAACATTATGATCCATCCACACGTGCTGGGGCCGTGACACCCATGCCAGCTAGCAGTTGACAAGATCTGCCGAGACATCTTTCAAACTGCCATACTTATGCATAAATTTAGGGAAAGTGCCAGGCCGTGTAAAAAAATTGTCAAA
>CM023948.1:26564281-26620629 GCA_013407115.1 Glycine latifolia | reverse complement strand
GGCCATGTCAGGGGAGCCCCATGCAACCAATCCGGACATGCCAAGTAAGCCACTTAATTCGCTTTTACCGGCAGCGAAATATGTACCGTGGCATTTCAACAAATTTTTTTCACGGACTGACACTTTCACAATTTACTTTTCATATTGTGACAGTTTGGCAGTTGTTTCAGATCTGCCCACATGTCACGTGCTACTGTACCATCTCGAAAAGTTAAGCAATGAAGTTAAAAAAAATAATCTTTTTATACCTTTTAGCAACGAGTAAAAAACAAAGAGTGAGTGGTAAAAAGAAAAAAGAAAGAGTTGAAAATTACGAAACTGTCCCAACAAAAAGGTAGAGTAGGGGATCTAATCGTGTGGAACGTAAACTAGGAGGCGTACAGTGCACCAAGTTCGATGAACGACACTGTTAGTACTCTTACCTAACGAATCATATTCCGAAGGGGGTTTAGTGCGTGACAGTTAGAAACAAGTCGTTAGTCGTTAGACTATGGGTTCTGATAACATACGGAGAGACCATGTGTGCACGCGCACCTATTCATTCGCACGTTGAATATGATTGAATCATGGAACCCGGAAATTCTGTGCTTTATACGGTGCCAGTAAATAAATAATTTGTGTGTTTATGATGTTTTATATTATATTATGTGTGAAATATCGAATAACATTATTCATGATTAATCTTCATTATTATGAAATCTTATACACTTGAATTAAAGTTTATAAACTTAAATTTAGATCAGATAACCTTATGAGTTTGCAAAAGTATCACAAAGTTTATGAGTTTGCAAAAGTATCACAAAGTTTAATTCTCTAAAATTGATTTTGCAAGTAAAATTTTACTCTCAATTTTCAAATATACTTTTGAAAGATAACTAAATATGCTCACAAATTGATTTTATTCTCAAACATACTTTTATACCTTCTCACTAAAAATCCAAACATATCCTATTTATTGTCAATAAAATAGCTTCTCACAATTACGTACCTTTCTTTTCTCAAATCTATAAAGCTTATACTCAAAACATTATTTAAGATATTTGAGTTTAATTTCCCTTAAACTAACCTAATGTTTGTGTTAATTGTTTGTAAAATGTGATTGTAAGTTTCTTCCGGCCGTATTTTAATTTATTCAAAAAATATTTGAAAGATTAATTATTTTATAATAGTACCATCTTTATTTATCAATATCCCACTTAAATATTTTGATTACTTTCCAATTCTTTAAATTTATTTTTCATAAAAAAATGGATACCATTTATATTAAGGTGTAATAATTTGTTTATTTTTCTTGGTTTCTGGTTTTTCATTAAAAATAATTTATAATTATTTTTTATAAAAACATATTTACATGATAATTTAATTATTAATAATTTTTATTTTAGTAATTTGTTTTTTATACACTATTAATATAAATTATTTTACATTTTATATCATTTAAAAATTACTTAAATGCAACTTATAAAAATCAATATAAAAATAAGGAATCTTATATTCAAAGTAAACAGTTATTTTAAAAGATAAATAATATAAAATGAAAGAAATTATAATTAATTTAATGTCAAAGAGTGTATTTGAATTCAACTTAGTACGGTAAGCTTTTTTCCTGAGTACAACCGATTAATGATTGCAAATTCGCAATGATTCTTGTTTCCGTTCACGTCCAAAGTGAGTTTATATTAATTAATTGTTACTTTTCTAGTGTTCATTATTATTTGAAGGTTATTTCTGCGATTTTACATAGTAGTACTAGTATAATGGACAAATATCTTCTTGTAAGAATAATATATATATGGATGTGGCGATCCCTAGCAAATGTCAAATGTCAATGATAACGATGCACCTAAGATTCCAAGAATCCGAAGCCATTATCGTGAAGAAAGTATGCCAACCTTCTCCTCCCCTCACTAAATTTTAACATTAAGCAATGTATGTGCAATTTTTTTAATTTCCATTTGAAATATATTACAATATAAACTTTACGATGTTTTAAACATGATTTTTTTCATGTAAATTAATATAGGGTTTGTGTATATATTCTTGAAAATTTGGGCAACTATATAAAATACCAAAATACATTTAAGTTAGATTATAAAAAATGATTTAAAAAATACTTGATTTTATAGAGCTTGATCAAACAAACACATTAGTTTATATACAATTGATTTAATGATCTTTCTCAACTAAATCACCTTATTCCTTTGATATCTTTGTTTTTCTTCATATGGAAAGATAAAAAACTTATTATGATATGATGTATTGAGAATCATAACTATGCATCATGTTTTATTTTATTAGGGTTCTCATTATTCTTTTGTTAGCTTTATGATAAAATTTTACTTAAGTATAAGAATTTAGTGAAATTTTTATATTTTTTATTTCAATGAAAAGGGAAAGACGGTGATCTAAGATCATATTAAAGTATTTATTAATATGAGCTTAAGTGTTGATGTTTTTATCGAGATAGAGGTTTTGATGAATTTGATGTTTGATGAACATATTAAACATATGGATGCAGAGGGCGCTTAGTATGAAGGTTTTTCGAATTTGAAATTAGAAAATATAGCAATTAATGGAAGGAGTTATGCTAAGATCTGTCAATTTATATTGCACTTCATTAAATTTTATTTAACTACATTTTTCCATATCAATTTTGATCTACCTCTAGCTCTTTTTTTGTCGAGCTCTTGGTAACTACTTTTGTTCTTATGTGAATATCCAAGGGTGTTTCATTATATATCAAAATCACCTCAATCTATGTTCTATTGTCTTTTTATATATCCAGGGGTTGTTTCATTATATAGAATTTTCCTTTTAGCTTGAGGAAAATTTTCCGGTCACACAACAACTCAGATGCACTTCTCTATTTCATCCACCCTCCTCTGATTCTGTGATTTACATCCTCATCAATCTCTTCACCTTTTTGCAAAATTGATCCTAGGTATCTAAAAACATCTTTATTGGTACCTCTCGACCAAGTAGATGCACAGGGTCTTGATCACCATTTCTTATCAGTAAAAACTCGTATTTCATATACTTAGTCTTGCTCGGACTTAACGTGAATCCTTTAGACTTTAAAATATTTCTCCACAATTCAAGTAATTTTTCTTTTTGACTAAATTAATTAAATTTTCTTATTGGGTCTGAATCTTACATTTAACATGGAGATAGTAATTTTATTTTTAAAATTGTTTAAGTGGTTATTGTATTTAATGATAATACTTGTAATTCAAAAAGTATATTTTCTTACTATGCTAATGAATGTACTCTCTCAGTTCAATTCCAAAATAAATATATCAAGAAAAAATAATAAATAAATGAAAAAAGTAGTCATTTTAAAACTAACCTTATTATTAATACATTGAAAAATTAAAGTGACACTTATTAAGAATATTAGTGAAAAAATAATTAATATTATATTAAAAGACTAACATAACACTTATTTTGGAACAATTTTTTTCTTCAAATGTGTCACTTATTTTGGGATGGAATTTTTTTTTATTTGCATGCATGAAGAATGTGTGAGTGTCTCATCAGAAAAAATTGTAATAAATTAATGGTGCAAAAGAAACCTAGCAATTAAAATATAAAAAAATAATTTTATGTTTTTCTTTACTGCAAATTTATGCTTCTTATAATCTAAATAAAAATTCATTTCTGTTTGTTATATCAAGGATGAAAGGTAGTAATTTATAGTTGAATTTTGATGAGTGAGTATTATAGTTGAATTTTTAATTAAATTAGAATTTAATATAGAGATGGTATAAGGATCAGAAGGCAAAACAACTAAGAAAATTATTTTTTTATTAATGCATTCTAAATATAAAATTAATGTCTAAATCAAATGAGATCAGATTTTTTTTTATCATTTCCAAACATTATAGTGAACTTCTAAATCAGATCAAATCAAATTTGACTAATTTTAATGACGTATACAGTCAATTTTTTAACTTTTCAAAAATCAACATTAGATATTTTATAATGACATTTCATAATATATATATCACTGTACAAATTAACATGTGAATTCAAGTAATCACTAGGAATTTAATCCTCTTCGAACAAAGTCAATTTCTATATACAAGTCTTTTAAATATATAACAAATAGACGTTAGTTAAATTTCATTTCTTTAAATTTAGAACAGTCGATATTTAAAATACCATTTAAGACTCAATAAATAATACTTCATCTCTTAAAAGAAAGAAAAAAACAATAATACTCCATTATATGCATGTGTACATAGAAGTTTTTGGAGAAAAGGTGGTTGAGGGGTTTGGCTAGCTAAACCCTAGATAAATGCTAGGTACAATATCTAAAAAGTTTAATTCAATTAAAACTGCTATTCTTAATGAATCTTCGTAAACAGACAAAAGCAAGTTAGATTCCGTGTCCATCTTAATTAACTTCGTTTTGCGTTTGTACTCCAAAGCCATCCATCGACAGTCGACACAAAATGGAGTTTTATAGTAAGTCTTAACAAAATTATAATTTTCTATTTTTATTAATGATAACATTATTAACTTAATTATTAAATTATGTCATGGTGTTATTTTAAGAAATACATATTTAGAAATTTACAAATGTATATTTTAATATTACATATTTATTTATATTTTAAACAATATATTTTACATTAAAATAGACCGTTGTGGTGAAATATATGTAATTATTTTTTGAATTGTATAAACTATATATAAAGTTTTGTAAATTAATCCATTTTATAAAAAAATAATATAGTGATCAGATCAGATTTTTTTAATCACCAGATCAGATTTTTTTAATCACCATAATTAGAGTCTTTGACTCTTCTAATGAGACTCCAAAATATTTTTACAAACTTCATTTCTTTTAGATTGGATATGAGACTAATCTTTTATTCAAAACTTATTTATATTTAAAATTTTCATTCATCTCCAAAAATGTATTTTGTATAGATTCTAATCAAGTTCTCTTACACAAACTTAACATTTGTTGTCAACTAAGTTATATTCATTGAGTAAATTGTCATATTAGATTGATAAAATTTATTATTTTTAAAAAGTTATTAAAAATATAATTAAATTTGTTAAAAATATACCTGATCTTAAGTAATTTGTCCCATATATCTATTTATGAGTCTGTATTATTTTATCAAAACATCTCCAGGAACGATCAATAAAATTTCTCAATAACCAATAGCTTGTAATGTGTTCTATGCAGTAAAGCTCTTATTTGTTTTCTCTTTATGTCATTTGGCTTAGTTTCTCTTTCCACCAGTGACATTGAACCAAGCATATATGCCACAGGCAAATTTTTATGCCTCAAAACAGATAAGTAACACTAATTTAAGTTTTACTGTGCCATGATCAAAATTGTTTACTCAAACAAAATTTCTTGGAATGATATTGGAGTTACCATGGTTCGAATCTCTAGTGTAAGAATTTAAGTCATATTTTTGTCTCTATGTGCAGGAGGGGTTCACCCCCATAAATCAAATTCCATGCATGGAGATGCAACAACAATTCGCATGTGATGTAGAGCAGATTTTCAACTAACAGCGTAAAGTTATAGGATCATAGGCTCTCTTTTTCTTACCTATTACGAGTATTTTTTTCAGTCGGCACCGGGCTTGTCAGAATCTTAATTAATTAATAACTTCCACAACATAGAATTTTTCTTTATAAAATAAATAAACCACAAGACGAAATGTCATGAGACATGCCTTGGTTCCCTCGTCCCTCCAAGCCAAGTATATATTGCACTGCCCCTTCCATGTGTTTTTCACATGTCTGGTTTCAGAGAAAAGTACACGTAGCTCAGTAACTTGTCTACTCTATACACATCTAAGTCAATTGTCAAGTGTCATGTCCATTAAATTAAATATCCTGTCAACAGCAACCAATATGAGAAGTTGTTATCCCTATTTTTTTTTATCGGTATATAGAGATAAAATTGTACACTCATTTTTATTTTTAAAGATTACTGAAATATATGGGAATGAATCTATATCAATTAATTAAGTAAAAAAAACGAAAAATAAAATTTGTAAGTTAGTTTCGTTAGTAAGAATCATTTTGTTAATCAATAGTAAATATGTCAACAATTCATGTCGATATGTAGTAGCATTCTCTAGTCTATCAAAGGCAAACGACACTAGAGATGGGGAGTAAAAGGGTAAAAAAAAATAATTTAATGACTAAAACTTTATTAATAACATATTTTTATAATTAATTGAAATTTGTCAAAAACTTTAAATTTGAATGGATTTAATTAAGTAAATTATGAATTTAGTTTCTGAATTTGTATTTCATTATCATTTTAGTCCTCAAAATTAAGAAAAACACAAATAAATTCTTATTAAACTAAGAAAAGGTTTAATATTTTTTTAAAATTTATTAGGATTTTATTTAAGTTCCTAAAATTTATCCCTTTTTCTCGTTTTGATTCCTAAACTGTTGTTATTATGAGACTAAAATGACAATAATATAAAAAAATTATCTTTGATTGGAGACTAAAACGAGAGAAAAAGGTTAAAATTTAGGGACTTAAATAAAACCCTAATAAATTAAGAGATTTATTTGAGTTTATCTTAATTTTAAAAATTAATATGATAATAAGATATCAGGGATTAAATTGATTATTGACTTACTCATTTTACTCATACTATAATTCTATGTTTGGATTTTGTAAATTTCATTAAATTTTAATCAAAGTGTTGTGCTAAAAAATATATTAATAACAACACTTATCATAAAAGGATTAATCAATAGTAAATAATGGGAATTGACCAACCACAAAGCTTAAAAAAAACACAAGCCAGAAAGAGGAAAGTAAAGTAGAATATTGCTAACTAACCAAAAGAGAGGAAAGTTGACGAGGAACATGTTATGTTATCTCTAGTGAAGTGTGAAAACGGATACCAATGTCCAAAGTGTTGTGTTTTATATGACCTAGGAGAGGTACCAGCATTGAAATTTCCACCCTAAGAAAAGGAGGTGATTAGGACACCACTTGTGTGGGTCTCATCTCATGGGTGGCCAACCTTGTATAATTATATATGGAAACCCAATACTCATCACTCATGATCATCACTGTGATGGTCAAATAACAGGAGACAAAATTGCCGTGACTTTGATAAGGCAACTCATCAACATACCCTTAATGGGGGTGCTGCCTAGATAGGCCTAGTGATCACACACACACCACATGGATCATGATCCCCCCAATGCCCCCTCTACCTAGGCCTGCCCTCCCTTTTCAGTGGCATGTGGTCAAAGTGGAATTCACTTGCATGAAACACCACCATATGCTTACATTAATTGCATCAAACACCACCAACACAGATATGGGATAGCACAACCTACTAGTATATATGATATTATATACACCACTCAACGTATCATGTTTTTATTGTGTAAATTATCGTTTCACTTTAGGAGTATAATATAATACATACATACAGTGACTAAATATTAATGGAACATAAAAATACTGTATATCTCATCTTTTAGAAAAGAAAAAAAAAATCTCATGCATCGTTCTAACTTTAGAGTATTGTCTTATACTAACGCTACTACACGTTTCCTATGTTTGATGTTTGATTTCAATTTGCGCGTTTATTGGCGGTGCCAAATGTGTGTTTCCAACAGTTTCATCTTTAATTAGCTTTTCCTTCGATTTTGTCTGTATCAGCAATCACCGTAATCACAGTTCTTTAAAAAGTTCGTTTCCCTTTCAAAAAAGAAAAAGTTCGTTTGTTGTGTTTGGATGGGAAAATTCAGTAGGGGATAAAATAACTGGTTTGGATAGAATATTTGAAGGAAAATTAAAATTTTAGTATTTTTATTAATTATATAAAATAATGGGATTTCAAATTCTGCCAAAAAAATGAAATTCTTTTTTTTGGAAACCCTCTTTCTCACTCACATTATTGCTCGCAACTCTCTTCCTCTCGCGAGACGCTCGCAACCCTCACTACAATCGCCACCCTCTCTATCGTTCAGACTTCAGAACATGTTCGTGTCCTATCCCTACGGTTTAGGTTTCGATTTTTTCTCTCGCTCATTTGTGTTTTATTTTATTGATTTGTATTTTTTAATTTTTTTGTTTGATTTCGTTGATTTTTTTTATATAGGGTAATTGAAAGAGGAGTTTGGAATTTAAATTTTAAAAGACAGAATTTTGCTGTGTATTTTTTATTATTAGGACAAAAAAAATTCTTACTTTTCTATTTTCCTTTTTATGTTTTGTTTTTCTATTTTTAATAGGTTTAGCTATTTTGTCTATGAAGAGAAATTATGAGCCTGTTGTTTAGGCTTAAAAAAGTGTTTTTAAAATTGATTTATTTTAGTGATTCTTATATAAGTAGAAATTGCTTTGTATTTGCTTAAATCATAAAAAAAATCTTTTTTATAATTAAAATGATTTTTAACTTATTTAGGTGTGACAATTGTAGAAGTGGTTTATTTTTTTTACAAAATTACATAAAGGTATTTTTGTGTTATAAAATAGAAAACAAAATAAATGCCCTAATTGGCTCAAATGTGCACTTCAATAAATTAGTTAAATAAATGCCCAAATTAGCTAAAAATACATGTCAATATATTTAATACTCATATAAATTAATTCTAAATTTCTAATAGCAAACAAACAGCATTAAAATGTTAATTTTCTTTTTCAAAACTAAATACATAAGAGAAATTGGTGTCACACTTGGCTTAACAATTGGTCTTGGATAGCATTGATTATTACTTTCATGTTTTTGACATCTGCTTGAATTGGTTCTTATCATTCTTCATAATCAGGTATAGTATTATCATCTTCAGTATTAACATTTTGCTTTGTAGCTTGTAACTCAATGACATTTTATAAGTTTTTTTAATTTAAGAATATCTAAATCTCTTAACTCCATCCTTTAAACATAACAATGCATTGTAAAACATGCTCATGTATTGAAAATTTGAGTTTCAAGTTTAAAATTTGTCATGCTTTATAAGATTATCTATCATGTATCTTGCTTTTTGTGAACAACAAAAGTTCTTTCAATAATATTTCTCAAATTAAAATGATAAAAGTTAAATATTTTATCTTTTGATATGAAATTTGTAGCCAATTAAAATGTTGAAGATGATACCTAATATTTTTATAAGGTCCTAGTCTTCTGTGTTTTTTAGGATCTACTTTCGCATCAGCTTTTTTAGTAGTAGCACCAGCCACGAAGTTGCTTCTAAAAATAAGCAAATTTCTGTAATTTCTTTTCTACTTCTGCTTATTTAAAATATTTTGCCAAATCATTTATAAATTTTTCAGTGAGTTTTTTCTTTGTTAAAAAAGTGTTTTTATTTAAAAAATTAAATAAATAAACAAACAAACGTGTTCTATAGCTTGTATTGCATATATATATTTTTTTCCTGTGTGAGATCATGAATATCTCACAATTTACTGGATGAGAGACTAATTTTGCTTGTGATGCGTGATTGTTGTTCGTCCAAGAAAAATTTGTACACAATGAGAATCGAATACAGATTCTTCCACTAAATAGATCGTTTTTACACATATGAACACAATGAGACCTTACATCATTACCTTAAAACAATTTGGGTTAACTTGTATTACATATACTATTAACTACAACATTTTATAATAAATTTAACTAAGTTTATTTAACTTGAAAATCTTATGGAAATGTTTCGTCATCATTTTAAACCTATGGAAATTTCCATAATTTGATAAATTTGTTTTTAAGTGAGATCATATTTTTACTAAAAAAAATTTATTTATCGAACAGTTAAATAAGTTTTTCAACTAATAAAAAAAATTAAAAACTAACTAAAATGTCTTATTGAACATAATCATAGTAATAAATAATTTATTATAATATGTACAATTAAGGTAAATAATTCTATAGGTTCGTAAATATATACTTTTATTTTAAACAACATTGTTTTAATTTATAAGATAAATTTTGTTAATTGCAAAATGAAATTTTTATTCCTTATTTAAATTTCACACAACTCTAACCCACTTTATTAAGGTGAAATATTAATATCTTGCTTTTGCTTGAACTTTTAATTGGTTAGAATTAACAGATTAGGGCTCTAAACTAAATATCGAGTATTGAATCATCAAGCCATTGTCCAAGTCCACATCTATGGCATCAAAACAAAAGCATTGTGGGGGGTGGGAGTAGGTCATCGTTGGATGCCTATGATTCAGTCCGTTTAAAGTCTTGTTCAACTCGACTTGTTTAATAAAAATGTTAAATTCAAATTTTTTAAGAACATTTTTTAATTAAATATGTCATATCACAAATCTTGAAATAATTGATTTAGCATGACAGATTGATCTATTTAATAATTATATATTTTAAGCATGACGAACTGACAAATTGAAAAACAAAATTTTTAATAAAAAATACTATTAATAATATAATAAACCATTATAATTATCTTAATGAAATTATAAAATTATTTTTGTAGTTTGATGATTAAATAATTTTTTAATTTTCAAAATATGTTAATTCCTATATGAGTAACATTTTTTTAAACATGTATATGAGTAACATGAATATATGTTTTTTTTTTGGTAGGGGTTAAAAGGTTTTGATAGCTTATCACGTGTAATATCTATATGCAAAATTTTGGTAACATGTAGTGGTTTAAAATTGTCTTACTATTTTTAATCAAAATTTTTTACTTTGTTAAAGAAATAAAAATCCAATTTTGAGTAACATAAGAATAACACATAAGTTGTTACTTCATACTCTAATATTTCAATGCATAATATTATTTTTTTAGAAACATAATAATTTTATTATACAATAATTTTTTAATACTTTTTAATATGAAACAAGCCTTTAAGTATGCTAAAAGATCAATGTAAATTTATATAAAGAAGGTTAGATCCATGTCTAAAAATAGAATTGTGATGAGTAATAAGTCCAACTTGGACCATAGAATAATAAAGTAAGTCAGACTTAAATAAGGTTCAACCTAACTCTGTCCATTTTCACCCTTGAATTTGTAATTCTTTAGATGATTTGGTCAGATTCTACATAATATAGGTTATTCAAAAAAATAAAATAAACGTATATTGAAACTTAAATTTCTTAATTGTTTAGTATACTAATCAATATCCTGACAACGCAATATTCAAATATCACACCAAATCCAATAAAATCATTTTTAAGGATTTATTCAAATAAACAATAACATTTAAACCTCATAGGGTAGTATAACATATCCAAGTCTTTAACCTTATTTATTAAAATCAATTAATCAACATATACTGAAACATAAACGTTTTAAATCCCCAAAATTTCATCAAATAACACATTTAAATACATGTATAGGGCAAATCACATACAACACCTTGAAAGTGTGCATTTTTCATGCATGAAATAAAGCCATGGCAAAGATGAAAGTTTTTCTTTTTGCATAACCTCTAGCATAGAAGCATACACTTGAACCAAAGGTCAAGATGGTTAGCTAACAAACCTACAAATGTCACATCTTTAATACTCTATAATAGGTAAGACAAGGTCAAGGAGTGATTCCTAAAATGGTGGGGAGATTGCCCTCTTATCCTTCGCATCTTGTTGTTGTTCTTGTCTCAACTAGGATGGAGTGGTCTTGGACAAAAAAATTTTAAGTCTCGTGTAGATATACTCTTTGCATATCTTTATGTAAGTGTGGCATTGACAATATTTATTGTTAAGTCAAAAGACATTTATGTCTTAAGATGAATCAGAATTTCTAATTATTTTAATTAGGTGTAAATAAATACAAAGGTTAAAGCTGCGTCTTATGCAATATCAGATCATGCTTCATGATTCTATGTTTGAATTATCAGATGGAAGCAAGCTTAAAGCCATGATTTGATACGAAATTAAAGAATGACATTTAAGATTTCATTTATTTTTCTATGTCTGATATTTGTTTTGCAGAGACATTCTCATAAGATTTTTTGAATCCTATGAAGAATAAATGAAGTTCAAGTTTTCAAAGTGTCAAACAAGCATCAAAAGTCGCACATGAGGAAATGATTTTCTGCTAAAGTGTTCTATATAGGAAAGCTAATTAGAGTTGTTTCATTGCATGAGGAAGGACGTGCACTTAATGCAAGCATTAAATGTTCCAACGGCCATAAGCATCAAACACAAGCCTAGGTAAAGAAATTCATCTGATGTGAGACAACAGACAGTTGAATATAAAGGCCTATAAATACCATAAACTTTGAAGAAATGAAGATATGAACCTACTAATTATCCTTTGAATTATTTGTTGTAAAATGATTTATGTAAATTTTCTATATAGTTCTAAAAAGCTCTCAAAACACCTTGGGAAAAAAGACTAAGTGCTAAGATTGTATACGCATCTATAAGATGCTTAAGAATTAATCATTGTACAAACAAACAACATATTTATTTGATTTGTATAAAGCTAATAACGGCTTGGCAAGACAGAATATGGGGTTTATCAAGTTGGGGATAGAGTTTGATTTGTAGAGTCAGGAGTGGTGCAAAATACTTGTAACTTTGACAAGTTAGTCAAACTGAGTGGTTTACCAAAAACTGGACATAATCTTTATGGTTAAGACAAACCAATGTAAATCTCTTTGCTTGTTTATCTTTCTACTTTCCTTTCGTTTAAACTGACTTAGAGTTTGAATTTGTTTTTGCTTGAAAAATGTTTCTTGTTGAAGAGTCTATGTTTCATCGCCTAAAAGTGTTAGCGAAAATCTATTATCTGTTATACAAAATTTTCTAGACTAAAACTTTGTTTTCTTAGAAAAAGGCTTAAAAAGTTTTTAAAATCACCATTCAACCCCTTTCTTGTTATATTTTCCTTTTCAGTTTGGTATCAGAGCTCAGCCTTTAAGGGTTAAGCACCTAACAGTGTCTAGAGAAAAAGATCCTAATGACAGATAACAAATAAATATTAGTTTATTGCTGAAGGAGCTTCTCTTGCACAGTCACCTGACTTTATAGGAGAATACTATCCTTACTGGAAGGCCATAATGATCCTTAGATGTGAAAGTGAATGGACAGGTGCTGATCTGGCCATTATGGAGTTGAATACAAAAGCTAGATATACTTTGACATGTGTTTTCTCAAAAAATGAGTACAACAAGATATGTATTC
The DNA here is from genome assembly GCA_013407115.1 of Glycine latifolia. Lineage (NCBI taxonomy): Eukaryota > Viridiplantae > Streptophyta > Magnoliopsida > Fabales > Fabaceae > Glycine > Glycine latifolia. The sequence goes on along the minus strand of CM023948.1, from coordinate 26,607,508 downwards.
TAAAAACAACCAAAGAGATCTTGGACTCATTAAGCATAAGCTTTGAAGGCACAGAAGACGTCAAACTCAGAAAAGCTATAACTCTAACTCGACATTATAAGAGTTTCTTCATGAAGGATGAACAGTCTATGGATGATATGTTTGAGAGACTACAAGTCCTTCTGAACAATCTAGAGGCCCTAGGTCAAACATATAACAATGCCCAAATAAACTTAAAGGTTGGACAGTTTTCCCAAGATGTGGGAACTTAAGACCATGACTATCCAAGAGACTAGAGACTTGAAGAATCTTGCATGGGATGAACTATTAGGTATTCTTAGGGTTCATGAAGTTCATCTTTAGAATAAAGATCATCTGCAAAAGAAATATTTTGTTGTCTTATAGTTTGGAGAAACCAACTCCAGAAGAGAAGAGAAGAAGAGCTCCTATAAAGCTCTTAAAGTGCAAATAGCCGAGTTTGATGAGTCAAACAACTCTAAAGAGTTCATAGACGATGAAGTAGCTCTCATGTCTAAAAAGTTTAAACAAATGATGAAGAAAAAAAGTTTTTGTTGGTTGAGATTTATATTCCATCATATAAGATAAATATCAAGTAAGTTTCCAATCTTAGTCTAAAAACTGATCCAAATTAGGTACCAAATGTTTAAGAATCCATTACAAGTTTACGTTTAAGACAAAAGTAATTTTGCCAACGGATTAATTTTGTTTTCATTTTATTTTTATATGTAAGATTTATATTGGAACGTGCGTCGTAACATCTTTTAAATGTAAACCAAACATGTACTCAATAGAGAAGATAAATCACCTTTTTCTTCTTGGAAGTTCAAATTTCTTCTCTTCAAGAGTTGGAAAAACAATTTCAACTAATATCTCGCAAGTCTAAGCATGCATCCATGCTATTAACTACTAATTAACAAGGGTCAAAGACGTGTAGTTTTTCAAAGCCGTAAACTAATTAACATTTATCTACTGAACTTTCTTGCCCACATGCACTACTAATATAAACAACATCAAGTTGTCATTATCATAAGTCTCTTATTAGATATACCATTAGCCATCATCTCGACTGTATATATGTGGCCGTTGCATGTCTACAAATGGTGTATGGTGAGGTAATAATGGATCTGATGGTGATAAACTAAAGGAGAAAAATGTTGTTTACAGATTACAATTATAATAACATAGTTGTGCAAGTGACATTACACAAAAAAACATTACTGAGCCATATTTATGAGGTGCAATAAAGTGCATGCAGGAGCAGAAAAAAGGAAGTGCTAGAACAAGGAGAGAAAGAACAAGGAGTGTGAGGCAAAAGCTACAGATCACAGATGCAGGCACGTGGGGAGGGACATTAGGCCGGCACGCTAGCGCAAGACACGCGTGTGTGCTTGCGCATCATAATATTATCATCGCTTTAGCTCCAAACAGCCCAATGTGCCTGCACGCCAATTTGCTTCCTTTAACCATGTGGTCACAATATTATTAATCTCTAATTAAACTATACTCACTTCGCTTCTTTTTTTCATATATATATAATATTTAATTACTTAATTTAATAAGATTAAAAAATAATTAATTTAGTTGTAATAATAAATATATCTTAAATTTATAATTTTTAAATTATTCTCTCATTAATACTCCCATCCTTTCTATTTTAATTGTTTATTAATATATTCTTCCTTTTTTTTAATGGAAATATTTTTAATCTAAAAACAATTAATAAAAAATATTATAGATTGAGTAGTATGAAAAATAATAAACATTATTTTAAATTTAATTTATAAATAAGAATGAAAGGAGTATTAGAGAATAATACTAAAATACTAATACTAATACTAGCTATGAAACTACTGAGCACCGTGATTTTATCAAACAGGGTAGCATTTTTTCAGCAGAAAGTATATTATATTTTTGAGATGAGAGCTTATTTCATTTATTTTAGATATTTTGTAAGCTTTTGTGGAAGGATTTATTTTAGAGTACTTGAAATTTAAATTTGATTAATGAAATGATGTAATACTTAAATTTGATTCAATTCGAACTAAAAAAATTTATTTGAAAAATATGAAACTTCTTGAGTTCAATTTGTTTAGTTTATTAATTGTAATTTAATTATTTTTATTAAATATTTTCTTCAAATACTTTTAAGTTTATTAATTTAATATTCAATATACTAAAATATAAAATAAAATAAAAAGAGAAATAAAATAAAAATATTTAAAACTTAAAAGTTGGATGGCATTAAATAAAAATTAAAATGATAAGAAATATTATTTTTCTTATCTTAAACGTATATTGTGTACCAAAGAACATATAGTTTATAAAGATTTCAAAAATCTAATTACTATTTACCTTGGAGCTTGTTTTTATAAATAAATTATTTTAAAGCTATATTTCATAAATCTAGTTGAAAAACTAGCTAATAGCTAGTAAATAAAATCTAAAAAATTAACTTATTAAATTATAATTTTTTTATAACATTATATATTGATAAAAATAGACATATTTATATAACAATTTTATATGAATTTCAATTTTATTTTATGATAAAAGTATATTTCGAGGTATTATAATTTTATTTTTTTAATTAATTTAAACTCTTGTAATTTTCTTTATAGTTAAATTATTTACATTACATTTTTAGTTTAAATTATTACCCTTTTCATATTATAGATTATATTATTTTTAATCAATTTTAAAATAAAGAAAAATAATACAGTTAAATAGATATTATATTTTATTACATTAATTAGCGTAATAAATAAATAAATAATATAATATAAAATTATTTAAAATAATAAAAATTTAAAAAATAAAATAAATTTAACATCTATCATTCTCAAATTCACAAAGTATATTGTTGAAATAATAATAAAAATATTATAAAAAATACAATGATTAAAATAAAATAATGCAATATAAAAGATGTATAGGAGGAATGAGTGAAAAACAAATAAATAATAAATTTATGTTTTATTTAAAAATAAAAAATAAATAAATATTTTAAGAATAAAAATATAATAAAATAAAATAAATTAAAACTTTTAAAAAATAATTACTGAATATTCAAATAAATTTTTCAACTAATAAAAAAATTAAAAACTAACTAAAAATGACTTGTTAAATATAACCTAATTAAAAAGAAGTAAAATTGATTTTTATTTTATCTAAATGCGGTAGTTTTATATATTATAATAAAAGAAGAAGAATAAACTCATTTAGGGTAGAGAGTTTGGGTAGCCTACACAAGTCTGGGTATTCAATCAAGTTTCTTTTAGGGTTCTTTTTATTAAATTTTAGTATAATTACTTAATTTTGGAAAATTGATTTTAAGAAAATAATTGATGTTGCCTCTGATATTTTTAAACAAAATAAAAAAAAATCATTTGGATAATAAGATAAATTAATTTTAAAAAGTATATAAGATATAAGTTGTAAATCATATAATTATAATCAATCTTAATAAATCATTGATCCTAATAATACTTAACATGATTCATTAAATAAGTTCTCAAATTCAAATCTGGTGAATATTAAAAATTGAGTTGGAAGGAAAATTTTAAAGATGATTAATCATATTTTTTTAAAAAATTAATTATTAATAAAACTTGAGGATATATCCCATCATAAATGTAATGTAGAAAAAAAAATCTTATTCAATAAAAGATTAAATAGTTTTACTTCTTAGGAAATGAATTTTTATATATTACTAAATCGGAAAATTTTTTAAAAATAATACTTTTTTCCAAAAAAATTTGAAATTTGGGATTATTTAGAAACTATTTCAAAATTTGGGGTAGTCAAATGCGTCCAATTTGGGTGTGACCACTTCGGTCACTAACTGTGGTTTTTTTAAATCCATCGCTAATTCGGTCACTAACACTATTTTACATAATATTGTGATATTTTTTTAAATATTTTGCGATCACAATATTGTGATTTTTTTAATTTTTTTTAAACTGAAATCATTTTAAAATTTACAGTATAATTTTAGTAAATAGATATACAAAAAAAATATTACTTAATTTGGACTAATTTTTTATTAACTTTGTTATTTTTATAATTGAATTCCATAAAAATGATATCTATTTTAATTTTACGAAGCATTAATTTTCATGAAAATAACTTGTGTCTAGATACACTTTTTGAGTTTTTGATTTTTGTTCAATTTTTTTTTAAGATTTGAGTCAAAATTCAATTTAATCTCTTCAAATTCATTATTGTATATAATTAAATATGCATATAATTTTTAATTCACCCATGATTTTTTAATTTGTTGTTTTTATTTTTACATCTTAATGTCTACAAAAAAATCCGCCCAAATTAGGTATACAGTATGTTCTTCAAACGGTCATAGCTCAAATTAGATGTACGTTATGTCCTTCAAACAGTCATAACTTTTGATAAAAATGTCAGATTGAGACGTACTTTATATTAAAACGTTCGAAATTAAGAGAAGTAATTAAAAAAATAAAAATAACATTAAATTAATTAATTAAATAATTAAAAAAGTAGACTGTTTAAAAATTTTTGGATGATTGAATCTTAAATTTTAATTTTGAGGCACTTAGAGGCATTTTTTGGAAAAAAGAGTTGACTTGCCCAAGCTTTCCTCTCTCAATTTCAAGCGTTTTGACACATACTACGCCTTAATCGGACGTTCCTATCAAAAGTTATGACCGTTCGAAGTTCACACAACACTGCGTATGCATGAAACATGTCACAACCAGGTGAAACATGCCCAAATTAGATGTGTTTGACTGTCCCAAATTTCAAAATATTTTTCAAACAGTCCCAGATTTTAAATTATTTTAAAAATTTGTATTATTTTTTAAAATTTGCCCTAAATCAATTGTATAAAACCCAGAAATCAATCAAACACATGTGATTTCTGCAGGAATCAATTTGGGTCACCTTTCCTTTTTGATTTTAAACTAAAGTCATCCAACAATCAATTAGTTGAAGGATTTAATAGCCAGAACAAAATACTAGTAGTATAATTTAGGCCTTGAATTTCCAATCGCGTCATGCGAGTCCCATCTGTTTCCATTATTTTGTGCCAGATTAGAACGTCTTTGTGTTGAGAAACGGATTTCCACTCAAACAAGGAATGACCTTCCAAATATTTGGATGCTTTGTGCCCCGTTGTCTGCTGCTTCACCTTTCTCTCTCTTTATTCCTTTTTTATATTTTTAAAAATTTTAATGAAACAACTATTCATAAAATAAGTATCATTATGAGTGACCATATGAAAAAGTTATTGTATAGTTCGTAAAAATATTGAATTAATATTACGTCAATTTATTAATCGGAAGAACACGTGTGTGCTTTTAATTTGATTTCATATATATATACATACATACATATATATATATATATATATATATATATATATATATATATATAAAACAGATAATTAGGGCTTCTAGTAGGTTCAAAGTAATGATACATTAAAATTAATTTTAGTTTTAGATATAAAAATAACCAGATATCAATATCCGATGGATTACAAATTCCCCCTAGGCCATAGCTATATATTTTGATTGTTTTCACAACATATCATATTAAAACAAAGATGACTAAGGCGCTACCATCAAAACCGAGAAAAAGATTAAATTCATAGAGCTCGAAACTTCATTAGACAATTGAATTTGTCAATATAATGACCAAAGTAGCATAACAAGAATCATGCTCGTCTGATTAATTTCAAAGTAACAAGGGCTAGCTTTACGTAATTTATAAGGGATCATAAAATCAGAACTTTTGCAAAATTATTATAATCAAATCGTTTCAACACTAATACCACGAAACAAACCCATATGCTCAATGTTGGGTGCGAATCTTGGACCTTTCTAAAAAATACCGACGACAACAATTTTTGTTCAAAATTGTTAGAGTTACATTTTACATGTGTTTTTATGTCATTTTCATGTGTTTTTCATGATATAATTCATGTTTGAGCTCTAGTTTTATGTGCAAGAAATATAAATGTTCAATCAAGTGAAAGAGTCAGAATCAACACGATTCCATGAAGAAATTGAAGACTCTGTACTCTACCACGATTGTGGTGACCATAACACCTATGATAAGATCACCATTGCCCTAAAGATTAGCGCTTACCATCATTCATGATTGTGATAATTGTATAACAGTTGTGATCAATTCATGAGGATCATGATAGATCCATAACACTCAAAAACACTCAACATCAATGTTTTCGATCATGATCATGGTGGATTTACCATGATTGTTATGTGTCTTTCTTGACTGCTATGTCTTTATTAGTATATATAGTCTTAAGAAACACTTTTTAACCTACCTTTTGTTTATTTTACAATTTTTGAGAGCTTTGGAAAAAGAGAGTTGCACTAACAACAATTGAGGTCCTAAATTATAAGGGTTTCTATCTCTTTTACTTTCAATGTATGATTGTATGTTATTTAGCTTTTCTTTAATCATGATTGGCTAAAGCTCTTAAGCCTCAGATTGTGATGTAGTCGCACCGTGAACCTTAATTTCTTTTTTATTTATTTATAAAGTTCTTTGTTGTTATTCAGATGATTATGTCTTTCTACTGCTTTCTATTTTATATTGGAATTGATCACTCTAATTCTTATTTAATTACATGTTAGTGACCATATTCTTGCAATTAACTGGACTGTAGAATGATAGGGTTTATAAAACTTGCATGACCAAACTGGTGACATGAACTTCTTGTATATAAACTTCTTTGAAATTCATCATTAACTCTAAATTGAATCCCAAATAACCAATGAAAGGTTAATTTATAGGGAAGAGTATTCTCCGACCTTGACCATAGGCTGACAATTAAATTAAGAGGTATTAGACAATTATTTGATAATCAAGGTATCTGAATTGAATTAAGAATTAAGGAGAATGGTGCATGCGAAATCATAATCCAAGTCTTTATCTCTTTCTTGAAGTTGTTGTCTATCTTTAGTTTATTTTCTTGAATGCAATCACAACAACCCCTAAACTCATTAAAAATCCAAAATTATTTAGTTTATGTGATTTAAAGTATTCAGGAACATAACTAGTCTCTAGGGTACGATATCCGGACTTTCGAGTCCACTATTACTATTGCGTATGATACACTTGTCCTTAACGAGTACATATTTTATGCACCATTGAGCGTTTAGGTATTACGCTTAGGTTCTCAAGAATGTCGACTTTTCCTCTCGATTCCATTTTTTGACCTAATTAAGAGAGGATTTTGCATTCTTTGTCAGGGTCGAGTATGAGAAACTACCCTCTTTCTGCAACCTCTCTAAAAATGTTAGCCATAGTTTAGCCTAATGTAAAAAGAAAGATCAAAAGGACCCACAAGGGAGAAAACCCAATATTGTTAACAAACCCTTCAAAAAAGTGGTTCATCCTCATTCTTTTAGAGGCTAAATAGGGTCTAGAAGCCAATGGTGAATCTGGAAATAAGAATGGTTCTCATATTGAACCTAAACAATGGTTGAGCTATAAGATAAATTAACCCTACATCATCTAGATGAACAAGGATTAAGCCATCATTATGTTTCTAATGAGGACTCTTCTTTCAATAGGGTTCTTGAATCACTGGTTCAACTTTGATCATCTAAGGTTGCTTCTGGTAAAGAGTCCGCCCTCACTATTGATTTAGCCAACTCATTGGAATTGTGGCCTATCATAGTTCAACAATATTTTAGATTGTTGTCCAAGTTTTGGATGAATGAGGCGAAGGAAGAGCCTGAAAGCTCGGATATGGGATTGGATCCCCTTTTCATCCTACTTCATCCAAAACCCATAAAAAGAAAGCAGAGGCAAGGAGAAACACATCCACTAGGATCTGCCTTGTTTGGAGGTGCTCCAGGGGTTAGTGCTATTGTTAGAAGCATTGGTTCTTAATGGTTTAAGTAGTTTATGCTTGTTTTTTCATGGGTTTGGTTTCGGTCCCCTTATTGGTTTTATGTTTTGTTGCTTTTTCTGGTAATATATTCCCGGTTATGCTGCTTTGGAACAATCATTTTTGCTTAAAAAATATCACATAGTAATGGCTTACCGTAAACCTACATAGTAACAGTTTAGTTTTTTTTTTTTTAAGAAACAAACTCATATTGTTTCATTGAGATTCTATTCAAAAATACATGGAATGACATATAATTGAAAGATTGGCGACTAGCAAAAGAATTAGAAACTTGTGCTAAGGCATGATCTATTGATTTTGCTTGTCTCTTAACATAGTCAACGTGACAGTTTGGCAAAGCTGCAAAGAGTGTTGTGAAATTTGTGATAATGTTCCCAGATTTTGATATGTTTGTTTTGAGAGCGTCTAAATTGCACTTCAGAACTCCTGCTGGAGGAAGGGACCATTGGGTAGTGTGGTGCAAATGTGCTAGCTAATTTAGTGTATCTTGACGTTGTTTAGCTTTCCTACATTTGTGTAGGAATTCTTTAGACTCGTGCACAGGGTTGTTTGAATGGAAAGCTTTTGCTTCTCATATGAGACCATTTCTACTGTTTCATATGTTTTACAAAATCATAATAAATTCAATAAATTTGTGTTCACTAGTTGCATTATACATAACAAAGATTACATTGTTGAAGCTCTTTGCTTGGGAGATTAAAGGTTGTAGCAGATTCCATAGATTTGCGACATGCTATATCTTATTAACTCCATCACAACTAAAACATAGGTTCCAACGATTTTCAAGGTTCACACATGCAAAAACGCACGTACTTGCACAAGTTACACCCCTGACTTGCAAATTTAATCTGGTTGGGAGACAATTCCTGCAAGCTCTTCATATGAAATTCTTCACTTTCAAAGGTACTCCAAGACCCCAAATTTCTTTGCATTTCCCAAACTCTTCATATTCTACGACATGTGTAGCTTGGGTTTTTTGCGAACAATCGTTGTAGTTGAAGGTGCATTATAAAAAATCATTTTTTAAGTAGTGGTACCAACTCGAGCTTCCAAAAAGTTCCCTTTCGCAAAAAATATAACATTGAGGATACAAATGATAATAACATTTGGGTCAAAAATAACCTCCAACCTTGTTATCCTAGTGATAAACCATATGTTGTATGTAATGGGATATTAGTTTGACCTTGAAATACTTTATTTTATGTAAATTATATTCAGATGTAACAAATGACAAAAATATCCATTTTTATTTTATTTTTATCCTTTCCATTCCATTCTATTCTCTTGTGGCTCTAGTGTTCCAAACAAATTATAATATATTTGGATGAGCGTTGACAAAAATAATTTTAAATGAAATGATTTTTTATTCCTAACTTAAATTTATAATAAAAATCTTTAATTATAAATCATATCATTTCAAAAATCCATTTTACAAAATCCATTTTATCAATACTCGTATAAAAACACACTAAAAAATTATTTCAACTTAAAATTAATTTTACATCTAGAATCAAATCTAAAATATTCTCCAACATAAAAAGAATATAAAAATTATTTAAAATCAATTCTATACTCAAAATTAATTCTCCAACATAAAACAAACACACACTCAATTAATTCAAGACACAACTCCTAACATGCATATAACAGTGTAAAATTGATCATTTTCTCTCTGTGTGTGTGTGATCATTTAAATATTTAATATGTTTTATTAAAATAATTAAGGATTTCCAAATTGATTTGAAAGGTTGAACCAGCTGCACAGAGCAATGGTAAAAAAGCACACACATGGTCGACCCTTCATCAATGGTAAAAAAGTGATACGGTGACAAATTCTGAGTAACGGACTATGACGGGGTTACCCTTCTTCAATGGTTAATTCCATAAACTTTGGAGGTTGCAGGTTATAACGCCAAATACTGCTATATTCATTGCCAGCACTCCACGCACCACAACACATTATTATTTTACACATTTGTACATTGAATAATCTGAATACATAAATATGATATTTTACCTAAAAATAGAAATAGGCGAATTTTATTTGTTTCATTAAATGTTTAAACTATTTATCTTGATCACACTTTTATTTATTGCTTTTTTCTTTCAAATATAAACAAGCTTTTAGAGATAGTTTTCACTTACTTAGGTTCGTTAACAACTTCAAATTCTTATTATAAGCTTCAAAATTTAAAAGATGAAATGAAAATTGAGGATAAAATTAAAAAAATTAATAATAAAAATGTTTAGATATTTGTTTCTTTTTTCAAAAACCTTAAAGTAATGATAGAGTATTTAAAAATCAAATGTTAGTAACACCAATGCTACGTTTAGTAGATAGGGAAAAAATAGAGTAAGTAAGAATAGGTAGGCAAGAAAAGGAAAGAAAAATCAGGTAAATATTAATTATTTTGTTTACAAGAAATGAAAGAGAAACAGATTATTAATAAAAATACTCTTTAAACCTTATAATATTCTTGCATTTTTTCTTCATATTACATTTTTTATATAAATAAAACTGAGTAAGCATAATCGATGACGCTTACTTACATAATCAGTTTTTACCACAAATCTTAGCAATTCACTCTTTTTGTTATGGTGCAAGCTTTTCAATAGAAGAGAGCACACAACAACTAAAAGAAAAAATGATCTCACTAGTGACACGAGGGAGAGTAAGTTTGGTAACATTTTATAACCTGACTTTTTTTTTGTCTTTTCTTTTCACTTTAGAGAGGAACTTCTGCAACATGAGTGTCACTTTTTTGTTTTGTTTTGTTTTTAAATAATGTTATTTCTTGTCTACTGGATGATCAAAATACCTTATATTTTTTTCCCTCTTTCTTTTCCATTGCATTTCATCTTATCAAACAAAGCGTAAATATAAAAAAAAATGTTCTAGTTTCTTTTATTTTTATTAAATATATAAGCTTGGTAACATTTTATGACTTCGACTTTTTTTATCTTTTCTTTTCACTTCAGAGAGGAACTTTTGCAACATATGAGTACCACTTAATTTTTAAAAAAAATCCTGTTATTTCATGTCTATCATATGATCAAAATTTCTTATCTTCTTTCGTCCCTCTTTCCTTTCCACTAGATTTCATCTTAGCAAACAAAGCGTAAATATTGTAGACAATAAGAAAAAAATTTGTTTGATTGTGTACATTTTATCAATATGTAAAAAAAATTAAAAGCAAAAATTTTAAAACTATTTTCAAAATGAATTCAATTATAATATATTAATAATATTGTTTTACATTTATATTCAATTATAAATTATCATGATAATTTAATAAATTTGCTAACTTTTATAATAAATATTTTAAAAATTATATTCAAATCCATTTATGAATGACTTGCAATATAAAATAAATATTACATGAAAATTAATCTCTTTTAAAAAAGTGCCATCGAATATAATATTTTATTTTTATTTAAAAATTTAATTTCCAAAACCAAATTCATCAAATCAACTTTTAAGAAAATCAGAAGGCAATCAAACAGTCCCATAAATTCACCATTCATTCTAGCACACGTGTTCATTCAACCTCACGCGCATTTTAGCAAATCCCCTCCTCCTCCCACCCCTTTTCAGTCTCCACAAATCCCGTACTGCTAACGTGCGCCTCCTACTTTCCCTCTACCATTTTCGCGAATTAATTATTAATTAATTAAAATTAAAATAATGACACAACACTGTTTTTGAATAGTAACAGAAACGGGTAACAGAGAAGAGAGAGAGAAGGTAGTGACAGACAGAGAGAAAGAAAAGAAAGATAAGAAAAGAAAGAGAGTCTGCGTTTTTTTGGGTACTTTTCGGAGTTGCAGGTTTTGGAGCATCGTGTCGGGGAAGTTCTCATTTATTATTATTATCATAAAAAAATTAAAGGAATCTTTTCTTTTTTCATTTTCATTTTTTAATTATTACAATTTATAATTACTTAAATTACTATTTTTCTTTCCTAAGTTTTATAGACGTGAGAGAAGATCAAAGGTGCGTGTGTGAGATTCCTGTAGGGTTTGTTTGTGTTCATAACTTCATATTATAGTCATAAGAACACGCTCGTATATTTGTGTAATGTTAATATTATATACCATTGGAGAGATACGTGTCTCTTTATTTATTTTAATTAAAAAATAGAATTAAAAAAAACTAACAATATAACAATATAAGAATAGTGAATAATTATTAAGAAAATATAATAAAAATTTAAGACTTTTTAAAAATAAAATGGTCTAATAAAATACATACATCACAAGAAATATTTTTTTTATTATCAATATAAAAAGTGTATATATATATATATATATACACTGTTTGTTGCTTCGTAACACCACCATATTCCTAGAGCCTCTTTGTTTTTTTGAGAGAGAGAACAACAACAAACCCACGAAATTTTGGTGTGGCAGATAACGATTCCACAGAAAACCGCAATGGGTAGGTTCCTTCTTTTTTTTTTTTTTCTTCTTTTTGATTTGGTGCTATGGATTGGTTTCTCGTGCTTTGTTCTTAGAATCTTGTTCCTTGATTTTGGGCATTCTAAAAAAACTTGTGTTTCTTTTTTTTTTTTTTTGCTTTCTGGGTTTTGTGAATCTCTCTCTGTTTGTTTTAGGGGTGAGGAATTTGTGTCTGCAATTGGGTGGCAAGACATGAAAAACAATCATGGGGTTTTCTTCTTTGGTGTGAAATTTCAAGGCTTTTTTTCTTTCTCAAGTGGTTAATTAGTTTCAACTCTATTCATTTGGGGTGTGTCATGTGTTTGCAGCTTAGCTTCTTTTTCTTGTTTTCATAGTTTCTCCTATGTGCTTTCTTCTTCTTCTTATGAGGTGTATGTGGTGGGTTTTTTCGTTTGGTTTCATTGGCCTAATGGGTTCTGTTCTGTGATTCCTTCTTTTAGCATAAATAGTAACAGCTAAGCATACAACACGAGGCTTATTCGTACCAAAACAACTTTTTTGGGTTCTGGTTTTCTTCATTACTTGGTTATTCTTTTGTGTTTATTCATCTCTTTACCATTGGCCACTCTCCTTTACACACCTCAGCGTCTTGTCCCCAGCTCCTATATTCTTTCTCTCTCTCCCTCTCTCACACACACAGTGCTAGTATTTTGCAAAGAGTTTTTTTCCCATCATTGTCTTCTCTTTCTTTGTGTGTGTATATATTTATTGAGTTGGTCTTGCTTTCGATTCTCATTGGCTATGGGGGTTCTGTTGCCATGTTTTGTCCTCTGATTGGTTTGTTTTCTTTTCTCTCTCTCTCTCTCTCTCTCATAGCTTTTATGTCTGAGGTCAACATGAGCTTCTCTCACTACATGGATGATGAATATGAGAAACTCTTCCGGAGAATGAACCCTCCTAGGTAGTACCAATTCTTCCCTTCCCATTTGATGAAAAGAAAATTAGCCTTATTTTTTGGATAAAATAAATAGAATTCAATGATTCAGTCCTCATATCTTTGTCCGCTTGTTGTCTTGTTTTGTCAGGGTTGTAATCGATAATGAAGCCTGCAAGAATGCCACTGTTATACGGGTATGACTATGTCCTTTTTTTAGTGTTTTCTTCTTCTTCCTTTTGTGGACTGCAATTCATGCTTCTATGATTGAAACTTGAAAGAGCTTTTGCCTAGTTTGATGGCACTGTTTTTTCAAAAAGGGGTGTTGAAAGGGAATTTAATTTTGCAGGTTGATAGTGCAAACAAGCATGGAATACTTCTTGAAGTTGTGCAAATCCTGACTGATCTGAACCTCATCATAACTAAGGCTTACATATCTTCAGATGGTGGATGGTTCATGGATGGTAATAATTTTCTTTGACATTAATTAATTTCTATTACAAAATACATTGGTCATCATAAGTTTTAGGGGTTGAAAAATTGAATATTTTATTATGTTCTACCAGTTTTTAATGTTACTGGCCAAGATGGAAACAAGGTAACTGATGAAGCCATTTTGGATTACATTAGAAAGGTTGGTGTGTCCCCATTTGGTGTTCTTTTAACTTCTTTGCTTTTATGAAACAACCACTGAACCATGTGTTTGGTTCCATTTATGTTTTTCAGTCTCTTGGTCCCGAATCTTGTGTTACATCTCCAATGAGATCTGTTGGGGTTAAGCAAACAATGGACCACACTGCAATTGAGCTTATGGGGACTGATAGGCCAGGGCTGCTTTCAGAAGTGAGTGCTGTTCTGACCAACCTCAAGTGCAATATACTGAATGCAGAGGTGTGGACTCACAACACTCGTGCTGCAGCCGTAATGCACGTGACCGACGAAGAAACCGGTTCCGCAATCACTGATCCTCAGAGGCTTTCTATAATCAAGGAGCTTCTGTGCAATGTGCTTGGTGGTGGCAACAAGAAGAGGGGGGCTAAGACTGTTGTCACAGATGAAGCTACACACACTGAGAGAAGGCTTCACCAAATGATGTTTGCTGATAGGGATTATGAACGAGTTAATGATGATGATGACTTTGATGAGAAGCAAAGGCCTAATGTGAATGTTGTGAATTGGTCTGATAAAGATTATTCTGTGGTTACTATTCAGTGTAAGGATAGGCCAAAGCTTCTCTTTGACACAGTTTGTACTTTGACAGACATGCAATATGTGGTTTTTCATGCAAACGTTGATGCTGAGGGGCCAGAAGCATATCAGGTATATCAGATTCACCACTTTGTTCTGAACAAGCACATATGGACACACACAGACTTATGATTCCTATTGTTGTTTGGTGCGAGATGTTGGTCTATTTAGGACATTGGCTTAATATTTTATGGTTGCTTGTGCAGGAATACTACATCAAGCATATAGATGGGTCCCCTGTGAAATCAGACGCAGAAAGACAAAGAGTGATACAATGTCTTGCAGCTGCAATTGAGAGAAGAGTTTCTGAGGTGAGTGACTTATTAACTTCACTGAATTTGTGATTTCTTGCTTTAGATTTGCATATAGAATTCATGCAGTCATGCTTGTGTATTTTTGAAGCCTTATTTCTGTTTAGGTAGTGATTTATTCTTAATCTTCACCGAAAACTTTTAAGCTGAACGTGACCCTTGTCCTTGTGTATTTTTTTATGTCATGTAAATAATAGTGGTCCAAGATTAGTTGAAATGCAGTTGGTGGACTTTGACTACAGTTGTTATGTCTCACTGCCAAGTTGGTTATCTTATTGAGGACTGAAACAGACTTATTCAACTAGATTTCTTTTTCATTTGGTTAACAGTTACTCTACTTTGAAGATTAGTCACAATTTTGTTGGCTCTACAGAACCTAAACAAGATTTCAATAAACAACATTACCCTTCTTGTATTTTATATTTCTGATTAGTACCCTTTACTCTATAATTCTGCTAAATTTTTATTCTTTAGTCAAGACATCTTCTGGACCGCAAATTGTCTTTTCTTATATATATATATATATATATATATATATATATATACACATATATATATTCTAGACAATTGCCAGTTAGGTATTTTTGGTTCATTTCTCCATCTACCGTCATATTGGTTGGTCTCATGTTATTTTATATGACAATTAATTTGTTTTATTTCTTGTTGATTCAGGGTTTGAAGTTAGAACTCTGCACCACCGACAGAGTTGGACTTCTATCTGATGTCACACGTATCTTCAGAGAGAATAGCCTCACTGTTACAAGGGCAGAAGTGGCCACAAAAGGTGGCAAAGCTGTGAACACTTTCTATGTTCGTGGTGCTTCAGGTTTCCCTGTTGATTCCAAGACCATAGAATCTATAAGGCAAACAATTGGCAACACAATTCTTAAAGTAAAGGGTAGCCCTGAAGAGATGAAATCTGTTCCTCAGGATTCTCCCACGAGATCACTCTTTAGTGGTCTTTTCAAGTCCAGATCTTTTGTGAACTTTGGCTTGGTGAAGTCTTATTCTTGAGAAAGCCATTACCACACTGATTGCTATCTTTTCTTGTACAGTGAAAGAGGTGAAAGAAGATGCAAAAAGGGCTTACTAGGAAGTGTGACACGACTTTAGTTTTAGGGAAGTAAGTAGGAACACCATCATATCACACGCTAGGGAGAAAAGTGGCTTGTAAATTCTCTACTACCCCTTCTGCTTTATATAGCTTAGTTTTTTCCACTATGGAATCCAATCACACTGGGTTGAGTGATGAAAGCAAAAGAGAACCTTAGTTGTGTAAACTTGAAACAAGTAGTTTCAAGCTTTCATCATCATTTGTAAATATACTCATTCATTTTCTAGCAGCAGTTATAATCTTTCTCATCTTCCTTGTCTTTTACTTTTGTTGATTGCTGCTGCTCACTAACTCTTGCATTTAATTGTGTCTGCTTTGCGATTGGCCCCAATTAATTTGGTGCCTTTATTTAAAGTTTGATTAATATTATTAATATATTTTTTTGTAACACATTATTGCTGTGAGCAAGTAACTTTTGAATCATAAGTTTTTTTTTTAAAAATAAAGTATAATAATGACATCATTATTTTTCATAAAGAAATATGTATATAATAATTTTGCAAATCTTTCTTCACAAGGCGACGACTCCATGAAAAACATACCTCCACATCGTTGGCTGCGGTGGGTATAATCTTCATATTCTTAGTCATACTTTTAATTTTAATTTTTTTTATAGATCACAACCATCTTCCTACGTGGTTGATTTATTATTGTAAAACTACATTTGAGGTAAAAGTAATTTTATCAATTGAATCATAATTCTTCTTGTTTTTATGTTAGATTTATATTAAAACACACATCATAACAATTTTAATTACAAACCAAATATACACTTTATTTGAAATAATTTTATTCAAGATCATTACATGTATGTTTGAAAGCTAGTTATGTTTAATATAATTGGCTTTTTAAAAAAGCTACAGAAGAATTACTTAACACTAGTTTGAATTTAAGACTTTTATTTAAATTGAAATAACTTTACGACTAGTCTATCCATATGCTCGATGGTTTAGCCATAATCTTGTTGAGCAAGATTATAAAATCTTAAATTTCATCATCATCCTTTACACCTTTTGGTCCTATTTGCTGTGCAAGATTGGGTTTGACGCTAATCTTTGAAAGGATATCATACAATTTGAACTTAAAAAATTAATGTAAATGGACGTGACATGGAAAATTACAGTGAAACACGCCTTGACTTGCGTCAGAATTGAGCAAAGTTAGATATTGCACATATATATAATTTAATTTTTTGTTCCCTCCTTTATTAACGTGAGAATTTTCCATGCCATATCAAGGACCTAGCTATATCCTCGTTCCATGTATTATTGGACACGCAATTTGGTGGTGGCGGCTAACTTTGTGCTTAGTGTTGGCTACCAAAAATTGAAGTGTATGCCAAATTTAAATGCCAATTTATTAGGGTCGCTGTCCGATTGAGACTTGCACTATTATGGGGTTGGGTTAGGCTTAGCAAAAAATACGTATCTTTTGTTGAAAGCGATACTTATATTTTGTTTGATTATCATGTTATTAGTATAAATATTTATTAATTTTATTAATAATTAATATTCACTAAAAATTTGACCGATCATTTTCAGAAGAATTTTTTTAATAATATTTTTCTCATTTATAAACCTTAAATCAAGATTTTATTTTAAAAGACAACGAAGTCCATTAGTCTTACTCGAATGATCAAATTATTGGTAAGTGAAGCCTATATGTTTCTTCCCTCAATTATCATCCAAAAAAATAATCGAAATCATTATAATGGCCAATCCAATTAGGGAGGAAGGCTCTCCCTGGAAGAGAATTAGGATTTGGAAATCAAAATGTTATCAATAAAGTTTCTGCTGCTTTAATAATAAGCTATTAGTATTATTTTTGTCGTCATCAAGAACTTTCCCACTATGGTATTTGCTCCAATTTGAAATGGTCCACTACGAAACACTTCTTGTCCAATCCATACCCATTTGAACATTCCTTTTGACCAAACAGTGTGAGGGAGTAGTGGCTCGGCCTTTCAAAAGAAGGAGGGGAAATTGCCCAATGCCCCAATGAACAACAATAATGTGTATAAAAGGAAGAAAAAGCATAGAAAAACTATTTTTTCCTCTCTCTTTCATTTTTTGTAATTTTGAAGATCACACCCTCAAATTTATTCATAAAATATCCCTTCCCACCGTGATAGGCACATCGTTATCGGCAAAAGACTGTAACAGCTATATGGGGTTTTGCCACGTACGTGGGTTGTTGCTCCATTAGATTGAAGAAGGATGCAATATAAGGCAACAGAGAAAGATTAACCTTCAAATAAAGAGACAGAAACAGTGCTATCTTAAAGACGTGATGAATTTGCGTACATCTTTTAGTGGATTATTATCATTATTTTAAATCGTCCGAATAAATTTAAGATACTTTTTTTTCTTTTTTAAGAAATACTATGTTTTTTTTTGTGTGAACATTTTTAAGAAATGCTATGTAGTTTCAAGCCAACATACTTTCTTTTAGAAACTTCAAGCTAACATAATTGACAAAATATGTGTTTGTTTTCAGGTTAAGAAGCTGCAAATGACTGATGAACTATGACACGAGACGCATTGATTGGAGTGAATGTGTATGAACTGAAATACAAACATAATTAAATTATCACCAGTGAATTAGTCTCTTAACACTATATGAATTTTCCTCTATCAGAAAACATTATATGAACTAAGCCTTCATTACCTAATTAGATTACAGTATATTTTGTAGTTTGTAAACTTTAAACCTTGAATTGAAGTATATATATATAAACAGTTTCATTGATCAGTAACAAATATTTTTGATAAAATTAAAGTTGGATTGGGCTGATTTTAATTTTAAGGTAATTCTAATTAATTAAGTTTCAAAATTTGACATATTTTAATGATAATGGATCATGATTTAGGTATACATACACTGTAAGTAGGGATTATAACGGAACAACAGGAATATAGGTAATAATCCTCTAGCATTTACCCTCTTGAATAAAATTTTGCCTCATGTTTAACACATACTCACACGGATAGGGGTATAAATGAATCTAGCTAGTCTAGTTAAACACTTGAAATTTAGGTTTGATTTGTAAAAAAATTAATTATATAATCAAGCTTGACTAATTTATTTAAAAGTCTAACTCAAGACTCGAGCTTGGTTTGTTGAAGAAAAAAAAAAGCTTAAGCTTAATTTGATTAGCTCATTTATAACTTAATTATTTTTGTTTTATGATTTTTTTCTTAAATTAATTTAGTATTTAATCAACATTTTAATATTTGATGATATTCTACAAAAATAAAACTATGTACTCAACATATGTGACATGTGAAATTCAAAATTATAGACTATTGCATTTTCATAATTCAATAAAATCATAACTTCTTGACTATTATAAAAAAACTTCAGGAATAACTTTAACACTCTCATTATAGTTCTACATATTTTCACAATATATCTACAACAAAGGATAGTAATTCTCCCTTATTTTAAAGTTATTTACGAATTATTAATATCGATCTTGTAAAACTTGGACTTAACTAATTTAAATCATAAACTTAAATCTCAAGTTTGAGTATTTTTATTTAACTAAATAAATGAATACTTAACAAGTCGAACTTGGATAGTTTATGAATAGTTAAACTCATTTACACTATTTTGTGAGTATTTGTTAAATAAGTATGAACAAATTTTATAAATATTTGTAAGTATCTAGGGATACTCATTAATATCAATTAAAATTTATTTTTTAAAGATTTTTTGTTAAAAATATAAACAGTTTGAATATATACTTATACTAAAATAAATTCATAAAGGCAAAGTAGAAGAAGTGACACAAAAGGAAGGATAATCAGGATATTTTATATATAATTAAGGACATTTAAATTAAAAGTTAATAAGTGGATAGAAAAAGCTATTTTTTATAGAGTAACATTAGTTTTGTTAGAATGTTAATTTTATTAACAGAGGATCAAATTCGTAGGATCGGTCCAAAGGTAAAATAACTAAAGTTTGAGCTTTAGGTCTATCAACATTTAATATTAGTTTTTTAAAGTAAAAAATACAATACATATTGACTAAAAGATCTCACTTATCACTCTTTATTTTTAAATAAAAAAATCTCTCAATTTATATTTTAGTCCTAATTTTTTATTGAATCGACCATGTAAATCTGCAACCTTTCTCCTTTTTTCTTCTCTCTTAATCATCCTTACTTTATATGTGAGTATGTATCTATTTTGTTACCGGTTCAATTACTTGAGTTGTAAATTTCTGTAATTTATTTAGTAATTTTTAAAACTCTTTTGTGTTTTTTTCTTCTTAATTTTTAAATACTTAACATATTTAATTTCTTAATTTTATTATACAATAATAATATAAAATAGGAGCACTCTTAGACTTATTGCATTCGGTGCAGTTATTTTCACATTGTAATGGATGCATTCCCTGAAATAATGACTAATTTATGTCTTTTTTTTATCAGACTGGTTTGTATTCTGTGAGTAGTTTCAAATAATTCTTATCATCTATTTTCTTCGCTTCCTTTTATTTCTTATTTTGGTAACAATGCTTCATCTTATGCTAACCATATAATTTTATGTTTAATCGTTAATAAATTAAATCTGTGATATTTATTTCACAAATATTCTTAATTTTTATTCCTAGATGCATGAAAGATGAGTATACTTGAAGTAAATTTCATAAGAAATGTTAGGGAAAAAAATTACAGTATACAAACTATCTAGCTAGTATTAGAGAGCTACAGACAGAATATAAAATTGCTACCGAAGTCTGAAGAAATATCGTTTTCATCAAGAGAAGATAGGCTAGGAAAATGATACTTCTTTTCTTTTCAGTGTCTCAAACTAGTATCTATAATAAATCAACACCGCAACGTTCATATTTGATAAATTGCTGCACGACAGTAGTGTTCGGTGGTTCAAAAAAAAAAAAAAATAGTAGTGTTCAGTGTATGAATTTTTTCCTTTGATTTTACTCCATTTAGAAAAATCAAAGGAGAAAATAGGATATGTAATGAGTGTCCAGTAGTTTTGGGTATCGTTAAATTACAAATTATTATATATGAATATGAAAAATTTATTGCTTTTTATGCTGATAATATATAACCATTAAACTCAAATAAAAATATATCATATTTTAATCTTGTATTTCTTTTTAATATTTTATTTTTAAAAGATATCAAATATAAAATACAATTATATGTTCTAACATGTTTTTCAATTGTTATTTGTTAACAAAGTCTTCATGAACAATCATTGGAAATTTAATTTTGTCAATCCAAAAATTAACTTTCTGCATAGGGTGGAACCCATCTAATAGGCTATTTAAGCTTTATAGGTGTATATGTGCATAAGATGTGTCCTTTAAAAAAAAGTGTATACGATGTGATTAAACCAAAATACTGAGAGTAATGCCTTTAAGTCAATTATTAAACAGCCCCCAAAAAAAAAATTCAAGAGTGCAATTAAATTATACTCAACTCTCTTGATTCTACCATGAAATCTTTCTTATAGGAGTTTTTTTGTATTATTATTATTATTTGTTATATTTTATTTTAGTTGGCAATGTCATTCTTTCCAAATAACACACCATTTACTTGGAAAATCAGTTGTGTCATCCCTATGATACCTTCCGAGCCTAGGATCAGGCATATGTTATGCACAGAAATGTTTTGCCACTCCTAGCAAAGTAGGTATCAAAACTCTGATTGGTGGACACCAAAATGCTATTTGACACTTAGGAGATATATTTTTTATATTAAAAAGAAAGATAAAACAAATAATAAATGTTAATGAAATGTTTGGAAGGGAGAACTGTCCACTGATTGTTATTCAATTATAGTTAATTACAATATAAAATGGTTGAATATGCACAGTTATTTACTTTTGGACAAAGCTAAAGAGGCTCCTTTTTATGTACATTTTTTTTGGGTACATAGCTAAAGAAGCTTCTAAATCCAGATCAGGGTTTACATAACTGCATAAGCCAGTTTTCTTGATTTCTTCTCAACTATTCATCCATTATGCTGACCTTATATTTTTAATACAAGTGCATGTACCTTGCAAGATCAGATTAAGAAGAGGAATACTAGACAGAGACCTTCACATAGTTATAAGATCATTCACTGTTTTCATTCTTAGACAGGTCAGCAGTCAAATCTCCTCAACATGTCTGAGTACAGGAACATGAAATATAAACAAATACAAAATACAAAATTTTAAGTACTAGTAAAATATCAGTTTAAGTTGAATTGAATCATCTTGGTTGGCATGACAATCATGGCCAAATCATGATCTCAACTTTTAAGAGAGAATACAGTAAGCTCTGACACCACAAAATTATCTTGCTTAATATAAGATGGCTGGTTTACCAGACAATAGCCACAACTTTAGCTGCCAAATGTTATTAATAATAGAGGAATCACGTTCCTAGCTTTGTAAAAGAAAGTGGGTGGAAAACAATGCAATAAGAAATTACTAAGAGTGTCATGTGCTTAACTTTGAGTGTTAATTTCCCTGAAACTTAGGTCTTTTAAAAATTTGTGCATATGTGCATTGATTCTTCCCTCACATGAATCAGAAATGGGCAAATTAAGCCCATAACTTTCCCTCACATGTAAGGAAAGAGAGCCCTCTAACAACAATGCAGAGTTGATTATATTATTATTTAGCCACCATAGTTTACGTTAATATCAGTGATTTATTTATGAAATACATATGAGATGCCGATCAGCTATTAGGCAACCACTAAGTCCACATGGATGTCACAATTTTCAAGTGCCAAATCAACCCATGACTTAACACATGCTAAACGCCTTAATGAAGGGTGTTATAATAATTATTTGACTTAGTTACATTTTTTATTCTGAATTTTTTAATTTTTGACACATTTTAATCTTAACTTTTAAGAAACTTATGAATTTTATCCCTAGCCATTTTTCCATTAATAAACAGAAAAGGGTAAAATTTGCAAAAAAATAAAAAATTGGAAATAAAAAATGTCAAAAATAAAAAATTTGAGTGTAAAATTTGCTAAAAAAAATGGGAATAAAAATGCAAATATGTTAGGAGTAAAATGACAAAGGGTAAAATCCATAAATTTCTTAAAAGTTGAGGATAAAATGAGTTAAATTAATTTGTTGAAGATAAAATTTACGAAAAAATGAGAGATAAAATTTACAATTAATCCTAATTTTTTTAAAGATAATTGAGAATGAAACTTGACATAACGATAAATATTACATTGATGATTAGTTGATCATGAATTCGAATTGAAAAATAATTTCTTTGTATATGCAATAAGGCTACATATAATGACTTTCCTTCTTTCATTTACATAGTGGGGAGCCTCCCCCTACAAGGGTCCGTTAGTTTTTTTTTGTAAAGATCATTGGAGGCAGGGACAGATTCCCCTCAAGTATTTTGGGAGTAATTGCCCTCGCCAATATTTTTTTTTCACTGAGATATTTGATAAAAAAATTGCCCCAATAAAAAATAGATGTTACCCCCATAATTTGAAACTATTTTTATAAACGAATATAAAATTTATAAGAAATAAAAGAGATCTAAATTGATATGAATTTTATCATTTTATCTTTTAAACAAATAAATGAGACAAACACACATTGAGACAATTGTAATTTCTAGAAAATCTTAAATTGATGTTTTTTCTTTCAAAGTATTATAAACTTGTAATTTTTTGCTCTCACTATAAAATATTTTTAGATCCCTCCTTAATTGAAGGTAATCCTACTTGAGTTTTTAAGACTATTATACCTAGCAAAATTCTCCCTTCAAATATTTAATATTAGTTGCATAGTCGGAGTTTTAATCCAAATCCAATGATTAAGTAAGAACAATCTCATGTCAGTTCATACACACACTCAATTATTGGACTTTATTATTATTTAATGTATCTTAAATTCGCCAGAAATATTCAAACTTTCATTTAGTTTATCTTTGACTCTCTCTTTCCATTTTCAACTTTACTTCATTATTTGTCTCTTTCTTATAGTTAAGTACACAAAGAGGTCCAAAAAAAGGAAGAGCTGAGAAGCCAAAAATGGACTCAGGAGTTGAGTTTCCAGGTTTCCAGATTTACAGTCATAAAGATGAGTTTGCATTCAGAGGGTCCATGATGAGTAGGCTACAAAAGAGAGCTCCATGTCCACTTCAGATAAAGCTTACTACTACTGTGATAAGATCCTCTGCTTGCAATGGAGTACAGAACTCAATGGGGGCTGCTTCAACTTACTCTTCAACTTCATCTTCATTAAATTCCTTCGTCACTAGTAAAGATCCAATACCTCTTCTTTCTCCTCTTGTGGTGCTTGAATCCACCTCCATCAGAGAAGAAAACACTGCAAAATCACATTGATATGTTGTATTTGCATCTTCTGTACTATAGTTTTCTTGATTTAGTTTTTTGATCTTATAAACTAATGTACTTCAAGTCCTATTGTAAATAAAATTCACTAAATTGTTTGTGGGGTTTCTATAAAAGTTATGCAGTGCTTGAATTTTCCCCAATGTTTTTGGATCCACTCTTCTTTTTACAATTAATCAGGTTATACAAATTCACAACATTGCTTATATCTACTCCTGAATTTCTGCTGTAATAGAGTAATTAAATCATGGTACGTAGTTAAACATTGTTAAATCAGAACTTGTGGTTTATGTGTTTAATTGGTCCATGCTAGCATATTGTCTCAAATCTTCATTATTAATGTTAATGATTCGCTTTGGTTTAATTGGTTAATCATCCAAAAGACTACACAAAAATTTGTAACACATAAGCTTTGGATGCCTTTTCCCTCATCAACATGTTACCTTTATGCGAATTATAGTCATTTGATCTTGTCGACGAGTGAAAGCTGAGTCATTATTCCATTGTTTCTATTGTTTCCTATAACTGTTACGTGAATTTAATATTGTTACATTTGCAATGTCGCTAAAAGAATAGAAACTAAAGATTCAGTACCATTCTAAACTGACCAAACATCATTTATTCTATATGATAATATATATAAATGAAATATTATTCAGGGTATAAACTTGTCCACGGATCAATCAGATTGCTCAATGTGAAAGAACAACACTAGTTGATTGTCATGTTGCTACATCTAGATATCAAAGTTTCCACGATGAAAGAATGAATAGGTATGTGTGTAATCATATTTAAGATTGAAATGCACCCAAAGTTTATATAACTTATAATTGGCTATACTATTGTATAATCTCCACCAATTATAAGTATCAATACCTCTATTACCTCTGTTTATTTCCTCTCGACCCAAGCGATGCATTAGAAGTTATTATGACTAAATAAATATTCCTAAATCCCACAACTTTGCTTCCTTTTTATTATATACAAAATGAAAAATCTTTTCTCTTGTCAGCAACAGTATTGAGTGGTTAGGCCCATTGCTAGATTTGTCCACAGTGGGGTTAGAACGGGGGAGTTGTTATTTACACCCCCTTTTAAATTTTCCCCCCTCCTAATATCCTGGAATTTACACTCTCCTTTTTGTAACGTAAAGCATTGTAACGTATCACTTACAGTGGGTTCGAACGGGGAGTTGCTATTTACACTCCCTTATAACCAATAGTTTTACACATAAATGATGAGAGATAAATGCATTGAATGTAATATTACCTTAATGCTAGAATTCAAAATAAGATAATTATTAAAAATTTATTGGTTATTGAAGATGATTTTGTTTAACTCATTTTTTACTTGGGGTTGAGAAACCCCTCAAAAGAATATTTATATCAAGATTAAGTCTATATATTTCCAAACCAAGTGATTCATGTATGATATGTTTAGTTTGATAAAATAAAATAACAAAGGAAAGAGACAATCTATTTTTTCTCTCTATGTAATTAAACTTATTTACTTTCCTTTCACAATACCCAAATAGAGGCGTATCTTCAGTTTATTACTATTTCCCTAGTAACAACGGCTACTTAATTTGAGTAATAGATAATAAATATAAACAATAAATAAAATTATTACGATTATTATTAAAAATATAAAATATAAAACGGTGTGTGAGTGTGCGCGTAAGAAGAAAAACAAAGATCGAAAACCGTGCTCGGAAATCCAAAGCCAAATTTGAAATTACCTAACGTGTTCGCGTTCTGGGTTGACCCACCCTCCTTTCGTTTTCAGCATAATTTTTAGGTTTTCTATCTTCGCTCATTCGCCAATTTACAATTGAAATCGCAATTTCACAGTCTCTCTCTCTCTCTCTCTCTCTCTCTGTCTGCTCGTGAGCTTTCTACGGTTTCGATTCGATCATTCCCCTCTTGTTTTATGGAGGTAGGGTTCCGTTTCGTTTCACTCTCTATTCTCCCCAATTCCCTCGAATTTGTTCGATTCGATGCGTATTCTACTTTTTCACTCTAGCTTAATTAGGGTTTTGGTTCGGGTTGTTAGAATAGGAGGTTATGGTCGATAGGGTAACGGATAGTGTATGGAATACATGAACGTGTGATGAAACCGTTAATTTCTTTCCAGTGGAATTTTGATTGGACCAAGTATTTGCTTGCTTTACTTTGATTTTCTGATGTTGGAGATTGGAGAATGGTGATGTTTTGCTGAATAATTATTTGTGTGTAATTGTGATGCTTGGTGTGCAGGTATAGGTAGATGATGGGAAAACGTGTCTCAAGAGAGCACTTTCAACCCAGGCCGTGTTCTGGGAAGACAAAGAATTTAAAAAACACCGTGTTTATTGATGTAGATGATCAAGGTGATGATGTGGATGTGGATGTGGTGATCATAGATTACAAAGAGTTCATGTCTAAATCGCATGTATCCGGTGCGTCGAGTAGAGACAGGGTATGTACGCCGCAGAGTGTTATTAGCATTGATGATGACGATGACGAGGAAAGTGATGATGCAGAGTTTCCCGGAGGTGTTGCTGGAGGTGTTGGGGAATTGGATAGTGATGCCTGCTCTAGTAAAAGGTCTCCTCCAGACCCAAGTGGTGTGCGGAATTCTGTACACGTAGATGTTGTTGATGATAGTGGTGTGTGTGGAAAGGAGTCTGAATCTGATGAGCTAAAACATAGGAAAGCATGCTCTACAAATGGTACTGGCGGATGTCGCTATGGTGTCGATTGGGGTGACAGTGAGTCAGAGAGTGATTGCTCTGATTGTGAACTCATGGATCGTGAACAGTGGGAAAAGATTTCTCTTAAGAGAAAGCGCAGTGTGTTTAATGACCAACCTTGTTATGATGAGCATGCTAGTTCTTCTGGATTACACTTTAATAATAATGTATACGTTGATGTTGATGAGGAAAATATGACCGAAGAGAATGCTGGAGGCACCACATATTCTGGTCCCACCAATGGTGAATATGTTAAGGAGAATCAATCTTCCTTTTCTGTTAAGGGTGATAGTCAAGTAGATGGGATTTGTTTTAATCCTGGGGCAAAAAATTCTTTCAAGGATTCTAATGAGAAAGCTGAGTGGGAGACTTTTAAATCTTCTTTGTTTGAATCCACAGAGGAAATGCAATCATTGCATCAAAGTTCTGATATTGAGCATGGAAAAAGTACAAGAAGCAAAGATTTCTCTCCCTGCACCCAGTATAATAATAACTACAATTTCTGTAGTGATGTTACTGGTGTTTCAGGGAGCCAAGAAGCATGCGAAAGGCAGCTTAGCAATACTGGATCTACACTGAAGACTAAAGATGCCAATGTATTTGATTTGAATTATGAATGTGCCTATGTTGATGAAGGACAAGTTGATTGTGATGGGCTTGCTTCAAATGATCAAGATTGTGGTCTTAATGCTTCAAATGAGAAAGATATAATTAATGAAAGAGAAAAACTTAAGGAGACTGATGAATATAAACAAGCAATGGAAGAGGAATGGGCATCTAGGCAGCGACAATTGCAAATTCAGGTGATACACATATCCTATTATTTAAATATTTTATGTGCATTTTTGGGTAAGAGGCTTATACAGTTATTGAATAAGAGCTTATGATTATAGTACTAGTGTTATAAGCACTTTATTCAATAAGTTTATTTTGATAGGACAAGCATAGGAAAATGACTTATGACCTTCTTATCAGCTATTTTTAGCTAATTTTGATAAGTTCCACAAATAAGCTAAAAGGCATTTATGTTCAAGTATTCATAACTCATAAGTCACTTTCATTTAATTAAATTGTTTGAATTTTAAGCTTAGGTGCTTATATGATAAGATAAGCCAAATAATCTTGGTGGGGAACTCTTCCAAAAGACCCTTCAATTTATGCCCTTAGATGCATTGGTCCTTCAAACATGAGTGCTTAGTGTTCTCACTAGTTGAGGAAGGGAAAATTGGTTGTGCAACCTTTAGATAAGCTTCATAAATAAGCTAAAAAGAGCATATAGAATTGAAAGGGTTATGACTTCAAAGCCTCTTTCACTATCTGAGTCAAACACTTTTTCAAATTTCAGATGAAGTGCTTATATGATAAGATAAGAAAGCCTAGCTTAGCTCAATGGAAACTCTTCCAATCTATTTGTTTCAATTTATGCCCTTAGATGTCTTGGCTCTTCATACATGAGTGGTTAGTGTTCTCACAAGATGAGGAAGGGAAAATTGGTTATGCAACCTTTAGATAATCTTCATAAATAAGCTAAAAAAGAGCATATAGAATTAAAAAGGGTTATGATTTCGAAGCCTCTTTCACTATTTGAGTCTAACTCTTTTTCAAATTTCAGCTGAAGTGCTTATATGATAAGATAAGCCCAAGTTAGCTCAATGGAAACTCTTCCATTCTATCTGTTTCAATTTATGCCTTAGATGTCTTGGTTCTTCTAAATGTGTGCCTTTTGGGGGGGGGGGGGGGGTGGTCTCACAAGTTTACGAGGGGCCAATTGGTTGTGTAAATGGCAATTCCCTTTAAATGTCTAATTTATTGTTTAGAGAGATCTATCTTCTTTTCATTTTAAGGTTTTGTTGGTGCTTGAACTTCAGATTTAGTGCATGTTTGGAAGAGTTTATTTAGGTAAATAACCACTTATTTTGCATAAGCTCTCTTACAAAGCTGCCAAAAAAAAAGTGATTATTTTCTCTTGATAAACTGAACCAAACATGTGCTTCAAAGAGTAAAAATTGCAAAGTGAACTTAAGGAAGTCTCCTTAGGTTTGTTTGGATAAACTTTTTCAAAAACAATTATAGGAGAAGAAAATAAGGAAAAAAATGAAAAAAGCTTCTCCTTAAGCTAAAATTAACTTATGCATAAGCTAATTTTTAGAAACTTTTATATTAACTTCTCCAAAACTTGATTTTTAACTTACGTATAAGTTAATTTTAGTTTATGGAGAAGCTTTTTTCATTTTTCCTTGTTTTCTTCTCATATAAGTGCTTTTAGACAAGTTTATGCAAACAAACCCTAGTCCTAAACAATAGATTTGAGCAGAAAACAACCAAGAAAAAAGAAAAACAAGTGGAGCAAAGTTGCATAATAGTTGTCATATCTATAATTTTGTTTAAGAAACCCCACTAAAAAGGCCACGTGTTCATGTTAGCAAAGCAAAACACTTAATCTTTCCAAATTGAGTGTCGGGCCAAAGAAACCTTAAAAGTCCTAGAGTTGTGTTTTAATTGCGAGATTATGTTTTGATATTATTCTTGATGTTGTATTTATTATTAGGATATTCAATTTCCTATTAATCAGTAATTGATTGATCTTGTAATCAATGATGAATCTCTTTTGAATATTATAAATAAGATGAGGATGGTCTACATTGATACACAACACACTAAATTCGTTCTGTTATATGTTACCAAAGCTCCGGTTATTCTTGATAGAGGAATAACGAAAGTCGTTCTCCACTGGGGGGACCTATTGTAGGTCCCCGATGGACTTTTCTGCTTCACCCTCTTTTCTGGCGATCTGTTTCGCTTTATGAAGGAGCTTTTTCCCGCTTTCCAGCACCTTCTCCAACCATCGTTGTCGGCCGCTGGCGACTCTCCAACTGTCACCCACCTCTTCTGATACGCTGTCCGCCGATCTACTCAAACCTTGTCGGCTTGTCACCATCGGAGTTGATGTGTGCTCCCACGTGCCTCTTTTTCGGAAAGCCAAACAGCACGTGGCGGTGCGTTTGGCTTTTGTTCAGGTCGCACTTTGCACACAATGGTCGCCCCTTATGTGCGACCATAACCCTGGAGTTTGGGCATGATCCACGCTGTTTTGGGGGGTGTTCCTTTGTAACCTCGTTTTCCTTTGTTTTCTCTTTTTTGTGCAGCCCCTCTTCATGTTGAACAGTATCACATGGCTACCTTTGTTTGACAAACTTTTCGATCCCTTTTCGTCGGAGCTTACCTTCAACCACTGTCATCCATTGCTTATGATTGTCACACTGTCCACGTGTGTAACCAACTCAAAACACCGCGGCATGCGGCCCCATGCAGGGCCCTAGCACGTGAAGTTCACGCACACAACGCGTGACACATTTTTTGCCAGCGTCATACTTATCTTCTCTCTCTCCACCTCAAGGCATCCTCGGTGGATGTTTCTTTTTCTTGTTTTCAGGGGTGAACAGTAACTGTCGTGATAGCCAAAGACCGCCACACTGTCCACGTGCACAGCCAAGTTAAAACACCTCTGCACACGACCCCACACAGGGCCCTGGCGAGCGTAACACTGATCTCCATCATCACTGTGGACCTTTGTTGGCTGCCACCGAGCCATGTTTATCCGGCACAATCACACATCTTGAACTGCCTTTAGTTTCTATCGGGTTGACCTCATTTGTAACAACCTTGGTTCATATCACACATATGCTTCAGCTTGAGGGGGAGTGTGAGATTATGTTTTGATATTATTCTTGATATTGTATTTATTATTAGGATATTCTAATTCCTATTAATCAGTAATTGTTTGATCTTGTAATCAATACTGATTCCCTTTTCCATACTATAAATAACATGAGGGTGGTCTACATTAAAACACAACATTACAGTAAAACATTGTTATATTAATCAAATGCACCGAACTGTGGCATAACTGCATGATATAAATTGTTGATTTTCTAACTGCATCACAATATGCGGGCCTTCTGAAATTTAATACATGGACTTTCCAATTGTTAGATCACACACAAAACACACTCACAAAACAGAGAAAATGGAGAGAGAAATGGGTGCTGAACAGAAAACTTTATTTCTCACTGTTTATCACATATTCATCATCACTATAGTACACAGTTATACGTAGTTAGTTAACAACCCACTAACTACCGGACTAACATATAACACTAACTGGACTAACTGAATTATCTACAACACCAACAATTAGGGGTGGCCATGGATCTGGATCAATCTGATAACCCAGTAAATCCGAAGTCCAAACTGATCCTAACTGGAAAATCTGCAAATCCGATGAGTTCGTATCTGATCTTGGATTTCACTTTTGAAAATCCAATCTGATCCGATCCACCCGATTACTTAGTATGTTTTATTTTTATTTTTTAATATTTTTTTCATTTGAAAGCTACTGATCAATTATTATTATAATTTATAATATAAGACATGATTTAATTTTTAACTTGGAATGAAACATGTTTCATATTAGACTAGTTGTTAAAAAATAGTTTGAGTTAAATGTATTATATTCCATACTATTAGGATTGATTTCCTAATTAAATTTTTTTTTTTATATTATTTTAATAATAAATCTGATGACTCAGTCCAATCCCAACCGAGTATAATCGGATTGGTTCGGATCAGATTGCAGACTTAAACTAAGCAAAATCTGATCCAAACCGATTAAAATTGATCAGATAAGATAGAAAAATGCCACAGATTTGATCCAATCCGACTTGTAAACACCCCTACCAATAATGCCCTTTTAGGTTATTGGGCACTAGTATGTTTGACAAAATGAAGTACCCATGGTTCGGACATACCAACCTAATTTTTTTTAATGGACATATCTCACCCAGCCGTCCAACATTGTTCTTGTTTGTTTCTTTTTTCTCTTTCTATTGTTATAACTAATCAATATGGTTTAGGGGGCTTTTGGAAGAGCTTTTATGGAGCTTATTTGATCTTATGAATATGGTTTATGACTTATATAAGTTCTTTTTAACTTTCAATATGTTTCTTGGCAAAGCTTATCAAAATGAGACCTCTTTAGCTTATTTCAATAAACTTCATGGTTGAATTTATTAGAAGTTATCATGTGATAAGAGGTTATTGAATAAGCACTTAATTAAATACTTATCATTAATCTTGTGTCACGTCTACCTTATGGCATTTAATTCTTACACCCTAACACTTTCTACATTTTGGATGTTGCTCATCTAGTTGCTCCATATTATGATTATGATGTAGTTGTGTATTTCCTTAAACTGAGATTTTGCGTGCTTGTTCTTTTACAGGCAGAGGAAGCACAAAGATTACGCAAAAGAAAAAAGGCTGAAAAGCGCTTACTGGATATGCAAAGAAGGCAAAAAGAACGCATTGAAGAAGTGAGAGAGACACAGAAGAAGGTTGCAATTATGTCTTTAATTTATATTGTAACTGTTTGTTATGTTAATTATCCTTCACTTTTCTTTTTAGAATTTCCTCTTTCTTCTAATTATGTTTGGCCATTTGAATGTCTCCTTTGATGCTCAGTGTGGACATAATACAATCATGAAAGTTTGTAGTAACTGATTATTTCTCTTTCAATCTGCCAAATTCAGGATGAAGAAGTTATGAACCTGAAAGAGCAGTTGCGGGTTGAAATACAGAAGGGGCTTAATCAATTGGAGATGCGATGCCATGATATGCCCTCACTGCTTCGTGGCTTAGGAATACAAGTGGGAGGAAGCTTTATCCCTTTGCCAAATGAGGCAAGTTGTGTTTATATATTGTTTTTCAATAATATATCATTCTCTATCTCACTAAATAATTAAAAAGTGTATAGCATTGCATTCAAACAAGTAAATTTTGAGATCCTGGGTGCTATTAAATATTTTCTATTAAGAAAACTAGTCAGCCAATACTCCTCTGACAACAATTGTTCAAAAATTCTTACCTTTATGTAAGTTACATTAATTTTTGCTTCATTGATGCTTTGGATGCTATTAAATCTTAAGGTAGCCCTCCTCCTAAAACTGTTGTTGTAAAACCTTTTGTCAAATTCCATTATCACAACCCTTCCCCACCTAAACTTTTCATATTTTGAATTAATGGCCTGTTTTTGGCATCATTGTTCATTACATCAACATCAACTTCATTGTTTATTAAAGAAAAAAAAAATCAAGCCTTTCTTAAAATGATTTTCAAGAAAGGGGAGTGAATCTGTGGTGATGGTTTTGTAAAGTCCAGTCAATGCTGGCCATCTTTCTTTAAATAGAAAGAATTCATCTCTGAGAGAAAGAAGGGGTGTGGGGCAACCTGCAAATTCATATATATTTTAAGCTTCATTTTAAAGAAACATGTTTAACACCATATGTCTGTCCCTTCTCAAGGTTTAGTTTAATTTTAAAGTGTTATCTATAATGGATTTGTCAGCTAATTGTGGTTCTGACTTCTGATCAGATGTCTGTCTCGTCTCAAGGTTAAGTTTAATTCAAGTTTTGTCTATAATGGGTTTTTCTGACTTCTGATCTATCCAAAGCCCTTTGCTCTGTGTTTGATGTTAATGTTTTTCTGTTGATGGTCATTTCAGGTGCATGCAGCCTATAAACGTGCCTTGCTTAAGTTTCATCCAGACCGTGCATCAAAAACTGACGTTCGTGCTCAGGTTGAGGCTGAGGAGAAATTCAAGCTCATCTCTCGCTTGAAGGAAAAGTTTGCGATGACTTAATGTCACTAAATGCTAACAACTGAATAAATATGGTTGTTGGTATTTGGTGTTTTAACTGAAGTGCTTTTAACTCATAATAGCTCATTTGTTGGTATTCTTATCTTAACTGTATCTATTAGTCTCCCCTCCTTTGCCCCCAAAATTTACAGCAGATAATAGGTTAATGGACTAGAATATGTGAAGGATTTTATTTCTTATAAAAATGCCATTTTTCTTTGGATGGACAGTAAAATTGATATTACTGTCCTCATCTTGATATTTATTGAGCACCTTTTTTTTTTTTTTGTTTTCTTAAGGAAAATACGCGCATTATGAGTTTGAGGACTGCATAACCTCCGCTAAAACCCAATTCCATCTAAAAAATACAATCAGGAAAAGATGTGCTAAAGAGAAGCCAAAAGATGAGCTGGATTATTATTTGACCTACCAAAGATATTGAATGATAAAATTTCTGAAGGTAGTAAGTTAATGAATATTCGTCCAATATTATAATCAAGTTTGGCCTGCCTTTCTTTTCCGTGTTTTTTTAGAGGAAACAAACTTATTTCATTTCATTTAGAACATTAGAGTAAATACAGATGGTAATACCATCATTAAAATGGCGGTCAACTTGAAATCTAGAAGTCCTATTTAGGGATTGGGTTACCTAGTTTGCTTGTCTCTATTATATTCACCCTAGAGTTTTGTGAATTACATAAAATGGATTGGTAATGAGCAAACACAATATAAAATTCTGAAACTCCTTTTGATTTGGAAATTAGACCATCAACTATCGGTTTACAATCTACTTCAAATGTGATTTGCTGAAGATCCATGAGTGCTCCATTGAATTGTTTGTAAAAATGCTCAAGCCTTGGCCTCCTTTGTGTCTGGATTTCCTTGTGCAGTCACTGTTTTAGCCTTCATAAAGTATCCTTTTCCGTCACGGAGAACCATTCCAGCACCAAAGATTCCTTCTTTAAAATGGCTGCATCAACATTTATTTTGAACGAGCCAAGTGGTGGTTTATTCCAATTGAAATCAATGTTGGGTTGATGAACATTATGTTGCGTGTTGTTTCCAGCTTGGTTTCGAATTATTGACCATTCATTAAGATATTGCAGACATTGCACAATGGATATTGCTGGAGGCGTGCTAGTACCTTTCCAAATTCTCTCATTGCGCATTTTCCAAACGCACCAAAGAGTGATGGCAAATACGTTTCTAGTCTCCATTGGAAGGATTTCCAGCAAAGAGAACATCAAGTTAGCTGCAGAATATGATCTTTGCATATAAAGATTGATGATGTCCCATAAGCCCTGCCACCTCTCAAATACTGTGAACCTGAAAAAAAACGTGTTACTCATTCTCCATGTCAGTTTTGCAATATTCACAAAGGCATGTGAATTGGACTCCTTTCTGTTGGAGATGTGTTCTTGTTGGGAGGCAACCTCTAAGAGTGCGCCATAGGAATTGCTTCACCTTAGGTGGGGTTTGAAGTTTCCAAAGAAGAGACCAATTTCCTTTCACTTTAAGAGTATTGTTACAAATAATTTTTTTCTTAAGGAGATGATAAGCGGATCTCACAATATAATTTCCAGTTGCACTTTGGTTTCAAATAAGAAGATCATTGACTTGTGAGTTCATCAAAGGAATAGACTTAATTGCTTGCACATCAACATCATTAAAAATCTGTTCAACAATATTCATATTCCAACCATTTCTTTCATGATCAATAGTTGAATTTACATGGAAATTTTTGAGACCCAAAGGTGGTGAAGAAGAAATGTAAGACTTATCTGAATTAAATATCCAAGTTTGGGTCCAAATATTAATTAAATTGTCATTTTCAATCCTCCATCTCATGTCTTTCTTATTCCAAGTCTGTGAATCGTGGATGCTAAAACTTGGATTATGCTCTAGAGGGGCAACCAAGAAACCATCATTGGGGGATGTATTTAGATTTGAGTACCTTAGTCACTATAGCATCTGGATTTGTTGTGATATTCCATCCTTGCTTCTCTAACATGCCATGTCAAAAGCCTAGGCCACCAAATTCCTTCTTCATAGTCAAATTTTCCCAACTAAGCCAGATGATTCATTTTCTTTGGTTATTTCTTGAGCCCCACTAGAAGGAGTTCATTATCTTTTGAATTTCCTCCTCTAGAGTTGATGGAATGAGATAAATAATCATATAGTAAGTTGGTTCGTCTAGACACAAGATTTGAGAAGAACCTATTTGTCTGCCTTGGATAAGTATTTACTGGACCAATGATTGATGCAACTCCAGAGCCTATCTTTCAGAAAACCAAAAACATATTTCTTTTTCCTACCAATGAGAGAAAGGAGGCCAGGATATTTTCTAATCCAAATCATCATAGCAACTCCAAGAGAAGACTTGGTAGAGTTTCTCATATCAGCTTTGGTATCAGAACTGAAAAATGCCTACCTTTTCCTTGAAACAATATAATGCCGGCAGAGAATCAGATTAAACTCCAACGTTTTCCACATGATGTTGCAGCAGTAATTGAAGACCGGAAATGGATTCTCTGCATTTACGCATTCTTGAATTTAAACCTTTGAATGAATGCTGATATTTTATATTAGATTTATCGAGATAAATTATGAGTAGACAGATCTATATTTAATGGTTGTGGTCAACTGAATGCCTGAATTTCTTGATTGCAAGGAATCCAGATCCAATGTGTGAAGACCCAAGTGAAGAGCCAAGGCTTTGGAAGGTCAATGCTTGTTGTGAGTCCGCAACAAAATAGCACCCCACATTGTCTCAGACAATGCAACCGTAACCAATTAAGCCATTACTAAATCCAGTATCGACAATTATTTTGAATAGGCTTGGCAAAGAAACTCATACCTGTGGGTACTTGTTCAAACTTGTCCCAACTTCGACAGGGAAAATAAGCTTTAAGTAGGGTTAAATTCATATTTGAGTTATCCTTGCCTCTTGAAAGCAAGGGCAAAGTTGAGATGATGATACTCATCTTGTCCCTAAACCTGTCTAAGTTGTGGAATTACAACAATATTTTTATTATATAGTTACTTAGTATCATAGAGGTTTTGGCTATAGGACGAGAAATGAGATTGGAGAAGATGTCTTGAATGTTGCACTAGCCTATGATTTGATGCTAGCGAACACATTTTTTTGAAAAAGAGAGTCTCATCTTATCACTTATCATAGTGGCCAAAATTGTAGTCAAAATGATTTCTTTATGGCTAGAAGGGAAGATAGAAATTCTTGTATTGACTGCAAGGTCTACCCTAGAGAATGTGTGGCGACACAACATAAGTTGGTAGTTCTAAAAGTTCGGTTCAACAAAGTTCTTAATTTGAGAAAGAAGGATCAAAATCCAAGGATAAGATGGTGGAAGCTAAAGGAGGAAAAACAAATAGAGTTTAAGGAAAACATGTTGGGTGAAGGACCATGGGAGTTTATTGGAGAAACTAATTGTAAGGTTTTGGGTGTCCACGTTGGCACTTTAATATAATAATATTATGATTCAGAGGTCATTGTGTTTAATAACAAATCTGGGTTCACACTTCCTAAGTCAGCGCTAATGAGACATCCGGATTCGTGTGATCGGGGTGTCACTTCGATGAGGAAATAAGATCATTATGTGATAGTTCTGACGTGGAGTAGGAACCCGTGCGAGGGCGGATAAGGCCGGACGAGGTCGGAGAAGGTCGAAACCTTGGACTTTGTGAAGTGCCAAGGTAGGAACCCGAACAAGGGCGGATAAGGTTGGACGAGGTCAAAGAATGATAGAACCTTGGACTTTGTGAAGTGCCAAGGTAGGAATCCGAATGAGGGCGGATAAGGTCGGACGAGGTCGGAGAAGGGTAGAACCTTAGACTTGTGAAGGGCCAAGGTAGGAACCCGAATGAGGTCGGATGAGGTCGAAAAAGGGCAGAGCCTTGTGTTTTATAAAGTGCCAACGACGGGTTCAGCATTATGCAATCGATTACATAAGCGTTTATAAT
Organism: Glycine latifolia; assembly: GCA_013407115.1. Taxonomy (NCBI): domain Eukaryota; kingdom Viridiplantae; phylum Streptophyta; class Magnoliopsida; order Fabales; family Fabaceae; genus Glycine; species Glycine latifolia. Next base: position 26,569,821 of record CM023948.1, on the reverse strand, counting down.
CGATTAAAAACAGATAACACTTGTCCTGATACCATGAACTTGCACAAAGTTGTCCGGGTTACTATTACCGTGTTGCCCAAGGTAGGCTTTTGGTGAGTGATTTGAACCCGGCAACGAGTGCGTATGTTGACTAAGCTATGTTTTTGACATCTGACACTTTTGGCGCGTGACACACGTGCCAGAGTCATTTAAATAGACTACTTCACTACATTTCGACGAAAATACTATCGTCTTCTTCCTCTCTCTGTTTTCTCCATCTCCAAGTGAGAGAGACTTCATAACCACTCACCCCTAACCAAAATCCTTGCATGTAACTTGGAAGTAGAGAGGAACCACCCTAGAGCTAGTTTTCAACCTTAGTTTCTTTTGAAAACCCTCCGACGAAGATATCGTCTTCTCCAAGAACTCTCACAGAGTTTCGACTCTGAAGAAAGAAGGCATTTTTAAGGACATTAGAGCTTGGAGAAGCTGTCCTCTAGCCTTCTCAGGCGTCGTAGAGGTAAGACACTCTCGTTTTATCGATTCTTTTAGAGGTTTTGTTTTGAGCTGTATTATGACCCTCTTGAGCTAGAACTGGAAACTAGACTTGGGTTCTGGGAAAAAAGATAGTGTTTCTTTGCATGCAACGGTTGATAATCGTGATTGTGTTCTTGCATGTTTTGCAGAACGTGATACAGAGGGTATAGGTGCTTATGACCACGAGACCTAGAGAACTAGGGTAACACTCAGAGCAGGTAAGCTCTCTGTTCTTGGGAGTTTTTCCTTTGACTGCGTTCCACCATACTCCGAGGGAGTGATAGTTACTGTATGTCATGATGCATGTGGTATTGAAATTGTGTGTTACTGCTTTTATTGAGAACATGTATATGATGCACACTTCCTTGGAGCCAAAGTCATGTGGAATAACTCTAAGTGGTCAATTATATATAAAAACCCTGAGAAAATGTGCATTTAAGTGGATGATCTTCTCTTGGAAGAGCCATATATGTCCGAGCAAAGTCCTGAGAGAATGTGCCCTTTAGTGGATGATCTTCCTCAGGCAACGATATACAGAGAATGTGCCCTTAAGTGGATGACCTTCTCTTGCTATATCTGTGTTGTTATATACATGTGATGCGTTTTATGACAGTCGGGATGGCTAGATTATGTGATGCCTGTTTTGATGTTATGTATCGTGAAAAGTGAACCCGGGGAAGGAGAAGCCTCCAAGGACCCGGAGTTTACTGAGATTATATCTCATCCCGGTTGGGGGATTATGTGTCTTTGCAGGTGATGAGCACAGAGAGAGGATGGTGGATCCCGAGGCAAGAGGCCCGGGTAGGGATGCAACCCGATGAATCCCGGGACAAGAGACCGAGCCGGGGAAGGGGGTTCGGAGTGAACCTTAGTTTTTATTTTGAGAGCATGTTGGCTCATGTTTTTGTTATGTATATATGTATGTACTTTGTACCCCGACCCTGTGGGGAAAACGCACCTCGATGTACATCGTTGTATTTTCATGAGGATTTACCATACATAATGCACATATGTTATTTTTATGGACGTATGATGACGTCATTTCATTAGTTGTTTCCTACTTAACTATCTTTAATTAATTGCTGCACTTAACGATCATAATTGAATGTTAACAAACCAAATGCATACAAGGTGTTACACTAATGAAATATAGAATAAGATGACTGTGTGTGTCCAAAATGTGGGAAGGAGGGTACTGGGTGAAAGCAAAGGAAACAAAGTTCTTACAAAGGAAACATGGTGGTGGAATGGAGAGGTGTAGGAGGCTATTAAACAGAAAAATAAATGCTTTAGATCTTTGCATAAATGTCCCAATGATGAAAATTTGCAAAAGTTTAGAGAAACGAGAAAAAATGCAAAGAAAGCAGTGCGGGAAGCTAGAGGTAAGGTTTTTCACGATTTGTATTAAAATCTTGAGATCAAGGATGGTGAAAAAGGTATTTACAAACTTGCTAAAATTAGGGATAAGAAAAGTAAAGACTTTACCCAAGTTAGATGTATCAAGGATGAAAATAAAAAACTTTTGATAAGAGATAAAGATGTAAGTGAAAGATGGATGAACTACTTTAACAAAATTTTTAATGGGGATGATGATAAAAGTGAGGTGGATTTGGAGGACGTTTCTAATGATCTGAATAGAAGATTTGTGCACAAAATTAAGACACATGAGGTTAAGGAGGCTTTAAAGAGGATGGAGAATAATAAAGTTTTTGGACTCGATGACGTCTTTATTGAAGTGTGGAGAGGCTTGGGAGATGTGGCAATAAAATGGTTGACCAATCTTTTTAATAAGATTCTTCAAACAAATAAGATGTCTGATGCTTAGAGGAAAAGTATGTTTGTGCCTATTTACAAAAACAAGGGAGATATCCAGAATTGTTCTAAATATATAGGCATCAAGCTCATGAGCCATACTATGAAGTTGTGGGAGAGAGTTATTGAACATCGCCTAAGGAGGGAAACCAATGTTTCCGTAAATCAATTTGGATTTATGCCAGGAAGATGTACCATGGAAGCTATTTTCTTGATGCGACAATTAATGGAAAGGTACAGGGAAAAGAAGAAAGACTTACATATGGTGTTCATAGATCTTAAGAAAATATATAATAGGGTCTCAAGAGAAGTCTTATGGTGGACTAGATCTTGAGAACAAAAAGGTAGCATTAAAATATGCTAATGCAATTAAGGATATGTATGATGGGGTTATCACATGTGTGAAAGCTTGTAATGAAACATCAAGGTATTTTCCTATCACGATAGGTGTTCACCAAGGTTCAGCTCTTAGTCCATATCTCTTTGCCTTAGTGATGGATGAACTAACGAAAGATATTCAAGAGGAAGTGTTGTGGTGTATGCTTTTTGCAGATGATATCATGCTTATTGATGAGACCAAAAATGATGTTAATATGAAATTGGAATTGTGGAGAAACACGTTGGAGTCTAAAGGATTCACGATAAGCAAGAGTAAGACAGAGTATATGAAGTGTGAGTTTTCGCGAGTAAGTGATGGTGATTAAGACACAATGGATCTACTTGGTCAAGAGATACCCAAGAAAGATGTTTTTAGATACTTGGATCAATTTTGCAATAAGGTGGTGAGATTGATGAGGATGAAAATCATAGAATTAGAGCAGGATGAATAAATTAGCGGAGTGTATCGAGGTTTTTGTGTGACCGCAAAATTTCCCTTAAGCTAAAAGGAAAATTCTATAGAACAGCTGTAAGATTAACAATGTTATATGGAGCGGAATGCTGACCAGCACATAGACAACATGAACATAAAATAGGTGTAGCAGAAATGAAAATGTTAAGGTGGATTTGTGATTATACAAAAATGGATAAGATAAGAAATGAGGATATTCGAGGAAAAGTATCAGTGGTACCATTATGTGAAAAGATGAGGGAGCATAGATTGAGGTAGTTTGGACATGTTATGAGACGATCACTGGATGCTCCCGTAAAAACAAGAGTTTGTTACCAAGAGCTCGAAACAAAGAGAGGTAGAGGTCGACCGAAACTTACCTAGGGAAAGGTAATTAAACAATACTTAATGGAGTGAGATATAGATTGACGAACGATATGTCTTTAAGACGGAGTGGAGAAAAACTATAAATTTGGTGGAGGGTTAAACCCATTAGTAGTTTTTTAGTTATTTCCCTTGTTTTAGTTCTTTTTCTTTATTTTCTCCCTCTTCCTTTCATCCCTCCTTTATTTTAGTTGATTATTCATTTCTTTTATCTTATTTTCACTTTTTTCTCCCCCTTTCCCTTTCTCTTTCTTCTTTTTTTTTTCCGATCTATTATTAGATTCATCTATCACCGATCACAATTAACTTGAGTTAAAGGTAATATTGATGTTGATATTGAGTTACTTAGTATGAGATAGATTTTTCGATTTCACAACTTTGGGGCAGGTTTTGGTGACATCACCATCCCTGCTTCCATCCTTGTTTTTGAAAGTTAGAGAAAACTCAACCCCGACACCAGGGTCGAAGAAGCAATTTTTTTCTTTAAAAGTTAGAGGTTAGGATGGATGGTTATCCTCGTATATAATTTAATTTCTTTGCCAAGCCTACACTTCTTTGTTGACTATTGCAACAAGTCATTACTAATACTCTGCGCATGCAAATAATAAAATTGGAAAAATAGATAATAATTCAAGGACATTGGGAAGGAGCTTGGAGCCAGCTAGAACACTCAAATAGTCAACTTCATGTTAATGACATTCAGACCTTATATTTAGCTAGCATTTATAATGGATAAAATTTATAGATAACACTTAAGTTTATTTTAGGTTATGTTTGGGAAAATCATGATTAATTGCCGTTAGATATATTGTTAAAAACAATGGATGAATAAGATAAAATGAGATACTAAAATACTGGATACTTTTTCATAAATAATTAGGCAATTTGTAGTTTGGTCCCTGTATAAAATTAAAGGGGCATATGGATGCATTTGTAAATGTTTATTTCAGACAGAGATTTGGGAAAGTTAAACCCCCCATGAGCAGCAAGTGCAGCAGAACCATTTTCCTCTCTTTCGATAGTGATACGAGCTGGTTTGAAAGAACCAATTCCTATATCCTCAATGATAGCAATAAATGACCGGCTATTGTAGGTAATCGTGATATTTATCCGATCTTGTACATTGTTTTGGAAAATACCTAAAATCATCTAATGTGAAAATTTAATTTCTTGCGTAGCTAAATTTTAGTTGATAGCAAAACTTAATTATCCATAATAACTGGTTAATTCAACTAATAACAATAAATTTATCTTAAATTTCTAATTTTTTAAATATTATTTTGTTATTAACATCTATTATTATTTTAATTGTTTATCAATATATTATTTATCTTATTTTAATTAGAATATTTTTAGTCTAAAAATAATTAATGTATAAAATATTGTATATTGGATCTTATAAACAAAAATAAATACTATTTTAATTTTGAATTCAGAGTTTTATGAATAATAACGGATGAATTATAATGAGAAAGAGAGGGAGTATAAGAGCATCTCCAATCGAAAATGTTTTGTAGATTTTTAAGAATAAGAAACCATTTTTTTAGAAGAAATCCTCCATTAGAGAGTATTTATGTGAGATAAGAGTTTTTTCACAAATAATTTAGATTTTTAATATAAGAAATTCTTGTTTATTTTTTCGAACATCATTAATCTTATAAATTTTTTGGAGTTTCTTGCAGTTTATTGTATTAGAGTAAAATTTTGTATGATATAATACTGTGTTGTAGACAAAAAAAATTTACAGAAATCACAAAAAAAGATGAATAAAAAAACTCTAAAATACCTATATAAATACTTTGCATTGGATATGCTCTAGCACATCTTAAGTTGAAAGTGTGTTTGGAAGTTGGGTAGACCTGAAAACTGCAGCTACTATGGGAAGTGTTGTGTTGACAGATAAGACTTAATCTCTGTGGAGAATCGTGAAACCGAACTAACCCACGAGTCCGGACGCGAGTTAAATACACTTACACACATTCCCGCCTCTGCAATCTGC
>CM023948.1:26527390-26563881 GCA_013407115.1 Glycine latifolia | reverse complement strand
TCTTTGAAAAAGGTAAAGGTGAAAAAGGGAACCTTATCATCGAAGGACGACAAATTACAGAGTGTTATGTGTGTATAAATTCCACCAAAGCCACCGAAAATTATTCCTCATCAAGCCAACACATAGCAAACGATCCAAACTCTTTTTTCATTTGCAGCATCAAAATGAGTGGTAGCAACGATGGTAGTGGCAGCTGGAGCTCTAGGTTTATGAAGGTGGCTGGTGCAGCTGCCGCTACAGCCGCCGTTGCCGGCGGTTTATATGCGATTCTTTCATCCTCAACCTCTGCTAGTTCTGAGATGGAAGTGCCGTTTGGCAGCGCACGGCGTGAGAGCAAAGAACGTGACGATGGTGGCTCCGGGTCTCGTCCTTGCGAGGGTGCCACCACGGTTTGATTAAGTTTTTCTTTTCACACTGATTGGATTATGCACTTTTGGAGGAATTAATATTTTTTTTTTTTTGTTTTCTCATGTTATAGGTGCAAGATATTTTTAGTGTGATTTTTCTTTCTAAACGTGCATTTCATCTACAAAGCCTTTGACATGTTTTTTTTTTAAGGATTCAAATTAAGTTTAATTTTTTCATTTATAAAAGTTTTAAAATAGTTTCTTTATTTATGTAATTTATGACAAGTTAATTCTTTAAAAAAAATTGATACTTTTTTTACTTATTTTTTAACATCATTTTGATTTATTGAAAACTATGAAATTATGAGAGGTGAGATCCACACAATTTTGTAATTTTTAATAAATTTCAATTAATAATAGAAAAATATGTTCAAAAGAGTGTGTTAGTAGTATTTTTCTACTGATATATTATTTGTTAGTGAGAAAAGTAAACCGGTCGTGATATATACTATATATAGTAGTAGATCTAACATAGAATAGAAATCACAGACTTTGAATAGAAATAAATAATAGACTTCTAAGGCTTCTTAGGAGTTAGGGTGACAATTTTAGACTATGAATTGCTAAAGCACTGTTAGGGTGTCTTGAATTTGGAAAAATTTAAGTTTTATATTAGCTAGATAAAATAAGGATAGAATATATAAATGAAGGACAATCCTTATCTCATGAGTTAACTTTTGTGATTTATATTTTAAGATAATATTAAAGTCTATTCTAAATCAAATGAGTTATCCATCATATTATTTACACACCAAGTTCAAAAGTAATAGACATGAGAGGGTGTATAGGAAAAAATTTAATACCCACATTGGTTAGATAAGACAAAGATAAAATATATAAGTGGGGGATAATCCTCATCTCATGAACTAGTATTTTAGGTTGAATTAAACTCAAATTCACATTCTAAGAAGTTGGTCGAGGGAGATTGGGTTAATGTATGTAGATAAGTTAAGGGCATATTTTCCACAATATTTTTGAGAGTTTTTATCTTATTTTTACTAAATATTAATAGACACCAATAATACTATTGAAATTTTATGTATTAATACATATGATGCACAGATATAGTACGAGTATCGAATATCATACGATGATACATCATTTCTTAAAAATAAAGATACAATACATTTAGGATACTATTAAAAAATTAAAATCAATAATATATTTATTAAACATTACTAAAAATAAATAAAAGTTATAAATAACTTGTTATTGCCTAGCTAGAAATAGGAATAGTATCAATTTCATCCCCCCCGACCATCATATGTAAATAAACAACATTTCTGGTTCAGCAAGAGATGTAACTTCAAGATTTTCAACATCACCAAATATACTTAAAGAAAAATTATATCTTAATCTTATCAAATATATATAAAAAAATATATGGTGTTATCTTTATTTTGGTATTACCCGTTTTAAAAGAAAATGATTTATTTTAAATTTGAGTATCATGCTCTATTCATGTTGAATCGGGACCAGTTGTGGATTCAGGAAAATTTATTTATATCCGCACACTTAGTGCCAAAAATTTAAATCAACGCTTTATGTACAAGGTTATGAACCCGCTCAAAATGTAGTTGCTTTTGTAACAATATCTTTATGCCTACTATTTTGAGTTGCCTTAGAGCATATTTAATGATAGATCTTAAATTGAGATCTTAAACTACTTTTTCATCTACAAAGCCTTTGACATGGTTTTTTTTTAAGGATTCAAATTAAGTTTGATTTTTCATTTATAAAAGTTTTAAAATTATTTTCTTATTTATTTAATTCATGATAAGTTAATTCTTTCAAAACAAATGGATACTTTTTTTTAAAAATTTTTGAACATGATTCTGATTTTTTTTTCAAGATGTAAAATTTATTTTATTAAATTCATCTACATCAAAATTATAAAAACTAATTAATATTTAAACCAAAAAGATATATAAATAAAGTAAAAATATATAAAAAATAAGTTTTATGGTCAATAAAAAATCTAAAAATCTAATATTACATCCTATTCTTATTATTTATAAGACTTATTTTTACATGATTTTTATTATATTTATATTTTTTATTTATTTTAAACATTAATTAATTGTTATAGTTTTGATATATGTGAATCTAGTAAAACAAATTTCACGTCTTGAATTCATTTAAAAAATATTCATTCGAAAATATAAAAAAATAATTAAGTTTTTTAAATAATTAACTTATCAAAAATAAATAAAAAGATCACATTAGAATTTTTTAAGTTAAAAAATCAATTTAAAATAAAAAAATAAGATAAAAAATTATTCCTATATTTAATGTAAAATTATTTTATAATAGCATGCTATTAAACTCAATTAATTAACATTTACTGAATTAACCTTTCATGACTACAGGTGAGTTGGAAGGCACCTGAGATTGGTTGGGTGAAGCTGAACGTGGATGGTTCACGCGACCCATACAAAAGTTTCTCCGCTGGTTGTGGTGGTGTTCTGAGGGACGAATCAGCAAAGTGGCTCTGTGGCTTTGCTAAAAAACTGAACCCTACTAATTTTACAGTGCAGCAGACAGAGTTAGAAGCCATTTGCACGGGCCTGGATGTGGCTTCGAAGAAGAATGTTAAGAAACTAATTGTGGAGTCAGACAATGGCGATGTGGTGAAGATGGTGGAGGATGGGGTTACGCCCACACACGATTACTATGATGACGTGGAACTTATAAGGACTAAACGAGATCGTTTTGACGGGGAAGTGAGGTTTTCTTCTGTCTCCAACAAGGCGAATCGTGTGGCTGATAGGCTCGCCAACGATGCTCGAAAATTGGCTTGTGATGATGTTTGTGAGGAGTATGGTGATCCCCCGGCTAACTGTGTGCAGTTGCTCTTGGAGGATGAGATAGGGTGTATGAGCTTTTAGTCCTTTTTCTTTTCAAAAATAAGAAAAGAAAAATTACCATGACATGGGTTTTGAAGAACACTATGAGCTACTTAATTAATTTGGCAATCATGGAAGATTAAGTGCTTTAATTTGGGTGGAGTTAATTAGAAAATTGAAGGCATTGTTTCTTCAACTAGTTTGATGCATGTATGATGTATCTATTATTGGGTTGTCTTTTGGGAAATATGTGTATGGGTTTGGTTTTATAATGTACACAAGTGAACTTGTTATGTTATATAATGAAATGTTGTTGTATTACTTGCTTGGCAATTTATGAAAATAGAATGTCAGGATATTTTTTTGAAAAAGTAAAAGGTGAAAAATGGAACCTTAGCATCGAAGGACAAATTATGGAGTGTTGTGTTTCCAGAGACAAAAAGTCAAGTATGTGGGGGTTGAGTGAATAATTGTTAATAATTTAACATTAATGGAACCTTCGCATATGGTCTTTGAAAAAGGTAAAGGTGAAAAAGGGAACCTTATCATCCAAGGACGACAAATTACAGAGTGTTATGTGTGTATAAATTCCACCAAAGCCACCGCAAATTACTCCTCATCAAGCCAACACATAGCAAACGATCCAAACTCTTTTTTCATTTGCAGCATCAAAATGAGTGGTAGCAACGATGGTAGCGGCAGCTGGAGCTCTAGGCTTATGAAGGTGGCTGGTGCAGCTGTCGCTACAGCCATCGTTGCCGGCGATTTATTTGCGATTCTTTCATCCTCAACCTCTGCTAGTTCTGAGATGGAAGTGTCATTTGGCAGCGCACGGCGTGAGAGCAAAGAACGTGACTATGGTGGCTCCGGGTCTCGTCCTCACGAGGGTGCCACTACGGTTTGATTAAGTTTTTTTTCTTTTCTCACTGATTGGTTTATGCACTTTTGGAGGAATTAATATTTTTTTTTGTTTTCTCATGTTATAGGTGCAAGATATTTTGAGTGTAATTTTTCTTTCTAAACATGTGTATTTCATCTACAAAGCCTTTGACATGGTTTTTTTTTTAAGGATTCAAATTAAGTTTTATTTTTTCATTTATAAAAGTTTTAAAATAGTTTCTTTATTTATTTAATTTATGACAGGTTAATTCTTTAACATCATTTTGATTTCTCTTTTCAAGATGTAAAATTTATTTTATTAAATTTATCTAAAATCTATAAAAACTAATTAATATTTTAAAAAACATAAATAAGATAAAAAAATACTTGAAAAATAAAACTTATAATCAATTGAAAACCTAAAAATTTAATATTTTATTTTATTTTTATTATTTATGAGATATTATGATTTTTTTTCAAACATTAATTAATTATTATAGTTTTATTCACGTGAATTTAATAAAATAAATTTTATGTCTTAAATTTATTTAAATAATATATATTTATAAATATTATTACCTCATGTCATTTTTTATAACAAATAAATTCTAGTGTATTTTACTGTATAACTTTTTTTTTATATAAAAAAAGATCGAAGGGAATATTATTTAAGAATGTAACTATCGTATGATGATGTGTTCCACTTTCCACAAGAGAAAAAAAAGTCATGTAGGTGGGGCTAAGTGAAGAATAATTTCTAACAATTTCACATTCATCGTAATGCGCATATGGTCTTCAAGAAAAGGTAAAGGTGAAGGTGAAGAGTGGAATCTTAGCATCAAAGGACAAAATATAGCGTAAGTCTTTGTGTGTACGTATAAGTTCCACCAAAGCCACCCCAAATTCTTCCTCATCAAACCAACACATTGCAAACTAACGATCCAAACTCTTTCATTTGCTGCATCAAAATGAGTGAAGGTTGTATTGACTACGGTGGTTATAGCAGCTGCTGCGGTGGTCACCATAGTCAAATGCTAAATAGCACCAACACAACATGCAACACGTGACACGACATGACTCTCCGACACATCAATCTTAAAAAAATATGAACTTTGACACGTTGGGACATGTTTTAATATTAAATAATATTTTTAATTTATATAGTGTATGTTTCGTTTAATATTCAATAATTTAACAAAAAAAGTTAAATTAAACTAATAATACCTATCAATGTAATCAAGATATATTTCTTCCAGCTTTCGTTCCCGTGCTTACTCTGATAACATATTTCCATAATAACTTCCTTAGAAATTCATTATCTCCACTACTTGCAATAGTTGAGTCCATTCTAAACAAATAAAGATAGCACATGCCACAAGATTCAGTCCCAAACATACATATATTTATTTTCTTTTTAAAAATATTGTAATCATATCAATATATTAACACCACTACAACACAGGCTTTCTACGACGGTTGTAGATCCGTCTTCGTAGCGAACACCTTTGAAAGTCTTCACTTTTGACGACGGTTTCGAAATTGTCTTAAAACATGAATTTGTTTTTTTTTTTTCGGAAAAAAGGTGTTCTGAGACGGTTGTTCTAAATAACCATCTTAGAATATACACATTCTAAGACGGTTATCCTGACAACCATTTTAGAAAACCTTTTTAAAAAAAAAAAACATATAATGGGTTTCTAAGATGGTTTTTTGAAAAAAAATGTCTTAAAATGTATAAATTCTAAGACAATTATTCCTCAAAACTGTCTTAGAAGACACGTTTTTAAAAAACCAAAACATGCATGATTCTAAGATGGTTGTTAGGACCGTCTTAGAATATACACATTCTAAGGCGGTTGCCTTCTCTACTGTCTTTGAAAACCTTTTTTATTAAAAAAAAACCTTGGATTTCTAAGACGGTTTTGTCTCATAGCCATCTTAGAAGACCCATCTTTTTTTTAATGACCAAAATATGATTTTCTAAGACGATTTTTCAAGAAAAATCGTCTTAGAATGAAAAACCGTCTTAGAAACATTTATTTTAACAAAATCAAAAGGCTATATATATATTTCTCCAACCTAATAAGCCGTTTTTTTAAAAGAAATCCCCCCATTGGAGAGTATTTAAGTGAAATAAAAGTTCTTTCACAAACAATTTAGGTTTTTAATATAAGAAATTTTTTTTAGAGTTCTTTATTTTTTGAACATCAACAATTTTATAGATTTTTAAAAATTTCTTATATTAGAATAAAATTTTGTTAGCATTTCTATATTACAAAGATAAAAAAAAAAACTCTAAAAAAAACTTATATAAATACTCTCCATTAGATATGTTCTAGCACATCTCAAGTTGAAAGTGTGTTGGAAGATTGGTAGACCTGAAAACCGCAGAAGCTATGGCCTATGGCAAGTGTTGTGTTGACAGATGAGACTTAATCTCTGTGGAGAATCGTGAAACCGAACTAACCCACGAGTCCTGACGCGAGTTAAATACACTTACACACATTCCCGCCTCTGCAATCTGCATGCATGCATGTTTGGTCGTTTATTCAACGTTTCACGAGAGATGAATATCTGCCTCAGTTCGCAAGCAACTGCATATCCCAATGATAGAACAATTAGTTACAAATTATTATAATTTAAATTCAAGTTATAAATAGATTCAAATTTTAAGTTATAGATAATTTAGTAAATAATATAAAGTTTGTTATTTCTCAGTACTCTATATATATTTCTTGTATGCTTACAATTAAACATGAATAAAATCCTAGTTATTTCATGATTTAATAGTTTCTTTTGTATTTGCATTTTTAATTTGATTTTTACAATTATCTATTATATTTAATTTTGATAGAAATTATAATAAAAATAATCTATCTCTATAGATATTACTATTATTTAAGAATGAAACTACGCTGATGTTTCCACTAGAGATAAAAGTCATGTAGGTGGGGTTGAGTGAATAATAGTTAACAATTTAACATTCATCATAATGGAACCTTATCATATGGTCTTTGAAAAAGTAAAAGGTGAAAAATGGAACCTTAGCATCGAAGGACAAATTATGGAGTGTCGTGTTTCCACTAGAGACAACAAGTCAAGTAGGTGGGGGTTGAGTGAATAATTGTTAATAATTTAACATTAATGGTACCTTAGCATATGGTCTTTGAAAAAGGTAAAGGTGAAAAAGGGAACCTTATCATCGAAGGAAGACAAATTACAGAGTGTTATGTGTGTATAAATTCCACCAAAGCCACCGCAAATTATTCCTCATCAAGCCAACACATAGCAAACGATCCAAACTCTTTTTTCATTTGCAGCATCAAAATGAGTGGTAGCAACGATGGTAGTGGCAGCTGGAGCTCTAGGTTTATGAAGGTGGCTGGTGCAGCTGCCGCTACAGCCGCCGTTGCCGGCGGTTTATATGCGATTCTCTCATCCTCAACCTCTGCTAGTTCTGAGATGGAAGTGCCGTTTGGCAGCGCACGGCGTGAGAGCAAAGAACGTGACGATGGTGGCTCCGGGTCTCATCCTAGTCAGGTTGACACCAAGGTATTATTAGGTTTTCTTTTCACACTGATTGGTTTATGCACTTTTGGAGAGAAATATTTTTTTTTTTGTTTTCAAATGTTATAGGTGCAAGATATTTTGAGTGTAATTTTTCTCTCTAAACATGTGTATTTCATCTACAAAGCCTTTGACATGGTTTTTTTTTTAAGGATTCAAATTAAGTTTGATTTTTCATTTATAAAAGTTTTAAAATTATTTTCTTATTTATTTAATTCATGATAAGTTAATTCTTTCAAAAAAAAAATTGATACTTTTTTTAGTTATTTTTTAACATCATTTTTATTTCTTTTTTCATGATGTAAAATTTATTTTATTAAATTTATATAAAATCTATAAAAAATAATTAATATTTAAAAAACATAAATAAGATAAAAAAATACTTGAAAAATAAAACTTATAATCAATTGAAAACCTAAAAATTTAATATTTTATTTTATTTTTATTATTTACGAGATATTTATGATTTTTTTCAAACATTAATTAATTATTATAGTTTTATTCATATGAATTTAATAAAATAAATTTTATGTCTTAAATTTATTTAAATAATGTTCAAAAATAAATAAAAAAATCGAATTTTTAAAAAGATTAACTTGTAAAAAATAAATAAAGAGATCATATTAAAAAAAATTAAGTTAAAAAATCAATTTAAAAAAATAAGATAAAGAACTATTCCAATATTTTAATGTAAAATTATTTTATAATAGCACGCCATTGAACTCAATTAATTATCCTAACCTCAAACATTTACTGAATTAACCTGTCATGACTATAGATGAGTTGGAAGAAGCCTGAGATTGGTTGGGTGAAACTGAATGTGGATGGTTCGCGCGACCATCATAATGGTCCCTCTGCTGGTTGTGGCGGGGTTTTAAGGGACGCATCTGCAACATGGCTCATGGGCTTTGCTAAGAAAGTGGACCCCACTTACGAGGCCCATCAGATAGAGTTACAAGCCATTCTAACGGGCCTGGAGGTGGCTTCGGAGATGAATGTCGAGAAACTGGTTGTGGAGTCAGACAGTGAGCCAGCGGTGAGCATGGTGAAGAGTGGGCTTGGGTTCAAGTATCATCATGCAGATTATAACGTTGTTCAAAACATAAATAGGCTTCTTGAAAATCCTAAGTGGCAAGCAAGGTTGGACTACGTTCCTAGGACAGCGAATCGAGTGGCTAATCGACTCGCCAATGATGCTCGTAAATTGTTATCTAATGAACTTGGCAAGTACCCTTTTCCCCCTGAAAATTGTACCCAATTACTCTCGGAGGATAATAATGGGCAGCGTATGTTATCGAGCTTTTAGATGATTAGTTCTGTTTGTTGCAAGATGTGAAAAGCAAAATCATGATATATGGGGTATTGAAAGAACTCGATGAGCTACTTAATTAATTTCGTTAACTGTGGAAAAGGTTAAGTACATTAGTTTAAGTGGAGCGAGGGAATTAAAGACACCGCTTCTTCTACTAGTTTTATGTGTATTTTGGGGTTTGGTTTTATTTGACTAAGTTTCTGTTTGTTTTTTTTTTTTGTTTTTATTGATCTCCTAATCGTACGTACTAGTGTTATCCTTTCTGCAGCTAGCTTGAATGTACTAGTAATGAAATATTTTGTTGTGTAACTTGCATGGTGAGTTAATTAAGGGTTTCAATTCTAGTAAATCGTGTTGTCCATTAGCTCGACTCAGATATTGGTGAAACCAGTCATTAAACAACCGCATAAACTGATATACAGTTTGAATACTACAAATTTGGAGTTACTTAATTGGACTGAGCATTATACAAAATTTGTAGTATAATACTAGTAGTCTAGTAATAGTTGTACATTAGCACAGTTTAAGTGTGTTGAATTAAATTCCAAGGTAATTATAAAATGAATGATCCTAACTCAATTGTTAACATATTTTGATAACTTTTTATTATTATTTTGAATATATTTTTGAATTTTTTTCAAAATGTAAATTTATTTTTAAAAATCATCTACACAAAAACTATAAAAATTAATTAATATTTGAATTAAAAAGAGATATAAACAAGATAAAAATACATGAAAAGTAAGTCTTATAATCAATCAAAAACCTAAAAATCTAATAATACATTCTATTATTATTATTATTATTATTATTTATGACACTCATTTTTACGCAATGTTTATACGCCGCCATGATCGTCATAGCCAGAAGTTTATATGGCAACACTAAGCGACAACAAGAGTCATTCGGTGAGCACGAAGAAACTGAGGAGGCAGATAATATTAATGTAAAATATTTTACACTATTAGAAATTGAGATTTTTTTCAATTCAACGTTTATACAGCTTTTGTGACTGCTTATAAAGCTAATTAAAATTTTTCCTACATTGAGAGCAGGCTAATGTTTTTTTTTAGCTTAGTCATGAGAGTTTTAGTTTATCTATTTAAGCTAACATTTCATTTTGTGTGCATAGCTGAAATATATATCAGATAAGTTTTTGTTTTAAGTAATGATATAT
Source organism: Glycine latifolia (assembly GCA_013407115.1). Classification (NCBI taxonomy): domain Eukaryota; kingdom Viridiplantae; phylum Streptophyta; class Magnoliopsida; order Fabales; family Fabaceae; genus Glycine; species Glycine latifolia. The sequence continues at coordinate 26,553,693 of CM023948.1, read as the reverse complement.
AAATATCCTATAATTCTAAATACTTGAGAAATACCTCTCATTTTTCTTTCTATCACATCACAAATATTTATATTTTTCTTTCTTTTTTCTCTGTTACTATATATTGAGGTTTTTTTACTAGAAGAGTGAAAAAAATAAGGTAATTATCATATGGGGGTCCTGCCAAAATTATTTACCATTTAAGGATAAATCGTGTAAGATGACACGACTTCTAAATCAGAAATGGTACCTCTTGGCATGACTTATTTATTTTTTTGTTGTGTACATTGAAGTCGTACATTTATCTATGATTCATTGTTTTTTTTTCTTTTCACTTTGCTCAATTGTTATATTTTATAATTTTTTTTTCAAAAGTCAATACATGTTTACGACTTTAAAGTTGTAAAATTATTTATGACTTTAAAGTTGTATGACTTTAAAGTCGTAAATACTTTTACAACTTTAATTTCAAACGTGCTTCTTACTGGGTTTTGTTTTTTATTATTTTATAAAATTACGTTGGAAGGTATATATTATGCAACTACAGTTTAAAAATCATGGCAGTGGTAATATAGCAACTATATCTTTTTTATATATAACAAGCAAATATTATTACATCAACATAAATATATAACAAGCAAATATTATTATTAGCAAAATATTTTAATTTAACAATAATTATTTTTAAATTTAAAATTAAAATTTTCAAACAAACAATACATAATTGAGTAAGACTTTAAATATATTAAAAATCATCATGGCAGTGGTAATATAGCAACTATGTTTCACTTTTTTTTTTTAATCCGTAAGAATTAAAAGAAATATCACAATATGTACAATTATGTTTCGCTTAATATACTTTGGAAGAATGATTGAATGTACATATTTTTTGTTATGTTATTAATTGCATTTATTGAACTGTATATCTTTAGGAATTGTAAGAGAAATGCACTTTGAAAGATAAAGTGCAATAATAGTTATTAGTCAGAAAACCAATAGTTGAGTTTATAATTAGTTTTATATTTTTTCATATATATATATATATATATATATATCACAAACTTTAACCACTGAGTTTTTAATTAATAATGTAAATGTATTTTATTCTCTAAAGTGTATTTTATTTCAAAATTTACTTTGGCAAGAGTCAAATTTGAAAAAACTAGTTATTACTAATTAAATATCTTACTTTAAAAGAAAGAAAGAAAAACTAAGCTCTTCCCTTTGAGCCAAGGCTCTAGAATAATAAATTAAAATATTTTTCAAATTCCAATTTAAGTTTAACTCTATAACTTTGGATTCGCTTGTGGGTTAGGCGGTTGGGCTAAAAGACAGAAGCCTATTATTGACAAATTGGGTCAAATTGTAGTTGCATAATTAAACTGTAGTTGTATAATATACACTTTCCAACGTAATTTTATAAAAAAATAAAAAACAAAACCCAGGCACGTTTGAAAGTCATAAGTATTTACAACTTTAAAATCGTAAATACTTTTACGACCATTTTTATAATAAAAACATAAAAATATAATTAATACTAGTATGACTTTAAAGTCGTAAATAATTTTACGATTTTAAAATTGTAAACATGTACCTGACTTTTAAATAAATTTTTAGAAAAAAATTTAAAAAATATAACAATTCAGCAAAGTGAAAAAAAAATAGTGAAGTTGTAGATAAATTTATGACTTCACTATACACAACAAAAAAATAAAAAAGTTGTGTCAAGGAGTACGATTTCTAATTTAGAAGTCGTGTTATCTTATACGATTTATCCCTAAATGATAAATAATTTTAAGAAGACCCCATATGATAATTATGTTATTTTTTTACACCCTTCTGGTGAAAAAACCTAATTTGTCGTCCTTCGATGATAAGGTTCCCTTTTTCACCTTTACCTTTTTCAAATACCATATGCTAAGGTACCATTAATGTTAAATTATTAACAATTATTCACTCAACCCCTATGTACTTGACTTTTTGTCTCTAGTGGAAACACAACACTCCATAATTTGTCCTTCGATGCTAAGGTTCCATTTTTCACCTTTTACTTTTCCAAAGACCATATGATAAGGTTTCATTATGATGAATGTTAAATTATTAACTATTATTCACTCAACCCCACCTACATGACTTTTATCTCTAGTGGAAACATCAGCGTAGTTTCATTCTTAAATAATAGTAATATCTATAGAGATATATTATTTTTATTATAATTTCTATCAAAATTAAATATAATAGATAATTGTAAAAGTCAAATTAAAGATGCAAATACAAAAGAAACTATTAAATAATTAAGAAAGATATTTGAACACACATAACTCTAAAAAAAAATAACTAAGACAATATATAGACTGAAAAATATTTTAAAAAGTGTAAGATCTAATATAGTTTATTAATGACAAATTGGATGTACAATAGAAATAGGAGAAAGAAAGAACTGAAGTTCAATAATATTTTTTTTCTGGTGATCATATACCTCTATTGTCATCATATCTTAAGCAATTGATCCACTTAAGGTTCTATCTCTTGTCATATATGTGCAAACCTACCAATAATTAGATTCAAGTGATTAAGGTAAGAACCAATAATATTGAAAAAGATAAAATATACAAAGGAGGAGATTGTAAAAAGTATAACATAAAATAAAAGGAAAGAAAATCACTGCACTTGGTAAGTTTTTAGATAACTGTCGTTACAAGAAAAGCGCTCCTTTCCGACGGCCTATCTCCCACGGGCCTTAGTTCCATCTGAAATGGACTCATTTCCCACGGACGATTCCCATGGAATATCTCCGGAGGAAAATATGTCGTCGGTAATAGATGCAATAAAAGGTAAAGCGCACTAATCCCTTTAGCTTCCAAATAGGGAACCTCGCAGAACCTCCTTCCTCATCTTCTCGTGCCTCTTCCTCTCCCTCTTCGTTTTCTTCTTTGCTTTTCTCAGACACCTTCGAGGACTTCGTCTCCCCAGCAACCACCGTGGCGGGCCCAATCGGCACACTCACGGCGGAGAGGGTCGCGGGAACCGACGGTGGAGGAGGCGAAGAGACCCTCATCCTGCTGCGCGAAGTGCGTGTTGGACCGTGTGGGACTTATAATTGACATTTTCAATGCTCATGCCTTTACCAAGGAAGCCAAACTCCAGGTGGGTGATGTTTCATGATGCCCTTGTTCTCGAATTGAATTGAATGTGTTGTGTTGTGACTGTGTGTGGTTTGGATGTGATTTGGCTTTGACATCTGTTCGTGCAGGCAGAACTTGCAGCTCTGTCCTACAAGAAGACCAGACTTGTTCGTGTTCGTGGCCCCGATGGTCGCCATACATTTGGGGCTTCTGGAGAATCTGAAGTTGTTAGCGCCCGAGGGTTAGTTTATTTCCCAATTTTCAACTATGCGGAGTGCTAGCAAATAGCAATGCTGTCTAACACACTATTGTTAAGTTAAAATTTATGAAAAACTAAAAAATCACGAAAGGGACTTATTAGATAAGAGGTGTGGTTCACAAAATGGTGATTATGAACTGTGCCCACGACTGCAATTTGAAACCTTAATTCTCAACAATTTGGTGGATTTGAAACTATTTGGTGGTTAAGATTTGAGATGCTTGTAATCATGACTGTTCTATTGAACTAAATTTGCAGAGTTGGGCTTGATATTACAAAAATTGAAGTTAGATTTGAGCATATAAATGTGGAAGCACAAGTTTATGTTGGAGGAAGAGCATTGCCTTCAATGCTGAACTTTTTTGCTAATGTACTAGAGGTAATACAATATTGTCTTTCTTGTGTTTATCTCTGATTTGTTTGATTATAAAATGATCTCTTCTTCTTGCCAAAGTGGTTCTTAAATTATCTTCACATAATTCCAAGTCCAAAGAAACCGTTACGTATACTTCAGAATATCAGTGGAATCATAAAGCCTCGAAGGTGAATTCAACACTTGTTTTTACTAAAAAGCAGCTTTTAACTTAATGTTTTCTTGTTCTGATTATGAACTTTTTGCAGAATGACATTGCTTTTTGGGCCACCAGGTTCTGGAAAGACCACTTTACTGTTAGCATTGGCTGGAAAACTTTGTAAAGATTTCAAAGTAAGGAAATCAATTTTAAATATAACAACTTTGAGAGAGTAACTAAAATAATTCTCTAATTATAATAACTAATATATCATTGGTGATGAAAACTCAGCATTCTGGGAGAGTAACATACAATGGGCATGGGCTTGAAGAGTTTGTGCCACAAAGGACTTCAGCTTATATAAGTCAATATGATTTGAAACTAGATTCAAGCATTAAAATGTCTAAATAGCTTGTTTAAACTTTCATGTATCATTTTCTTCTTCTTATATATCATTTCTTTTTGGATCCTTATGCATGTCTTGTTCCTCCTTGTGTAATTGGTAAACTAGGCAGAGGAATGAAACACTACATTGAAGCTTTTAGAAATTGGTAAGTCTTGTAATTTGCTGGTGCTATAATTTCTTTCTTAGTTCATGCGGCCACGTGCACGGGACAAGAAGCTTGTTGAAGAATGGGCAGTTCCCTTGAAAAGCATTGAAGATATATATGAGGTAGAGTTACTGTACTTGTTAAGAGGCTAGATGTTTTAGAAATCGCTTCATTTTTTAGTTTCTACAATATACAATTTATTGTCTTTAACTCATGTAACTGTTAAGAGGCTAGATCGTTTTAAAATAAGCATTGGCTTATTTTATTCATAATTTGCCCTTCTTTGCTAAGATATGTTAGTATATAAATGCTATAGTTCTATGGATAGATATAATACAGTACTAATGATACTAATTATTAATATTCATGATACGAAATTATTTTTTGAAACAATGACAACTTTTTAAAATAAATATTAAATTTTAATTTAAAAATAATGAGTAAAGATGAGAAAGATATATTACTAAAGAATGTCACTCAAATTTTTTAATAAAATATAATTTCGAAAAAATAAAATTAAGTAAATTCGAATTTCATCCAAAATTCACAGTAATTGACTTAATTGAAGTGATAAGAATATCTGATATATATGATTGGCCAGTTTACAATAAGATTTTCATTTTTGTTTTAACAAATTAATTATCTTAACCGATAAAAACTGCATCAATCATCTTAATTATGATTTGTTTGGAAATCTTCATCCTACTATACTTATTAATATAACTAGTTAATGTTGTCACTCGACTAACATGCTAACTAGATATAACTACTTACTGAATATTTCTATGGGGTAATTATTAACTAAAAATTGGCTTAATTCCTTTTTTTTTCTTTCTTTTTCTGGTCTTCCATAATGAGTGCTTGCTGTAAGATTCTCATCCTCTAAGTATTTTTGTATTGCCCAGGCTATGACTTTGGATACTTTATCCATTTATGTCTTGGGTCTTGCTTATGTTCACTAACAATAGATTTTCATCTCCATGTTAGGAGGGTCTATTCTTGGAGTGAAGTTTCTAGATCCCCTCGCTGGACTTCTCATCTCAGGCATGATTTTGAAAGCTGGAGCTGAAACTGGTTACCAGAGGTACCTATATATGTTCATCTGCAATTTATCTTTGCTTGCAAGTTTAACTGATAGTTTTATATGTTATTGAAACTGTTTTCTTTACCCTTGTGTATACATGTCAAGCACATAAAAAGAAATAAGCCCAATTGTTACATGTGTGAAATTGTACGTGCATTCTCCCATGGTGGTGGAGTATTATTGTGAGTAATTAGTGCCAATTTCGGTTCTGTGGTTTGGATTGGAAAAACGCTTTGCTGGCATTTCCATTTTCTTGTTTTCACTAATAGTTATATAAAAAGTCATCTTATTTTCATTTTAGTGCTCTATTTCCACCACTTCAAGTACAATTATTTATGACCTAGAATATTGCGTAGATCATCTTATTGTTAACTAATAAGTGGTTTTCTGTGTGGTACACAGCTCATATATTCTCAAAGTTTGAATTATTAGCTATGAATTATTAACTTATTGTTAGGGGTCATATTTGATACGGGCTTGGATTAATGAAGGAAAAAGGTGTAAATGGCATGTATAGGAAAGGCATAGCAGAACATCTCATTTAATAATTAGCTCTCCTAGTTTAGATTGAGATCCACCAAAATTTATTGAAATGCTTACACACTAAAAATTATAATTATTATATTATTTACTTGTACTTAATTTTTGTAGGAAAGTTTGCTCTATGGATGATACCTCAGTTTTTTACACGTAAAAAAATTCTCTACCCTCCCTCCCCCTCGGTCCCTTTTAATTCTCTTATAATGGCTTACAATATTTTCTGACCCTTTTATTTTTAATTTGTTTCTATTAAATTTTGTTTGTTTTAAAGGCTCTAACTCAAATTTAAATATAGGAAGGTTGAGCAAAGTTTATATGGATAACTAGTCTCGAGAAAGGTAATTGCTTCTGGTTTGGATGAAGAGCAAAGTTTATATTTCTCCCTGCTGTTAAGTTGATAACTATGTTTGGATTAATGGAAAGGGATGGAATGAAATAACATGATGGCATGATGGGATAATGGTTGAATTCTTTATTTCCTAGGTTATTTTGTGTGTGTGTGGTTTAATTTTTAATTTGATTTTTGGTTTATGTTGGAAAGGATGCTGATAAGCTGTTGTATCCTGATGAGCCCTACAATGTTTATTTGGTTAATCTTCTCCCAGAGGATATCTCTAAAAGGATTTCTAATCTTGAAAAATTCACCAACTATGATCTGATTCCAGTTGCAAAGAAGCAGAGTCCATTCTTTTACCAGGTATAGGAGAGTTAAGAGTTTATCAAGTTGTTCTATTTCACTTTGCATTCCTAAATGCTTGATATGCTTTGCCTTTGCCAAATCCCTGATTTGAAAGTTAGCATGCTTTAGGCTGTGTTCAAATAGACTCATCTTCAATTTTATCAATTTGAGATTAACTATATATAAACAGCTTTGATTTCCAGGACTACTGGGCTTCCACAGTTTGGGCAGCTTGGGCATGGAACATATAATAATGAGGTATGCTAAAGGAAGATGTGTCATGTCATTGTTGTCCCAAGATGTGTGAGTGTCCATAGTTTAAATTGTATTCTAGTGGTTGTATATGATCTGTTATCTTCAAATTTAAAGGCCTGTTGACAGATGTTGTGTGCTTGGGGCCATTTAGGTACCATTGAGCTCAAAATGGTTGCCAGGGTTTAACAAATCTTACTACTACTCTGATGATTGAATTTTGACTTATATTTCCCTGTTGCTATGGCAAGCATATATTTTAATATAGTGTTCTTTAGTGCTGATATCTTTCCCTTGGTTTTAGAGCATCAAATTAACCACTTATGTTTTCTTCAATAATTATTTCAGTTTAAGAAAATATTTGCAAGTTTTAAAATGATATTGGATTCACTATTTTATCTTTCAACAGACTAGATATTTATGCATGTTGTTGGTTGTCTGGATTTGTTTATCTAATTATTTCTACTTTATCCCTTGCTAATGATTTGGTTTTCTTAATTGTTTATCTCTTACCAGTAAATAAATTTTAAGGCCTTGATTCTCTTAATTGTTTATCTAATTAGTAATTGTAAAATAATTAATCAAGTTATGTATTATTGGATTGAATAATTAAAATGGTAGCTTTTTTTATAAGTTAGTATATTATTTTTGATATAAAATTTTCATTTAAAAAGATGTAAATTAAGTTTTGATTTTTTTAATAATAAAAACGCACTTTGTGGCGGTTTTTAAACCGGAAATTGCAAACAGGGAAATTAAAAAAGTAAACATAAAATTTGTGGCAGTTAAAAACCGCCACAAAAATATCAATTTTTTCGACGCGCCTTACCGACAGATATATCCGTCGGAAATTAGCGACGGACAGAAATATCCGTCGCCTAGAATTTCATACGAACGTTTTACCAAATCCGTCGAAAATTCCGTTTTTCCGACGGATTTTCGCCATTTGCGACGGATTATGTCTGTCGGAAATTACTATATCACCGAAGATTTAGAATCTTTTTAGAAGAAAAGATGAAAATAATATTTGAATTTTATACTCTTGTAACTACCTAGCATAATACTCTTTAAAATAATATTTTACTGTATAACTTTTTTTATTATAAAAAAAGATCGAACGGAATATTAGTTATGAATTTAACTACGTACGTTGATGTTCCACTTTCCACAAGAGAGAGAAAAAAATCATGTAGGTGGGGTTGAGTGAAGAATAATTTCTAACAATTTCACATTCATCGTAATGCGCACATGGTCTTTAAGAAAAGGTAAAGGTGAAGGGTGGAATCTTAGCATCGAAGGACAAATTATAGCGTAGGTCTTTGTGTGTATAAGTTCCACCAAAGCCACCCCAAATTCTTCCTCATCAAACCAACATATTGCAAACTAACGATCCAAACTCTTTCATTTGCAGCATCAAAATGAGTGAAGGTGGCATTGACTACGGCGGAATTGTGACGGCGGTTATAGCAGCTGCTGCGGTGGTCACCATAGTCAGATGTTTATATGCTGTCATGGTTGCCATAGCCAGATGTTTATACGCCGCCATGATCGCCATAGCCAGAAGTTTATATGGCAACACTAACCGACAACAAGAGTCATTCGATGAGCACGAAGAAACTGAGGAGGCAAACAATGTAAAATATTTTACACTGTTAGAAATTGAGATTTTTTTTAAACCTTTATACAGCTTTTGTGATTACTTATAGAGGTAATTAAAATGTTATGTTGAGAGCAGGCTAATGATTTATTTTTAGCTTAGTCATGAGTGTTTTAGTTTATCTATTTAAGCTAACATTTCATTTTGTGAGCATGACTGAAATATATATCAGATAAGTTACTGTTTTAAGTAATGATATATAAATATCCTATAATTCTAAATACCTGAGTAATATCTCTCATTTTTCTTTTTATCACATCAGAAATATTTATATTTTTCTTTCTTTTTTCTCTGTTACTATATATTGAATAACATCGTGGGTGTTTATCTATACTTTTCTTTTTGCTAACTTTTGTGTGTGTAAGTTTGCTTGTTCCTAGTCTTATTGTTTAATTAATTATATGTTGAGACTTAGAATTATACTTTGTACAGTCATTAGTCATATACTTGTTTCATATACCATCGATCTGTTAACATACACTGATATTTTAAACTCAAAATTTGATTACACTAACAAATGTTTTTCTGAGTGTGGCTTGACAGGTGAAATGGAAGAAACCTGAGAGTGGTTGGGTGAAGCTGAATGTGGATGGTTCACTAGGCGAACTTATTCATGAAAAACCGACCTCTGCGGGTTGTGGTGGGGTTATAAGGGACGAATGGGGAAAATGGCGCATGGGCTTTGCTCATGAATTGGACCCAAGCATTTGTCAACAAATCGAACAGACAGAGTTACAAGCCATTCTAACGGGCCTGGAGGTGGCTTCGCAGATGAATGTCAAGAAACTGGTTGTGGAGTCAGACAGTGAGCCAGCGGTGAGCATGGTGAAGAGTGAGCGGCCCAAGTATCGTAGTCCAAAGTATAAAGTTGTACAAAACATAAAGAGGCTTCTTGAAAATCCTATGTGGCTAGCGAGGTTGGATTATGTTCCTAGGGAAGAGAATCGAGTAGCTAATTACCTCGCCAAGCTTGCTCGTAAATCGTCTTCTCCTCATTATCATCTTAGCAAGTATGATGGTCCCCCGGATGACGATTGTGAAAGGATTTTCTTGGAGGAAAACAATTGACGGGGTGTGTGAACTTTTAGTCATTTTGTTATAAAAATATGAAAAGCAATAGCATGAGATCATGGATTTTGAAAGGACCCAATGAAAGTCAATTTATGTGTTTTTGGGTTGTCTTTTGGGAAGTACGTATGTGTATGTATGGGTTTGGTTTTATATATAGTGTCCTAATCAAGTTTCTATTTGTTTTTTCTTCTTTGTTGAGATATTGTAATGTACTGATACTATTATTTCACCAACTTGAATGTACAAATGATCTTGTTACTGATCCTATCCTTTGTTGAGTCAATTAAGTATTATATTGTATTAATTATAGGTGTAAATAGTCTTCGAAAAATTATCAAATTTTGTTCTGAACCTAATAATTTTTTCTTATACTATATATATGTATGGTATCTTAATCAAGTTTGTATTTGGATTTTCTTGTTTGTTGAGATAACATATATGTAGTATGCTTTCCTTTCAGCTAGCTTGAATGTACACAAGTGAACTTGTTACGTTATATAATGAAATGTTGTTATATTGCTTGGTGATGAGTTTATGAAAATAGAATGTCAGGATATTTTTTTGTTTTTGTAAGATATGGTATTAAGATTTGCAATAGAATATTACCCGCAAACATTATTACGGAAGAATAAAACTACACTATACCACAAGGTGAAAAGTTCAAGTTGTATAACTTATAAATTATTAATTCAGGCCTCATATTTAAACTACTTAAGTGGGTAGGCAAATCGATCTGATTCGTTGAAGGTATGTTCTACAAACCCAGTATTCTAAATAGGTCGCATAAAGCTGATCTATAAAATAAATGATTTTTTTTCAAAATCCGTATCAGGTTAGTGAAAGTGTGCAGATAAAATGATCGGTATGTGGTCCAAATATTTATTTAAAAATATGTATTTTTTTTATAAAAATATTTTTTAAAAAGTGAAAAAATATAAAATTAGAAAAAAATTTAACTTTATTTTATAAGCTAAAATCTATCACATATTAATAATATTTACAAATTTGACTTAGACAAATTAGTTTGTGAACCCGCATATAAAATCCACTAGATCTGCCGGCCAGATTCAGAAAATTGGTATAACTACACAAATTTTAAAAAAGAAGTCCATTATCCACAAGGTCTGCATACTCAACGGGTCAGTTTGCAGATTTGGATCCTTATATCCACCGCCAAAATTACTCCATTTTTCTTATAATAATTGTTAGTTTAAGTTTTTTTTTTATACAAACCAAAAGAGTTAATAAATTAATGGAAAAAATAGTAATTTTGTAATTAAAATTAACCTTATCATTATTAATTAATATATAATTTTTGTTGTCCAGCCATTATTAATTATAAAAGGTAGAAGAAAATAATAATAATTATTTTATATTGAAAAGATAAAAAAATTAATTATTTTAAAACTTATTTTTTATACGATAATTATTATGAACCAAAAAAGTATAATTAAGAAATGATTAACTAAAAATGAACATCGTAAAAGTTTGGAGAAGGTATGAGTAAAAGACAACAAGGAATAGGCACTTGAAATGTTTATCTGTTTCTACTTTTAATTTGACTTATACAATTATATTCTTTTTTGTCTCTTTTATAATAAATGAGGTTACATTTTACTATTTTTTAATAAAAATTAATTACAAAAATATCCTGTATTAATTTTTTATACAAAAGTGCTTTTGTTTGAGTTATTTCTTTGAGTTTTAAATAATAAGTGAGATACATTATTTTTTTCAGTTTTTGTTTAGAGTATAACTTTACTTTATATGGTGATAATTATGAATTCTTATTATATTCCTTCATATCATATCTTAATTCTGACCGGTTATAAAAAAGAAAGAAGAAAAAAAAGGAAAAAAATAAAAAAAGAAGAGAATAGTTTTTGAAAAAAAACAGAGAAAGAAAAAAGGAAAAAAATATAACAGTCGAAAAAAAAAACAAGAAGAGAAAAAAAAAAGAAAAATATAATAGTTAATATATATATATATATATATATATATATAAGAGAACTGAGAAAGAAAAAAATGAAAGGCCTATTAGGTTAGATGTAACAACAGATAAAAGCACAAAAGAAGGAATAAAGAAAAATTACACACTGAGGAGACAGATGCGGATCTTGAGGAGGAAGAATAAGTAAACGAAATTGCACCATTTGACATCTCCGTCAAAGAAAGGAGAGGGGTCTCCTAGGGACCCCTTCATTCCCTCATAGCCTTCTCTACTTCTCCTCCGCTCCTCTCCCCTTCCCTTCTCCATTTTCATTTTTTTGTTTCTTTTGGATCTGTTGTTGGTGTAGTTTAATCTAGTCGGTGAGCCCTTTCACTACTGGCGAGATCCTTAGCTTCGTTTTCTGTTAATATTTGTTATGTTTCTTTGTGTTTTATACATCATCACCTTCCTCAAGGTGTTTTTTTTTTTAAACTCCACCATCGCGTCACCACTGCCCCACCCTCGCCCCCGCCATGGCGACCATCGCGCCGCCCCTCCCCCTCGCCGGTGGCGACTAGGGGCCACACCTTCTCCACAGGGACCCTTCATCTTCTCCTTCGTGCTACTGGTTGCTAGCTGCTGGGCCTAGCTGCTAAACGCGGGTTGGGTCGGGTTGCTTTGACCTGATTCCAACCCTAGCACAAAAGAAACCCTTTATGTTTACTATTTGCACCTACTTGTTAATAAGTACACCCCTACACATGTTGGGCCTAGTCCATTTTCAAACAAAATAAGTAATGTTATTTACAGCCCTACTATTGATAACCACACGCCCCAAACCTTTTGGGCCTCAACCATTCTTAAATAAAGTAAACAATACTGTTTACACGAACATGTTCATAATTGCACCCTTTGATTGTTGGGCCTGACCCATTTTAAAATAAAGTATATAATACTGTTTACACATCCATGTTCATAACTGCACATCTCTTAGCTGTTGGGCCTAACCCATTTTAAAAAAACACGTAATGCTATTTGACATACCCCGTTTCATATCTATATCCCTCCCCTTTTGGGCCAGGCCCATTTGAAATTAAATAAGCTTTGCTGATTACATTCACTTTCTTCATGTATGCACCCATAATTACTAAGTGTACTCCCCACTTTTATTCTATCCCTTTTTATTTTCATTTGATTTATTTGATTTCGTAATGTTATGTCAGTTATTCATTTATTGTTGCATTAGTATCTTTAGTACACGCTTATGTGTCATGCACTCCATGCTGGGTCTCCGACTCGCTTGGTGATGTTTCAATAACACATGGATAGATTTTGTGAATATCATGTTGGGTCTCTGACTTGCTTGATTTCATAGAGTTTACCTCAAATCCAAAATATTTTCTAAAAATACTCAAATAAAGAATCACTCAATTCTCATTTTTCTCAAAAAATTACACATTATTCGATATTTCTTCAAGGTCCTGTGCCTTAAGCGATTCTCTCCGCTTTTTCTTCAAAATTTAACTTCGTTTCAAGGTCCAATGCCTTAACGACTCTTTTTCACGCAATTAATATAAATCTTTCAAAAAGATAAAGTCAACCCAGCACACAAGTTGTTTTCTACCAAAGAACTACATAAGTCTGATTTCTTCATTCCACTTGGGGATACATAAGAGCGAGGGCAAACCCCTTGTCGATATAAAAAAATAAAAAATATATAATCTTCTCTTTTCTAAAAATAAAATTTTGATTTCTTCTTCTGAGTAGACAAAAATAAAAAAGATATAATTCATGTGCTCAAGGGAAGATAAATAATTAAAAAAAGTCACTTTATTTTTAGTACACTCAATTAAAGCCTGTCGTCTTTGAGACGGACGCGTGTGGTGCTAACACCTTCCCCATGCATAAACGACTCCCGAATTCTTTTATCTCAAATCGTAGACCATGCTTTATTTCTTTGATTTTTCGGACGTTTTCCTTAAATAAACGGTGGCGACTCCCTTCAACTTTTCCTTTTTAGGAAGACTTTTTATCTTTCTTTATCTTCTTTTTCATCATCGTCCTATCATGGTCAGATACGTTGCGACACTTCACATATAAAACCAATAAAAATTAAAGGTTTAAATATATTGAAGATCCCTAAAAGATACTCGACTTTCGTAATTGATATACTTGAATTTTGCAATTGAGTCCTGAATTTTTTTTTGCTTCTCATTGGGTTCATCAAACTTCAAAAGTTTTGTGAGCAATACTTACCGTTGGTCTTTGTCTAAAACATGATGATGTGTCTGATAATTGGATATGTCAGCGATCCACATGCAGAGACATGTCAGATGTATCAATGACATAGCGTGTAACCTATATTTTTTTATTTTTATATTTAATTTAATTTAATAAGCTATTTTATTAAAAAGGAAAATGAAGTTAAAGTGATGTCATCCTGACATGGTCATTCCTTTTTAAACTGATTTTTTAAATATCATTTGGATGATATCATTATATGATGTGTATCACTTTCTGATGTGACTTCATATGTATATAATTAACGGACACATAATCACATTTTGGATGATGACCAATGACAAATATTTCTCACAACTTTCTTGAAGTTTCAGGTACCCAACAAAAAAACTAAAAATTTCTAGAAATCGGTTACAAAATTTAGATATATTTTAAGAATCTCTAACATATTTAAGTCAAAATTAAAAACAAAAAATAAAATACTAGTTTAAACAAATAATATATATCTATAAATATTATTACCTCATGTCCTTTTTTATAACAAATAAATTCTAGTGTATTTTACTGTATAACTTTTTTTTAATATAAAAAAAGATCGAAGGGAATATTATTTAAGAATGTAACTATCGTATGTTGATGTGTTCCACTTTCCACAAGAGAAAAAAAGTCATGTAGGTGGGGCTGAGTGAAGAATAATTTATAACAATTTCACATTCATCGTAATGCGCATATGGTCTTTAAGAAAAGGTAAAGGTGAAGGTGAAGAGTGGAATCTTAGCATCGAAGGACAAATTATAGCGTATGTCTTTGTGTGTATAAGTTCCACCAAAGCCACCCCAAATTCTTCCTCATCAAGCCAATACATAGCAAACTAACGATCCAAACTCTTTCATTTGCAGCATCAACATGAGTGAAGGTGGCATTGACTACGGCGGAATTGTGGCGGCAGTTATAGCAGCTGCTGCGGTGGTCACCATAGTCAGATGTTTATATGCTGCCATGGTTGCCATAACCAGATGTTTATACGCCGCCATGATCGTCATAGCCAGAAGTTTATATGGCAACACTAAGCGACAACAAGAGTCATTCGGTGAGCACGAAGAAACTGAGGATGACGAAGAAACTGAGGAGGCAGTTAATGTAAAATATTTTACACTATTAGAAATTGAGAATTTTTTTTAATTCAACATTTATACAGCTTTTGTGATTGCTTATAAAGCTAATTAAAATTTTACTTACATTGAGAGCAGGCTAATGTTTTTTTTTTTTAGCTTAGTCATGAGTGTTTTAGTTTATCTATTTAAGCTAACATTTCATTTTGCGTGCACAGCTGAAATATATATCAGAAAGTTTTTGTTTCAAGTAATGATATATAAATATCCTATAATTCTAAATACTTGATAAATACCTCTCATTTTTTTATCACATCAGAAATATTTATATTTTTCTTTCTTTTTTCTCTGTTACTATATATTGAATAACATCGTGGGTGTTTATCTATACTTTTCTTTTTGCTAACTTGTGTGTAAGTTTGCTTGTTTATAGTCTTATTGTTTAGTTAATATGTTCAGACTTATACTCATACTTTGTACAGTCCTTAGTTTCATATACCATCGATCTGTTAACATATATACACTGACATTTTAAACTCAAAATTTGATTATACTAACCAATGTTTTTGAGTGTGGCTTGACAGGAGAAATGGAAGAAACCTGAGAGTGGTTGGGTGAAGCTGAATGTGGATGGTTCACGTATTCATGAAGAACCCTCTGCGGGTTGTGGTGGGGTTATAAGGAATGAAAGGGGAACATGGGGCGTGGGCTTTTCTCAGAAATTGGACCCCAACATTTGTCGACAAGCCCAACAGATAGACTTACAAGCTATTGAAAAACTGGTTGTGGAAGAAATGGTAACGAGCCTTTTGGAAAAAATGGGTTTGGAGTTAGACTGTAAGTCTGCGGTGAAATGGAAGAAACCTGAGAGTGGCTGGGTGAAACTGAATGTGGATGGTTCACGATTTCATGAAGAACCCTCTGCGGGTTGTGGTGGTGTTATAAGGGACGAATGGGGAACATGGCTAGTGGGCTTTTCTCAGAAATTGGACCCCAACATTTGTCGACAAGCCCAACAGACAGAGTTACAAGCTATCCTAGCGGGCCTGAAGTTGGCTTGCGACATGATCAATTTGGAAAAACTGGTTGTGGAGTCAGACTGTAAGTCCGTGGTGAAAATGGTTGAGAGTGGGCTTGGGCGTAAGTACCATGGTCCAGAGTATAAGGTTGTTCGAGACATAATTAGGCTTCTTAAATATCCTATGTGGCTAGCGAGGTTGGATTATGTTCCTAGGAAAGCTAATGGAGTCGCTGATTACCTCGCCAAGCGTGCTTCTAAATCGTCTTCTCCTCATTATCATCTTAGCAAGTATGATGGTCCCCCGGATTACGATTGTAAAAAGATTTTCTTGGAGGAAAACAATTGACGGGGTGTGTGAACTTTTAGTCATTTTGTTATAAAAATATGAAAAGCAATAGCATGAGATCATGGATTTTGAAAGGACCCAGTGAAAGTCGATTTATGTGTTTTTGGGTTGTCTTTTGGGAAGTACATATGTGTATTTATGGGTTTGGTTTTATATATAGTGTCCTAATCAAGTTTCTATTTGTTTTTTTTTTCTTTGTTGAGATATTGTAATGTACTGATACTATTATTTCACCAACTTGAATGTACAAGTGATCTTGTTACCGATCCTATCCTTTGTTAGAAATTATCAATTTTTGTTTTGAATCCCTAATAATTTTTTCTATTATTTAGAATTTTTGATATATTGACAATTTTGTTTTTCATTATTGTTATAAGTTAAAGGATGATGTGTCATCTTATAATCTAATTTTTCTAATATATCAATGGATGTGATAGTGTCATGTCATCACTTATATGACAACATGAATTTAAAATAAAAGTTTTAATATATTATGGACTCAAAATAACTAAAATATTTATTAAGGACCTAAAACAAAATTTAATAATTTATCAAAGACCTTAAACATATTTAAATTTTAATTATATTACTTGCTTGATGAGTTTAAGGTTTATTGTCCAACGGAATTTACAATTCAAATAGATTGTGTTGAAAAGAGACTTTGGAAATAAATTTCACAAGTTTCATTATGCATGTGAATCATTTTGAAAAGCTAAAATGCAAAAAAGACATTCAAAGGGAATTGAAACAAGGAAAAAGGTCTTCAAACATCCAAAAACAATTAACACCTTGAGAGATACAGAGAAAAAAGACAAAAATATTAATATGAAAGATGATAATATGTGATAGAAAGGAAAATATAGATAAATTAAAATTATTAATAAGATGTTTAATATTTAGAGGTGTTGAAATATAAGAATTCTTGAAAACAATATTCCTTAAGCTCATTGGAGTAGTTTTTCCAATTTTCTTCTTCTATCTCTTCAATTAGTAGAATGAAGCAGCTGGGGGAAGTATGTATACATAATGAGATTTTTTTTTGAGTTAGTGATATTTGGACATCTATTATTTATGAATACCTTATTATTAATATTTCATATTTTTTTTCCATCTCTTTTCTTTTTGTCATGTTATATCATCAATCTTAACAATTGTTTATCTCTTTTTTCTTCTTAAAGCCAATGAAGCAATTGTATACAATAAAATTATTGATGGCTCGGCCCTTTGAAACAAAAAATTATTTTGGCTAATTAACAATTTTGATTTCCTTCATTTCTTAATTTACAATTTTTGTCTTGTTATTCTTTCTTTTTTACAAAGTCTTCACATCTTATAAAACAAATACAAATCAACAAATCTTTCTTCTTTCTTCCTTCATATTTGGATCAGTCTAATGACAAATGAGATCTAAAGTAAGTTTTAAAATAATTTTTTATTTTAAATAAAAATTATATATTGAATATTTTTGTAAATATTTGTGACTTTTTTTAATATATGTGTCCCTTTTTTTATAAAAAAAAATAAAAGCAAATATATCTTTATGGATGGATTTAAAATTTGAGTTTTAATTGCTTATCCTTAAACTGATTTGTTCATATTGCCTTGAAAGCAATTTCCAACTTCTCCTTAATTAGACATGTAAGTTGAAATTCAAATTCATTTATAAATCTATAGTTGTTGCAAATTTATTGTATATTTTTTCTTTTGAAATTATAATTTAGCTTCTTATATTTACATCTTTAGCATAAAATTTCATACATTTCTAATTTTTAATATTTTTGGAAGTTAACTTTTTTTTCACAAGTTTTATGATTTTTTTAAAAACCAACGTCACGCTATTGCTTAGGAGGTAAATAGCAAGTCAATCCAAAATTCAAATTTATTGATCACGTCCTAGATAATGTTTGAAGTCACTATTGAGAATATACACAACTTTTTAAAAATATTTTGTCATACATAAATTTTTAATTAATTTCTTTTTTATTTTATATTAATTTTATATAATATTTAAAACTTAAATATTTGAGTGCTTATAAATATATATATTTTTTAGTTCATATAATTTTTTTTTGTCCCAGTAAATTTTTTTATTCTTAGTTCATGTAAGTTTATTTATTTCATTTTTAGTCGCAATTTGCATAGATTAATTTCTCTACCACCTCCGATTTTTCCCGCCTTTTCCCCTCTCTTTGTCCCTGGCTGTGGCATTTTGCGCGTTCGATTGTTTCTCTTTCTGCACCGTTCCCACATTTACTCCGTGCCTCCGTTTGCAGAGTCCATTCACACCATTCGCATGTCGCAGGTTAGCCTTTAATCCTTCGTTCAATGTATTCTCATTTTCCATACAATTGCTTCTTGCTTCCGAAGTCGCTGAAACTGTTTCACCGTTTGCTGATTCGCCTGTTTGCTCTCAGGAATTTGGGATTCTGAAATGAAGCATTCAACCTCGGATTAGTATTCTTCGGCTTTAGAGTACATTTGAAGTATGCTCACTTCTCTCCCTTGTTTATTCAATTCGCCAATTATCGTTGTGGATTTTCTGCGAAATTTTGAATTAGAGGGATCTAACAATACACTTTTCCATTAGTTGAAATTTATTGAAAACTATGAAATTATGAGAGGTGAGATCCACACAATTTTGTAATTTTTAATAATAAAAAAATATGTTCAAAAGAGTGTGTTAGTAGTATTTTTCTACTGATATATTATTTGTTAGTGAGAAAACTAAACCGGGCGTGATATATACTATATAGTAGTACTGTAGTAGATCTAACATAGAATAGAAATCACAGACTTTGAATAGAAATAAATAATAGACTTCTAAAGCTTCTTAGGAGTTAGGGTGACAATTTTAGACTATGAATTGCTAAAGCACTGTTGGGGGTGTCTTGAATTTGGAAAAATTTAAGCTTTACATATTAGCTAGATAAAACAAGGATAAAATATATAAATAGAAGACCATCCTTATTTCATAAGTTAATTTTTGTGATTTATATTTTAAGATAATATTAAAGTCTATTCTAAATCAAATGGGTTATCCATCATATTATTCACGTACCAAATTCAAAAGTACTAGACATGAGAGGGTGTATAGGGAAAAATTTTAAGACCCACATTGGTTAGATAAGACAAAGATAAAATATATAAGTGGAGAATAATCTTCACCCCACGAACTAGTTTTTTAGGTTGAGTTAGACCCAAATTCACATTTTAAGAAGTTGGTCGAGGGAGATTGGGTTAATGTATGTAGATAAGTTTAGGGCATATTTTTCACAATATTTTTGAGAGTTTTTATCTTATTTTTACTAAATATTAATAGACACCAACAATACTATTGAAATTTTTTGTATTAATACATATGATACATGGATATAGTACGAGTATCGAATATAATACGATGATACATCATTTCTTAAAAATAAAGATACAATACATTTAGGATACTATTAACAAATTAAAATCAATAATATATTTATTAAATATTACTAAAAATAAATAAAAGTTATAAATAACTTGTTATTGCCCAGCTAGAAATAGGAATAGTATCAATTTCATCCCCTCCTTGACCATCATATGTAAATAAACAACATTTCTGGTTCATCAAGAGATGTAACTTCAAGATTTTCAACATCATCAAATATACTTAAAGAAAAATTATATCTTAATCTTATCAAATATAAAAAAAAAATATGGTGTTATCTTTATTTTGGTATTACCCGTTTTAAAAGAAAATGATTTATTTTAAATTTGAGTATCATGCTCTATTCATGTTGAATCGAAACCAGTGGTGGATTCAGAAAAATTTATTTATGTCCGCACACTTAGTGTCGAAAATTTAAATCAACGCTTTATGTACAAGTTTATGAACCTGATCAAAATGTAATTGCTTGTGTAACAATATCTTTATGCTTACTATTTTGAGTTGCCTTACTATTTGATTTTAATGAGACACTAACACTAGCATGTTGGATATTGTAAGCATTTACTTTCTGTTGTTAACCTTATATTAGCCTTCATAATATCATTTTTTTTATGATAGAAACTACAATTTTTATGCCTATGCTTTTCTTTAATTATTATGTTTTTCCAAAATAAATAATATTTATTATGACTCTCATAACCTTATATTTCCTTTCACCAATTTCTGGAACTGATATCATCATAATAATTTTTTGCAAAGCTGCTTTTTCCAATTATAATAACAGAGATATTATAAAATTAAAAAAGCCACTGCTGCTGTGGAAGCAGAATTGCGAGCATTTTATTTGGTCTAAAGCTCGCGTGGAGGAGAGGCTTTAGAAGGATCAGAATTCTGTTTCAGAATGAAGTTTCGATTGCTTATGATATTATCTAGAAAGCTTGCCACCTATCTAGGGAGTATTTGTTGGGAATTGGCTTGCTGAAGTCGTTGGTTGATCTTGGGCCAACTATCTTGATCTCTCAAGACATTAGATGACTTTTTTCCAAAAATTTTATGTCTGCACTTGCGGACATTTGCTTCAACGTGGGTCCGTCACTGATCGGGACAATTTTTTCCTTTTTTGAATTGGTCCAAGGCTGGATATGTGTGAGATACGTATCCAAGGCATATCCGAATGTATCGATATCTGATACGTATCCAATACTGGTACGTTGACCAAAACAGAGTATCCGTGCTTCAGAGTTGAATACATTACGAAAGTTAAATTCTGGAACCTCTAGTTTCCATCACAATTGCTACAAATGCTTCCCTTATATTCGTTGGTGTCTGCTGCATAATACGTAGAAGATGTAATAGTAATAAAGGTTGGCTTAGTGGTAAAAGAAGAAAGAAGAGAGAGAAGAATCATGACTTCAATTTTCTCTTATAACAAAAAATTAATCATTAATAATTAATATTGACTTTTTAAAAAAATCACGGTAATAATTCAGTACACAATGATTTCTGGTTATTATCTAACCTCCATAACATTTTCACAAAATAGGAATTACTAATCAAATTATTTGAAATGGAAATGTCTTAATATCTAAAACGTCAAGGCAATTTGTTTCGAGTAGATCACATTCACCGACCAACAGGCATCATGATTTCAGAGAACTCGACCCCAGGTGTCAAATCTGAATAACCCTGCAAACCAGCACTATCATTTCTTTGTACATTTCTAGCTGGGACAACACCTCCCTTTTTCTGAAGATGCATCGCCAAATCAAGGTTCTGTAGCACTTCACCAATGGATGGCCTCTCCGCCCCTCTTTCAGCCAAACATTTCATTGCAACTCCTATATATAACTCAAAGCACTCTTCAACTATGTTTCCTTTCAAGTTGGGGTCAACTATTTGCTCCAAGTTTCCATTCTCAAAGCACAACATAGCCCATTCAGCCAAGTTTACATGCTCATTATCTTCACCTAGAATTACCGCAGGCCTTGTGCTTATAATCTCGAATAACACCACCCCAAGTGAGTATAGATCAGATTTCTCAGTCAACTTGTGGCTTTGAAAACACTCAGGATCAAGGTAACCAATACTACCCTTGACGTTGGTGGTGACTATGGAAGGGTAACCTGCCTTTGACAAACCAAAATCTGAAATTTTTGGTACCCAATTATGATCTAAGAGTATGTTGGTTGTCTTTATGTCACGGTGGATGATCCTGTGCTCTGTGCCTGTGTGTAGGTAGTGTAAACCCCTGGCAACTCCAATGCATATCTCAAGACGTTGAATCCAAGACAAAGGGGGTTGATCTCTCTGCCTCATATGAAGATGTTCATATAGAGTTCCATTGTCCATGAAGTCATAGACCAGTATCATCTCCCCATCTTCATTGCAGTAACCCAAAAGTGACACTAGGTTGGCATGCCTAAGTTGTGAGAGCCAAAGAATCTCTGTCTCGAATTCTGAAACACCTTGGTGTGACATTGGATTGGCACGTTTTATGGCCACAGAAGTTGCCCCACCATCAAAGCTACCCTTGTAAACACTTCCAAATCCACCAGTGCCTATAAGTAGAGCCTCATCGAAGTCATTTGTTGCCACTTTTATGTCTCTTATTGGGAAATGACTGCCTAATGATGACTTCTTTGCCTTTTCAATTTGATTTGGAGTGTGGACAGCAAGACCGCACCATGACATGACCCTTCTAGGCCTAATCACCTTTAACCTGAATAGAACTAAGCAAAGGAGAATTGGTAGTACCACTGTACCAAGTCCACATCCAATGAGGATGAATTTTAATTTCTTTGAACTTTTCTTGAATTGTGCAACATGGAGAGGCTTTACATCTGATCCAGACATGAAGCTTTGAGAAGGGTTGGGCCCTGCAAGATTCCTATCATCAAAATTGCTCAGTTTAAAGATCTCCACACCATTCAAGAAAGAATTATAATACATAGGTTTAGAATCCTTGTATGGGTGTAGATCAAGCCACAAATACTGCTTTGCCTCGTTAACTTTGGGAACCATCACGACATAGTCTAGTTGTATAGCAACTCCTGGACTCCCACTCAAGGCAATTGGATCAAATTGTTCTTCAGCTGTTTGATTATTTAAAAAAACAGTAAAAACTACCTGATTGTCCTTTGTTATACCGGGATAAATTTCACAGAAGTGAAGCCTAACTAGATAAAGAAAACCCGAATCAACGGGAAAAAAACCATGTCATGTTATAATTTAAATTGACAAGGCCATTTTCAAAAGGACGCATTGAACGAGACGTGCGGTAGACATCTGCTGGGGCTAAATATGGTGGAGCATTACCAGCATACAAAACTGCCATGCTCATATTAAAGGGTTCAATACCACTATCACCCCCTAAAATGTAAACACCATCAGTGTCCCAAGTTCGAAACATGCCTGTGTCATATTTGGGTGGAATTTGCTCGCCTCCTACATTCAATCTGTATATGTTTTCCATGGCAGAATCATTATAGATGTACACAACCTTGGGATAGTGACCAACTAAAGGAAGAGGAGCATCATCACCACGAATGTATAAACCAAGTGGCATTGAAACAACTTCAATCCCATTCACAAATGCATAGGCATCAGAAGCATTATATGTTGGGGTGAAAGTGAGTTCTAAAACTCTCCCACTTACATGGACAATGAATTCTTTCATGAAATAGTTTACATTTAAGTAATCAGCGTTGAGGGAAACACTGAAGTTATGGAGAAGAGTGAAGTTAGCAGCACTTACTGATAAGAAAGCATTGGACAAGTTGAGATTCAAGTAGGAAGCTGGGTAGAAGTGAAGGCGAATGAATTTGGGACCTGGGGTTACATTGAATGTGTAGGTGAATTGAGACTGAAAGATCCTAGCAGTCATGTAGGGAACTTCAGGAATAGATTGAAGAGTGTTAGGGGCTCTGGCTACCAGGAACTTGGTGTCAGCATCAGAGGGCATATAGGCTGATGCAATGTCACCACTCCAATTCCTGCCATCATATTCTACAACATTTGATACGTTGG
The DNA here is from genome assembly GCA_013407115.1 of Glycine latifolia. Classification (NCBI taxonomy): domain Eukaryota; kingdom Viridiplantae; phylum Streptophyta; class Magnoliopsida; order Fabales; family Fabaceae; genus Glycine; species Glycine latifolia. Next base: position 26,529,887 of record CM023948.1, on the reverse strand, counting down.
ACCCGCAGTTGAGAACTATGTTCTCCGAAGGAACATAACTGGTATTATCAGCAAGTACAACGAGTTGTAGGTGTAAGAGATACAAGATAAAAATGTACATAGAGCATGTCAAAGAATTCATAATTCTGTGCATCATTCTTGTGTCTAAACAAAGTATCTGACAATGGAAAAGATGAGCAGCTTTGGCATTTTGTCCTAATACGTTAGTTTGAATTTTCAACAAAATAGCTTTCTCTCCCGTCACTTTTTAAGTCCAGTGGCGGACCTACGTTGCCGCAAATGTCCGCAAGTGTGGACACAAAAATTCCTCGCACTGCTGCAGGTCACAGGGGGCTCCATCCCACGCCGTTCATAAAGTACAATCCCTGTGCATCTTTTTGACTCTTTGCTATTCCCATCAATTAGGACACGTAGGAATATATAGCAAGATAAGACTATAAAAAGCAGGGCACTCTTTACTATTCACCCGGTTTATTTTTTTTCTTCTAAAGGTAATATAGATATTGGGTTTTTTTCCCATTTACACTACGCTATGTGAAAAAATGCCCCAATCTACACTACTTTGCTGATTATTTCCCTATGTACACTACTTTTGTGATGCTGTGAGAAGTTGGAAAGTGTAACTAGACTTCTCACCAGCTTTTTCCTTTTTTTTTTTAAGTTTATATTATAAAATAAAAAAATAAAATAAAAATTTTGAATGGGAAGTCGAGAATTGACAACCACTTTCTTACATTTTTTTTTAATTATATATTTTTTAAAAGAATATTTTTAATTTTTTTGAAAAAATAAAAAATATTTTATTGGTTTAATAATTTTTAGTTGTATTAAATTTAATAAATATTTATGTTAAAATAAATATAAAAGACAACGTGATTAAGAAAGCACCATATATTTGTTGGTGTCATCGTTGGTCGAGGAGATGTATTTCAAGACTGTAAAGCTTTTTACAATTAGAGGCAGACAAATCCAAGCAATGATCAACTCCGGCTCACAATATTACGAAGTCGTCTATGAGGCAATGAATAACAATCAGCTGGAATCAAATAAGCACATTGTTAATGAATTCGATAGACACAATCACACATTTCTTGTAATAGAGACTCAAGCCCCACTTAAAACACTTAGACCACCTGGAAGGTTTAAGGTCATGTTACAATCGCAAAATTGTGATTGTGATGAATATCAGATTAAACACTTATCGTGTTCTCACGTCATAGCTGCCTGTAGGTCTGTCAATGTCGATCACATGAATTATGTGTCACCGCTATTTACTTTGCAAAACATATTACACATCTACGACAACTCATTTGGTTTACTGCCACATGAATAAATGTGGCAAGAATATGAAGGAGATCAACGGGGTCCTGATCCAAGCAAAAGGAGAAGTGCAAAGGGTCGTCCGGTTTCAAATCGCATTTCCACTGAAATGAATGAAGAAATTGAACGACATACCAGAAAAAATGTGGAATCTGCCGACAACAAGGACATAACAGAATAAATTGTCCTAACATACATTCATAATTTTTTCTTAGAGAAATATTATTCTTTATGTATTTTATTTGTGATGTTATTTGTATATTTTGTTTTTTAATTGAATATATTTTTTGTTGTTTTAATGTTTTAATTTCATGGTATAATATAATTCAGATATGATAATTATATATCAACTTTATTTTTAATCACGTTGTCTTTTATATTTATTTTAACATAAATATTTATTAAATTTTAATACAATTAAAAATTATTAAACCAATAAAATATATTTTTAATTTTTTTAAAAAATTAAAAATATTCTTTTAAAAAAATATAATTTAAAAAAATTGTACGGAAGTTGGATTGTCAACTCCAAACTTCCCATTGAAAAAAATATTTTTTTTTAATTTTTTTTATTTTATAATATAAACTTAAAAAAAAAAAGCAAAAAGCTGGTGAGAAGTCACAAAAGTAGTGTACATAGGGAAATAATCAGCAAAGTAGTGTAGATTGGACATTTTTTCACATAAAGTAGTGTATATGGGGAAAAAAACCTAGATATTGTTTTAATACTTCTTGTAATGTATGGACTATACTTCTATTTCATTTGAGGAGAAATTTGTTGTTTTTGCATGTATTGGAGAAATATTTTTTTTAAGAAGGTATTTTTTTACTTATAGACTTTTTCTTTATTTCTTAATATGAGTTATAATGAGTTTTGTTGACTTTTTTATTTACCATTATAAATAGAATAATGATGTATAAATGTACTGAAGTATATTCTCATATTTGTTTTGGAGGATTTGTAAAATTTGGAGGACTAAATGATTGGTCAAACTATTATATGTATCTTATTATAAAAGTAACTATATTTTGAACAGATTCATAATCTTGTACATAAAATATTGATTTAAATTTTTTTTAAAACAAAAATTTCAGAGACGCTGCTTTCAAACTCCCACCACTAAGTACGTGGATATAAATTAATTTTTCTAGATTCACCATGCTTTTAACAATGACT
>CM023948.1:26495246-26527380 GCA_013407115.1 Glycine latifolia | reverse complement strand
TTCCTAAATTGATCGTAAATTTCAAAATCCAGCCAATATAAATCTGTTCAAGACTATTCCAAGTCCATTCCTAAATTGATCGTAAATTTCAAAATCCAGCCAATATAAATCTGTTCAAGACTATTCCAAGTCCAGAGTCTACGAGTCAATAACTTATGTCTTTTTTTGCTTCAGTCCCCACCTTAGAAGCCTCCTTGATACGAAATTATAGCGGAGTATCAGTTTCTTTCAAGAAGCCTTGCCGACAAGTAATGAAATTGTCCTTATTGCCAATTGTTAATTTGTTGATGGGTCATTTATTAAATGTGATTGTCAATTTGTCATCTCACCATGAAACTACAAAAGAAGATAAGAGTAAACCCCCACATTAATTATTCAAATATTTATCTCACCCAATTAACTTCTTAAAATATTAATTCTTCATTAGGTTTTAGAAATTCCTTCACAAAATTAATTTGTCAAAAATATTATTTTTATGAGATATGAAAACAGTGACATAATAAAGGATGAATTTGTTCACTATTTTTTTAGACTAATTCGATTACAAAAATCTTCATAAACTAAGAATAACAAAAATAATAATAAAATAGACTTACTAGTAATTCTATTTAAATTTAAAATATAGAAAAAGTAGTCAGGTCACAACAGTTCTATTGCTGCAACTACATTAACTACAATTGAGATCTCAACAATTTAAAACACCGATCATAGGTTTGCAAAAGAACATGTTTTATTATCATATCATATCTTGTTTGTTTATAATGGATGATAAGTTGATACCAACAATGGTAGACATAGTGATAATAACTTATATTTCTTAATCAAGTTGTTCAGGATTTGAATTTTGATATTGGATTGTGTTAGCAGTTGCTTTTAGAACTGCTGTTAAGTTGAAAATTATCCATTTATTTTATTTTAAATAAGAAGTTAAAGTTTGTTTTGTATAATTTTAGGAGGTTAAGTTGTTGAGTTTGTTATAGATAATGCCTTGATTAAAGGGCATAATGTTACTAGTCAATTATATTTTCAGTAGTTAGTTATTTTTTCAGCCTATATATGTATGTTTTGAATTCAATAAAGATATTCTCTTCCATTACTTTCTCTGTTTTATTCATTCTCTGCTATAATTAAAACCAACAAATTAGTATCAGAGCTCTCTTCTTACGGGTGAGCATGTGGAAATGGAAGTTGAATCAAATTTCTTACAAGTTTCACCTCCAGTCTTTAATGGAGAAAGCTATGATCTCTGGGCTGCCCAAATGTAGACTTACTTGGAGGCTTCCTACCATGGCCCAGATCAAAAGTCACAAGGAGAGAAAAACGAGAAAGGCAAAGGCATGTCTATTTGCTGGGGTTTCAAACACCCTTTTCACGAGAATAATTTCTCTCAAATCAGTGAAAGCAATTTGGGAATATCTAAAGGAGGAATATGCTGGAGATGAAAGAATAAGAAGCATGCAAGTGCTAAATTTAAAGAGGGAATTTGAGTTGCAGAGGATGAAGGAGTCTGAGACTATCAAGGAATACTCAGACAAATTGTTGGGTATTGCCAACAAGATAAGGCTGCTGGGAAGTGATTTTGTCGATTCTAGAATTGTTGAGAAAATTTTGGTAATCGTGCCGGAGAGGTACGAACACAAAGGATCTGTCTAAAATCACCTTGGCAAAAGTGCTACATGCCTTTCAAGCATTGGAGCAACGAAGGTTGATGAGACAAGATCGTGTAATTGAATGTGCTTTACCAGCCAAGCATCAGGAAGTTGACAAGAACAAAAGGAAGAGTTACAAGAAGAACCAACCAGCCAACAGTGAAAACAAAGCAAATAATTACAACAAAGGAAAGGGTAAAAAGAAAGATTACCCACCTTGCCAGCACTGCAGAAAATTAGGTCACCCTCCTTTCAAATGCTGGAGGAGACATGATGCAAAATGCACCAAGTGTAACCAGTTTGGTCATAAAGCTGTGATTTGCAAAGGAAAAATTCAACAACAAGAAGTAGATGCTCAAGTTGCTCATCAAGAAGAGGAGGATCAACTCTTTGTTACTACTTGTTTCTCTGGTAGGGATTCAAGTGAGAGCTGGTTAATTGATAGTGGATGCACTAACCATATGACATGTGACAAGGAGCTGTTCAAGGAATTAAGAAGCACAAAAATTTCAAAAGTCAGAATTGGCAATGGACAACACATAGCAGTCAAGGGAATAGGCACGATTGCAATTGAAAGCTGTTTAGGCACAAAACTTATCTCTGATGTTCTTTATGTTCCAGAAATTGACCAAAATTTGTTGAGTGTTGGTCAATTAATAGAAAATGGCTTAACAGTTCATTTTGAAGACAAACACTGTTTGATAAAAGATGCCTCTGGTCAAGAAATGTTCAAGGTCAAGATGAAAGGAAAGAGCTTCATATTTAATCCATTGGAGGAAGAACAGGCTGCATTTCCTATCAGGGAAAATGTCATAGAAATATGGCACAAGAGGCTCAGTCACTATTATAATAACCCTTCTTCCTCTCCTTTTTCCTTTTCTCTGCTTCTGCCATTAATGACCAGAAAAGCTTCATATCTTCTCCATTCTTCATCTAAACACTTTCCACCCAACTAGAAAGTTGATTAGAACTCCTCTATGAGCTAGATTCCAAGCTTAGTTTTCAAAAAAAAACAATCAATCGGAGAGATTCAGTTCTCTAGGAAACTTCTAAAAGTTGGGATTTGGAGGAGAAAAGAGGCGTTTTAAGGACGCTAAAACATGGAGAAGTGATCCTCTAGCTTTCCTCAACAGTTTAGAGGTAAGAAACTCAAGTTTTACCGGTTGATTTGTGAATTTGTTCTTGAGGTGAATAGTAACCCTTTTGCGTTAGAGCTGAAATTAGGCTTGGGTTCTTTAGAAAAGTATGCTCAAGAGGTTGTTCTGATGAATATTGAACTTTGAAACATGACTTTTGATGAAGTTTGGTTTTGACTCTGAGATATGTATGAGTAGGAATAATGTTGGTTAAATGGAGGGTATTATGATATGTATGAGCCTAGGTGCTTTTACAAAATATGTTCAGGAGACCATATAAACGGTGAAAAGTGTTGAAGTAACCATTTTGATGAACTTGATAATCATTGAAATATGGTCTGATTAGAGCATGGAATTGGCTTATGCAGAATCTTAGAGAGACTCTAGTGCCTTGGTTAGGCTGAGACAGATCCTGCTGAGGGCCTGTGAGTCGCCTATAAGGTGGTTAGTTCTGATAACCCTAAGATAGAGAACAAAAAGGTTTAAATGGAAAGGAATGACGTTTCTTTTCATTCTAAACGGTCAAGAACCGTTATTGATTGATTGTATGCTTTTATGTAGGGCGTGATTCAGAGGCTACTAGTGGGTGTGACCACGAGGCCGAGAGAGCTAGTGTAGCGCTCAGAGCAGGTAAGCTCTTTGTTCTTGGGAGTGTTTCCCATTGTCTGCGTTCCACCATACTCCGAGGGAGTGATGGTTATTGTATGTCATGAGGCATGTGTATTGAAATTGTGTGTTACTGTTTTATTGAAACATGTATATGATATATACGGATTGATGATGTATTTGTTGATTGATAAGATTCTCTGATCAGTAGAATTGACTATTTATGTCTGAGTAAGTCCTGTGTGAAAAGTGCCCATTTATATGGATGAAGCTTCCTCAGGCACTGCTAAATGTTATGTTTATATGCCATATTCATGTGATATGTTGTGAACTGTTGAGGGCCGTGATGACTAAATGATATTGATGTGTTTTATAAAAAGGGTGCTGATAAACCCTTGAGACATATGTATATGTGTTGATATTGCTTGGAGCTGTGATGACTAGTTTGTAATGCCAATTTTGATATTATATGCCATGAAAGTGAACCAGGGGGAGGAAAGACCTCCAAGGACCCTGAGTTTACTGAGATTGTTATCTCACCCCTGTTGGGGGTTATGTTTTGCAGGTGATACTCAGGGAGCTGCTGAGAGATCCCAGGGCAAGAGGCCCGAGCAGGGATAGGTTCTGTGAGAACCTTAGGTATAGGGTTGAGAGCATGTTAGCTCTACATTTTGTTTTATGCCTATTGTTTTGTATCCTGAGAGGGATTTGTATAGTTTTGAGATATACATTGTATATTATGAGAATTCACCATATATGATGTACAGTGGGTGTTGTTAATGACGGTTGATGACGTCATTTTGTTTATCGCTTCCGAATTAATTATCTGTGATAATTGCTGCGCTTAATGACCATAAATCAATGTTAATGTACCGGATGCATACGGGGCGTTACAACTATCATCATCAAGGATTACTATTGCTTCAAACAAAGCAATTAGTAAAAGGGTTACCTGGTTTAGAAGAACAACTTCCTCACTGCCAAGCATGTCAATTTGGAAAGCAACACAGACGACCATTTCCAAAAACAACTTGGAGAGCAACAAGGAAGCTTCAATTAATTCACACAGATTTATGTGGTCCACAAAGAACACCTTCTCTCAAAGGTAGTCTTTACTATATTGTCTTCATAGATGACTTAACAAGATTTTGCTAGATTTTTTTCCTAAAATTCAAGTCAGAGGTGGCTGGAGTGTATCGGAAGTTCAAGAAAATGGTAGAAAACCAAAGAGGCTGCAAGATTCAGATTCTACGTTCTGATAATGGAAAGGAGTATACCTCGGGAGAGTTTAATTCACTTTGTGAAGATGCAGGCATAGAACATCAGCTCACTGTTCCCTACACTCCACAGCAAAATGGAGTTAGTAAGAGAAGAAATAGATACATACTAGAAATGGAAAGATGCATGTTGCATGAGAAGAACCTACCTAAGCAATTCTGGGCTGAAGCAGCAAATACAGTTGTCTTTTTGCAGAACAGGCTTCTTACAAAGGCTGTGATAAATCAAACACCATTCGAAGCTTGGTATGGACATAAACCATCTCTTAACTTCTTGAAAGTGTTTGGTTGTTTGTGTTTCACCCATGTTCCTCAGGTTAAGTGTGATAAACTAGACAAGAAGGCAGTACAAGGTATCTTCGTAGGCTACAACACAGTGTCTAAGGCTTACAAAATCTTTAATCCACACAAAGGGAGTATTGTCATAAGCATAAATGTGCACTTTGTGGAAAATGAAGAATGGAACTGGGAGCAGAGAAGTCAAGCCTTAAACCAACTAAATTCTCCTGTCACAAATGCCAAAGGGCAAAGAAATGAGGATTGGAAAAATGATATGGTCGATGATGTTCCAGTTAGAGGCACTAGATTGCTTTCTGATATTTATCAAACTTGCAACATTGCACTTTGTGAGCCTGCAGGATTTAAAGAAGCAGAACAAGATCAAAACTGGATGGTGGCAATGAAGGAGGAGCTATACATGATCGAAAAAAACAAGACATGGCAGCTCGTTGACAGACCTCAAAATAGAAAAGTCATTGGGGTCAAGTGGGTGTTCCGGACCAAACTAAATGCTGATGGCTCCATCAATAAGCATAAGGCGAGGCTTGTGATGAAAGGGTATGCTCAGATTCCTGGGGTAGACTATTCAGACACTTTTGCACCAGTGGCGAGGCTAGACACCATTAGATTGCTACTTGCTGTTGCAGCACAAATGGGATGGAAAGTGTGTCACTTGGATGTTAAATCAGCATTTCTTAATGGTGTTTTACAAGAAGACAAAGTTTATCTCCTCAAGAAGGCACTCTATGGATTGAAGCAAGCTCCAAGAGCTTGGTTCAACAGAATTGATGATCACCTGCTAAATTTAGGCTTTGATAAAAGCTTGTATGAGTCCACCTTGTACATCAAACATTGTGAGCTTGATATCCTTGTCATTTCTCTCTATGTTGATGATCTTTTTGTGACTGGCAATAATGTAGCCTTAATTGATGAATTTAAGATAGAAATGATGAAAGCATTTGAGATGAATGATCTTGGTTTGATGAATTATTTTCTCGGAATGGAGATTAAGCAAAGTTAAGATGAAATTTTCATTTGCCAAAAGAAGTATGCAAAACAAATACTTAAACAGTTTCATATGGAAGACTGCAAGTCAGTAAGCACCCTAATGAATCAAAAGGAAAGGTTCTTCAAGGAAGATGGATCTGAAAAGGTGGATGAAGCATACTTCTGAAGGTTGATTGGATGCCTAATGTACCTTACAGCAACAAGACCTGACATCTTGACTGCTATAAGTATTTTATCTCTTTTCATGCATTGTGCAAGTGAAATATACTTGAAGGATGCTAGAAGAGTGATTAGATACATCAAAGGCACTGCCAACTTTGGCATAAAATTCAAAAGGAGCAAGGAGTTAAAGTTGTTGGGTTTCTCTGACAGTGACTGGGCAGGGTGCATTGATGACATGAAAAACACCTTAGGATAGTGCTTTAGTGTAGGATCTGGAGTTTTTTCATGGAGTTCAAAAAAACAAGAAATAGTGGCTCAATCTACTGCTGAAGCAGAGTTTATTGCTGCAATTGTTGTTGTGAATCAAGCTTTGTGGTTGAGGAATATATTAAGTAATCCCACTCTTGAGCAGAAAGAAGACACTAAAATTTTTGTTGACAATAAAGTTGCAATAGCTATTTCTCACAATCCAGTATTCCATGGGAAAACTAAACATTTCAACATCAAACCGTTTTTCTTGAGAGAAGTACAGAAGAATAGTGCTGTAACTCTTGTTCACTGCAAAATGGAAGAGCAAATAGCTGATGTTTTTTACTAAATCCCTACCAGCTAACAAATTCGAGATCCTGAGAATGAAACTTGGAGTTTGCAGTATCTAAAGCAAGGAGGAGTGTTAGCAGTTGCTTTTAGAACTGCTGTTAAGTTGAAAATTATCCATTTATTTTATTTTAAATAAGAAGTTAAAGTCTGTTTTGCATAGTTTTAGGAGGTTACATTGTTGAGTTTGTTATGGATAATGTCTTGATTAAAGGGCATAATGTTACTAGTCAGTTATATTTTCAGTAGTTAGTTATTTTTTAGCCTATATATGTATGTTTTGAATTCAATAAAGATATTCTCTTTCATTACTCTCTCTGTTTTATTCATTATCTGCTATAATTAAAACCAACAGATTGCAATATTTCATTTTAGAAGAAGAATATTTATCTTGTGTGCTCAAAATTTTCAACATAGATTAGTCACTATGTCTGATAATGAATATATTTCATACTAATATCATGGGGAAAAAAAAGGATGATAACTTGATAACATAATTACATTCCATTTTCTGTTTCCTTTAGAATATGTACCAAATTACATTCATCTTATGAACGAGCCTTCCTTAAATTTCTCCCATAAAGAACACGGAGGACTGTTATCTATCGCATGAAGTTATTTTTATCAATTTCCTAGTATAAACCTATTTTCATTAGAAGTAGGAAGGAGCGTTTGATCTTACAAGATGCAATCATATCATTATATCAAATTGAGCAATACTATATTTGGAATTAGATTAGACACTCAATCCATATGCTATGTTCATCATACAGGTTTCCATTTCACCATATAATCTATCTATTAGACAAGTTTCATTACTCCACTCTAGTCTTGTATGAATTAAGTTGCATTAATTTCTTGTTCCTCTAAACTATCCTGCAAAAGGATCCTCTCCAAACTACTAAGCACCTCTCCCATAGTGGGCCTATCTGCACTTCTATCGGCCAAGCACTGGATGCCAATATCGACAAACGCCCTCAGGCATTCTGGCCTAATATTCCCTTCTAAATATGGATCAACTAATTGATCAATAGTTCCAAACTGGCAACAGTGCATGGCCCACACGGCCAACCCAGCTTTCTCACTTTCTTCTTCCACTGCCACAGGATTCACAGCTGGTCTTCCACACAACACTTCAAACAAAACCACTCCAAATGAATACACATCAGATTTTTCAGTCAGTTTTCTTCTCTTATAGTACTCAGGGTCTAAATATCCTAAAGTACCTTTAACCTCAGTGCTAACATGTGAGTGGTAAAGTGAGGGAACTGTTCTACACAACCCAAAATCTGCAACCTTGGCTACCCAATTCTGATCCAATAATATGTTTGCTGACTTCACATCACGGTGAATCACCGGTTGGCTTGTGCCAGTGTGGAGATAATGTAGTCCTCGAGCTGCACCAACACAAATCTTTAGTCTCTGAATCCAAGGCAGTGGCTGTTTCTGTTTCTTATATAAATGATCACACAAAGGGCCCTGAGCCATGTATTCATACACAAGTATCAGTTCATTTCCTTCTTGGCAGTATCCCAGCAGTGACACTAAATTTAAATGACAAAATGAGAAAACGTTGATCTCATTTTGAAACTCCTTAAATCCTTGGCTAGAACTAGGATTAGAGCGCTTTACTGCCACAGGAGTAACTCCACCATGCATCATGCCTTTGTACACCTTTCCAAAGCCTCCCTCCCCAATGACAAGAGCTTCACTGAAGTTGCTCGTGGCTTTGCTGATCTCTGCTAATGTGAATTGATGACAATGACCTGAGGTCACTGTTGGTTGAATGTTTTTGTGGCTTCTTCTAGTTGAATTTGATGGGAGTATATGAGAAGTTCCCCACTTCAGTTTTTTCCATGCTCTGTGGATAAGAATGAAAAACGTTAAGAGCAGTGCCAAAATGGCACCTAAAATAGCACCAGCCACAATAATGACATGCGCAACTTTCTTCTTCCTTTGTTCCCTTCTTAGTTCGAATATTGCCGCAAGACTATGATTGCTATCACTTAACTTGATGATCTCAATGCCATTCAGCATGGCATCAGCATATGTTGGTTTTGGCTCCAAGTTAGGGTGAAGTGCGATCCACAAATCTTTCCTTCTTCCACTTTCTGTGGGAACCATAACAACAAAGTCCCTGGATAACGGAGTAAATGGTCCACCAGCCAAAGCAACTACGTCCATCCTTTCCTCTGCTGTTTCGTTGTTTATGTACACCTTGAACACCTTTTGATGGACTTGCGTTACCTCTGTAGAGATCTCACAGAAATGAAGCCTGACAAGGTATTTGAATCCAGAATCAACAGGGAAAGACCATGTTAAATTGTACTTCATGTTAGCATCTCCATTGCTACCCATTGTCCTGGCAGTCAAATATAGCTCTTCTGGTGCTGAATAGTTGTAATCCTTTGAGTTCAAAGTGGTGAAATTCATGCTAACGGTACGGTGCTTTATACTAAGGACACTTCCAGATTGTGAACCAGATATGTAACTAGAATCATCCAACCATGTTCCAAAAGCATTTTCAACATCAAGACCATCTGTACTAGCGATGCTAACTCGGTAAAGAATCTCTAGAGCATATTCATCATTAATAAATAAAGGTTCCTGGTGCCCAAGGTAAGGAACCATGGAACTGGGAAAGTATATACTATGTGGCAGTGGGAATATCTCAATGCCATTTACAAAGGCAAATGCATTGGAAATTAAAGGAGATGGAGTAAATGTAATGTTTAGATTTTCTTCCTCAACATTGACTAAGAAATCCTTCGTGAAAAACACCAAGTTGAGCTCTTCTGCAAAATCAAATGGATTAAAATGACTTACAAGAGTGTAAGGACCAGCTTTTACTGAGAAATAAGCCTTGGAGGGGTTCATCATCAGATATGAAGATGAGAGAAAGTAAATACGAATGAATTTAAGGCCAGGGGAGGAAGAGAATGAATAGGTCAAAGGAGAATGAGTTATTCTTGCTGTTGAGTATGGAACTTTTGGTGCTAGAGACTTTATGCTTGAGATCAAGAGTGTTGATGAACTCTTGTCATACTCCGGAGGCAAGAAACTAGAGCCAACATCTCCTATCCAATGTACTCCATTGAATGGTGATCCTTCATTAGAACCACAGTTTAGGAGGATTTTATTTGGGACATTAATTGGATCACAAGTGATTAAATGAAAGGACAGTAACAACAACAAAAAGAGGTGCAGTACAAAGCTAATGGCATACCTGCTTGACTCTACTATGTCGGATTCCTTCATAGTGAACAGAGGAATATGGGGTGAAGGCTTAGTTTTATTACGCATAGAATCATTTGTTATCTTTATAGCAAAGGCGCTCACATTGCATTGTGTGTGGTATTACTTTTTTTTTTTTTTGTATTGAATGGTCAACGATGTCTTGTAGCTGGAGACAGCCAGCTCCAAAGAGGTATGATAGATTCTTGCTTCCTCCGTTGGTGTAGAAAAAGTTTAACATAACATTGATAATAGTTAAAATCTGATTTTTGTTGACCCCACGATATTAATATTTATAGGTCCATGCTTTTAGCCGTTGGTGGAAGTTCAACCGGTGTCAAGGGAATGACACTTCAAAACGAAGAGTTTAATTACGGGCTTAAAAGTTGAAGCTACCACTTATCTAATATGGATTTTTTTATTTCCAATTCAAGGCATTATCAGACATAAAATATGGTACACCTCTTAACAGAGATTTGATTCTTAATTCACTATGTTGCAGAGAGTTAATCCTTTCATTAGAACTGATTCTTATACATATAAAAAACAAAAACCAATTCTGGTTGAACATAATTGAATGTTTCTTTTATTTGCACATTCTGTTAATGCTAGAGGATAGGCGAGTAGTTCATAAGGCATGTGGTGGAATGGCTGTGTTGAAATAATTGTACACCTTGATACATTCTTTGTACTGGTAGTGTCCAAATTTGTCACACCTTATGCCAAATTTGACTTTTAATAATATAATTTGTTTGACAATTTTATTGTTTGATATAGTCCACGCGGAGTGTGCTATCAACAGAAGTGCCCATGTTGTAGTTTTGGATGTACAATGTCATCTTCAAAGTCATTGTCTCATGTGAAGGAAGGACGAAAAGAAGAAAAAGAAGATAATTATAAAACATTTTTTAAGGGAAATTGATTATTAAAACATTAAAATTACAAAATGCAGCGATTTGTGTTATCGTGCATCGGCAAAGAATCTGCAATCCAATGTCTATAGCTAGGGGTGTGGGAAAACCAGTTCGGTAGAAAAAACTGAATCGAATCTATTTTAATCGGTTTGGTTGTTAAATCTAAATTTATGAACTATTTTGATGAATTGGTTTGAAATCGAATTAGTTATAAGTTGAAATGATTTTAAACTGATTTAAGAAACGAACCAATTTAAAATCGAATTTCTTTTGAAGAAACAATTTAGTTAATTGAACCTCTTTTATATAACAGTGTAATTTTTTTTTCAAACTGATTCAGATAACAAAATGATTTGGTTTTGATTCAGTTATAAACTGTTATTTTTTTTTTTTTGCACGTCCCTAGCTATAGCTATAAGAAATATAGACACCGGGTTGTGACACATAAGGAAAGCGAGATGGTTCAATTTAGACGGTTCAAAGAGTAAGTGGAGTGTTGAAATTTCTTTCCAGGGTTCTTAAATGTGTTAATTTTTTTATCAAATCTGAAATTTAGATTTTGGATATTAAAATTTTAGCACATTCAAAAATATCGATTTGGAACATGTTAAAATTTTAATACATTTTAAAAACTATTTTTTTTTTTGAAAACTCTTAGGTAGACACAAATCCAATACATCATTTTTAAGCATAACCAATAAGAATTTTACAACTAATAGAATAAAAAAAACCAGAATGTCATGTAAAATTAAATTTGATAATCTTTCTGTTTTATTTTATAATCTTCTTCCTAAGTTTTTGCTAAATTGCATTGAAATTGAAATATATAAAGGATTATAATTCCAATTTAGAAAATATAACTTAAATTTAACATATAGTTTGGTGGTGTAAAATTGTAGAGCATTTTATTTTAAATAATAAATTTATTAATGCAAATAAAACATGTTTATTTTAAGTAATCTTAAGACTTTGTTGTAGTTGAATTTATAATTTTGATTTTTAGAATACAATTTTAATTAGGATTGATAAATATTATTGTAATATTAATATTCAATGTATTTATAAAAGAAATACATATTCAATTTATATAATATATCAAAATTTAAAAATTAAAACCAAACTATAGTTATAATTAATAATTTTTTTGAAAAATATAAATAAAAATTTAAAATTAAGAAAAAAAATCCTCAACATGAACTCACATACTATTTAAGATGTAGTGTGTTTTAGTTTTTAACTTTTTATTTATATTTTTTAAAATATTAATTAATTATAATTATAAATAGAATAAAGTCTCACTTCACTTTTTTGAACCTGGTGCTGTACATAATACATTTTTTTATCCGTTTCTGCATCTCAAGCACTTCATAAAATCAAATTTCTAAAGAGAAGTTTTTGACCTACCTTCAAGATTAATAGACAACATGACTATTATATGTTAACAAAATAATTTTAAAGAAAGTTTTATTTAAATATATTGTCATTATAATTAATTTATTTAAATTAATTGTTTAATTGTTTATATAATTTAAATTATGTATTCTTTTATAATGTTGTTTGTGTACGTGATTAAACTTTTTTTTATCATAAAAAAGAAAATAATACTATTATGCTTTATAAAACATTTTTGACATATTTTTATATTGGTGAAAATTTATGATAAAGAAAAAAAATTTGTAGGTTTTATTGTGTTATTTAATAAATTACGCTCATAATTTGGATCTTTAATTTAGCAAAAAAAATCATAAAGAAGATTAGAAAAAAAAATACCGAAAGAATATTAAATTTAATTTTACTTAACATTCTGATTTTTTTATCATTTTGTTTTATTAGTTTTAAAATTCTCATTAGTTGTGTTGTGCCTAATAATGATATATTAGGTTTGTGTCTACCTAAGAATTTCATTTCAAAAAATATATATAATAAGTTTTGAAAACTAATTTTTCCAAAAAAAAAAGTATTTTTAAAAAAACTAGAACAACGGGAAAAAATTTAAAAAGGACAAAAGAAAGTATTAAGTAAAAGGGGAGAGTTTTGTTAAATAAGATGTGAAATCCTCAAAATTTTGTAATTTTTAATAGATTTTAATTAATAAAAAAGTGTATTAGGAGTGTGTAAGAGAAATTTTTCGTATAGGATTTCTCTCCCCTGCTTCTTTACGTATTAGCCAATTCAATCTTGGGCCAACAGAAATTGGACTGGAATATCATGCTTGCCAGGTTGGGTTAAGACCAAAAGTTTGGCCCCCTTTAAAATGGAAAAAAGAAATATTTGTAAGAAAATTATAATAAAGTGGGACAATTTTTTATTGTTTACTTTAATTTATAACTTATTTTTAAATTACATGCATATGAAATAGATAAAAAGTATAATTTTATACGGTGTTAATTGTGTAGTATTTAAAAAATGAAATTGTATCATAATAATACGTTGAGGTTGAGATTGGGAAAGGTCTCCAATTTAATCACATACACTCCTAGAGACTAAATGACTAAATTAGTTTTGAAATTATATAAACTGATTATTTTAGTCTAAAATATGAAAAAAGAAACCTTTGTGTTTGAAATTATTAGTTGTGAATCATTTCAATCCTTGATGTTAAATGGTTTGTCAATTTAATCACAGCCTTTGACAGCTATAAGTCATTTGGTCTATTACAAAAAAAAAAAAAAAGGTCATTTGGTCTTTGATTTTGATATCAGTCGATTTGTCCTCTAATTTTATTATATGGCGGTCAATTTGGTTCATAGACCAAGTCAACTAATGGCTGTCAAATTGAGAGATCAATCTATGATTATTGTTAAATTTACAGATTAAATTGTCTTAGTATGTAATGTGTATAATCGACCAAATGTTTCAATTTTAAGTGCTAAATTATTTAACTAGTGGTTCGTTCTATAAGAAATCAATTAGTGCAATTTTTTTTTATCTTAATTATAAGAAACATAAAATTATTTTTAAATGTGTTAATCGCTAAAAAAAATTATAATATTATTGTATAAAATCTATTAATGAATATTTCACCCAAAAAAAATCTATTAATGAAACACTCGATCACTCTTCATGTAAGTGAATTCATTCAATGACCTATTAATAATTAACGCTACAGTTATTGGCAGAAAAACAATTATCTCTTAAATTACTAGTGTAATTAAATCTAACCACTACTAACAGTACTTAACCCTATGAGTTACCTTGAGTATTTCTGAATTTCTTTTATAACATTATTAATTAAAGTAAACTAATTTAACAAATTTTACTAATCTTGATAAACTAATTATTTTAGTATTATGTTAGTACTAACTTTGCTATTTTGTATTAAAAAAAATTGCTCTATTGTAATATTATGAACTAAACTGATTATGCTTTGTAATTAAAAAATTAATTCAATGTATTACTCAACCCATAAATGTTCATGTCTTTGTCGTTTAGCCTTTTTCCGTCCCAAGTAGGCAAGTATCTCATCCATCACATGCTCTTATTCTGCCCCTGTAGCATTCTTGAGGAACCTAAAGTTCTCAAGACCACAACGTAGCCATTATGGTTAATGGTCCACATAATGACACTTTGCCACATTCCATTAATAATTCCAATCCTTTTTTTCTTTTTTGCATTCTCTGCATACTTTATTATGTACAAACATTGTGGATTACAGACACAATAAACATGATCAATGATTTATACTTTGTGTAATCTTGAAGCTGACAACATTCATAGTATTGACTTCAGATTAATTAAGCCAAGAGCCAGAAATCTTTGTGACGCTTAGTGGTAATCATGTACCCTCCACTCTTCTTGCTTTTTCTTCTCACAGCAATTGCCATGCAATGTGCATTCTGAATGCAGTACTCTACCACCCCACCAGTGACTCTATGCCCTGCCCACATCATCAGAAGACGCCATGTTGTGGACCTCTTCTTCTGCCCCAAAACTAGAAGTGCCACACCTTGTTGTTTTGCCTCCTCCACTATTTTTGGACCCTTTTCCTTTCCCTCTATTACTGCAATCTCAATTTGTACCTATCAGAGTCATGTAATTAACTTCAACCTTTAATCATCACATTTGCATCAAGTAAAGTACTTTCTTTGGTATGGGGTTCACTTAGTACTTAGAATTATTGATTTTTCCATGCATGCCTCACTTATTAGCATTATTGATTTTCCAACATCATAATTCAAATAAATTATGAATGTGCAATCTTGATTGGTAATCCAAAGAAGAAATTCAACAAATTTACATGGGTTTTTGATTAATTGTAACATTTTGAGCCATATGAAGTATAAAGAGGACTAATTAAACTTACCTCAGGCCTTTTCCCATGACACATGTTCTTGAAGGAGGAAGCAAGTTCATAAGCCCTTGGAGCTATTTCCTTGATGGATTGTTCATCAGTGGCTGCCACATGGTATTAACCATACTCAATCACTACACTTTCATTCATAACTCATAACAAATAAGTCAAAGTTGAATGAATTAACAAAACAATGGTATGGCAAGTTTTTGCACCTTGTTTATTAGAAGGCTTCATGACATGAAGAAGAACTATAGTGTCCTGGTTCTGAACTGTGTGAGTGAGTGCCCATTGCACAGCACTCTTGGCCTCAAGGCTAGAATCAACCACAATCATGATCTTCCTAGCAATCAAAGACCCGGGTTTTGTCCCGTCATCAAACTTCTCCTCACATGCATTGCAAGGATTCTCAGTTTTCTGATCAATTTTGGTGGCACTTGTGGTGGTGGTTTCATGCTTATTGTTGACTTGTGCCGGTGGCGAACGCACCCTAGCATGAGGCCTAATTCTGTTGAGGCAGAAGCCTGGTAACCTTGTTCCTCTCTTTCCCATCTTGTCTTGCAATGCAGTTGGAGAAAAACACCAATTATATTATAAGGGGGGGAATGAATGAATAGAACAACAGAGAAAGAGCAACAATAATACCTGCTGGGGCTGAGCAAATTTTTAGCAAAATATTGGCCTGGGACATAGCTCATTTTTCTGCTTTGCTTTCTCTTTTACTTTTCCAAATGATCATTTTCTTAGTTCTTGGAATTTCTTTTGTTTCTCTTTTCCCCTTTGTGGAGGGGCCTTGGATTGCTCCACATGAACGTGCTAGTCATCAAGGTGTAGTAGGACCCTTCAAACATGGTTAAAAAAAAAACAGTCTCATCATTAGACCACTTTGTTTCTCCTTCTAACAACTCATTGGAGGCTTGTTCTGTGGTTGATTGCAATTTTGCAAAGCCCCATTTTCTTATCATTGCAGGATGTTTCTCTTTCCCTTTTTCTTTTCTAACTTTAATTGTTTTACTACTTAAGTATGAAGGACTGTTAGGTTCACAACCACAAAAAGCATGTGAACCAAAATGAATGAACAAATTAAATAAAGTTGTTTGCTGTTTTGCTAGCATCTAACTCGAAAAAATAAATAAAGGATATGCTTTGTAGCTTTAACATATCACAGTTGTGAAAGTCTTACTGTGTATCCTTTACTCTTGGTATAGTTTTCTAATGTTGCAGCTTTTGGTCACTATACACTTGTCATTCAAATCAGAGATAATAACAAACAACAATGTCTAATGGCAAAGAGATTTTTGGTTGCAAGTGTGCAACATATGAGGAAATTTACGGTTAATTGTTCTTGTAATAATTCTTGTCAAAAACATTGTAACTTGTTGTGACTATGATGATGACTAACTAGTAATCACTTATCAGTTTCCTTTTGCATTGCATATTATAAAAAAAAAGACTTTCTTCCTACGCTACATGCCCTCTTCATTTTGATGATACTAGTAATAATACAATGATGTTCCCCATAAGGAAAAGGATAAAAGAATGATTAATATGGTAAAGGTTCAGCTTCAAATAATGTCAATGACTTCTCTTTCAAAAAGGATGGCTTCAAAGGTTCTGTGACATCTAAGAAAAATAAAATAAAAAATTCTTCCCTCAACTCTAGCTGGCCTTATCCAATATCTTTTGTCTCATATTTCCTGAATCGTGTATAAGGGTCACAAATTCTGAGAATGAAATTTCATATTCTCTTATACTGACCAAAATGACAAATATGCATTTCATATTTTCTTATGCTGACCAAAATGACAAACGGTGGCACTTTAACATTTGACAATCGAATTACTCTCACATAACTCAACCATTACCAAAGGTGATTCCCAATCTTTAACGTGTTATAGTTCTAAGATTTGATTCTGCGGTCCTCTGTCTCTAATAATGATTTGTAAAATTTTCAAGAGCAAAGTTTTGGCATCCAAGGTTAAAATGTTTCATTTGGTGATAATTTAGAAGCAACAAGAAGCAAATGAGCAAATAACATGTGATGCACATGCAGACTTTAGAGTCTCCTAATTAAGCGTATTTTTTGTCCATGCAAATTAATGCCACTAAATACGAGAATTAATGTTGTTCCTGCTCCTTTAAACACCAACATTAAAGAAAAAAGGAAGAACATGAAAGTTACATTCTAACTTCTAAGTTTGACCCTCCACCAAAAAATTAGAATCTTCAATTGATTTGAAGGCAAAAGAAGATTCTCCCAACTTAAACAAGATAACCGTCTTGATTGGAATGGTAAAGTCATGACTAAGCGATTGAGTAAAACCTGGTAAGACTTCGACTAGTTTTTAATTATCATTGTAGTTATGGTGTCACATTCATGAAATCTTTATCTTATTTAAAATTTTTGTAATGTTTGCTTTTGTTCTAAACAACAAAGATAAGTCAATTTGAAAAGTAATTATTTGCCTGGTTGTCCAATTTAGGAATGCTGAGATGATTACCTTGAACAAGATAGGAGGAACAAATTGAAGAAAGGTAAGTCCACAGTTAAAGGTCCAAGATCTGTTTTGTTTTCAAAGAAAAATCGTAATTCGTTAAGAAAAAACTTGACCAGTACCATGGTAATGAAAGCCCACCTTTGTGAGTATAATTCTAAATTAATCAAATTATTCTAATTTTTTTTATGTGTAATGAGGACAGTGAAATTTTATATAAACTAGCCTCATCTCCTAAAACTATACCGATCTTAGTGAATATATTTTAAAATTAGTTAAAAATTTAATTGTTAATAATATTTTTGAAGATAATGGGACTATTTAATTAAATAAGGAGAAATGCAGGGGGATATCGATTGACTCTGGAATTAGCTCCGACAGGTCAACCATCGTCTCGACTAGCTTCTTATTCTCAATCGTGGCTCCTCCTATAATTGTTTTCATAGTATTTAATTATGATAAGTGTTTTTAAGAGTTTTTCTAATAAAAAATAAATCTTTCTTCAGTACAAAAGCTCTAAAAAAATACTAACAACATTCTCTAAACTCGTTTTCTTCTCTGGGCATATAGTTTCTTTATGCCCATATGTCCACAATTAAAACAAATAGCATGCAAGCCTTCATACTGTAAATTCGGCAGATAGCCACGGGCAATTATCTTGGACTAAAATGGCTTATCTAGATAAATTACAACACAATTTCTGGCAAAACATCCTCTAGCTTGGATCGATGTAACTTTATCAATTTTCAACATTTCACCTAATGTGGAACCTAATCTTCAAAGAAACTGGTCATTGAACAATTCAATTGGCAATTCTGGAACTCGAATCCACAATGCCACTCTCTGACCAACAGTCACATTTGCTAAAATGAATGGCCTTCATCTTTGAATCAAAATGTAATGATCCAAAACCATCCAAGACCCCTCCATCAGAGAATTATTATAATCCTCTTCGTGAAAAGAACTTGAAAATAACCCTTTGGGGCATAAAAAAATATTCTTTTTGCCTTAAGCCTCCGGTTTATCAAAAAAAAAAAAAATTACTGACTAATCTAAAATTCAGTTTTAATTATTGACAAAAAATTATTTTCATCAAGGATCACACTCGAATAACACCTAAAACAAAGACTAAACTAAAAAACGATGCAAGAGAGGACAAAACTAGAAAATTTTGATGAGGGGACGAAATTAGAAAATTTTGATGAGCAAAATTTTATTTTGTTATATAAAAAATGATGGCAAAATTTGTTTTATAAAATTAAGGATGAATAAAAGTTTTTAAAGTTTCATAAATTAAAATGTTTAACTCATTTAAAAGTTATTAAGAATTTAGCAAATTGTACAGCATACGTACATACATATGTGTATTTAACTTTAATTTTGTTAAAGTAAAACATTTGAAACACTTAATTTTAAAATTAAAAATATCAAAATTGAAAGCAAGACCCTTTCTTAAAGGATAAAGTAGGCGTCTATAAAAAAATTAAATCACTACCTTTGGTTTTGCTACATCACAACTATTTGGCTATTCTTAGAATACTGTAATATTTTTTACTATTATAAATTCTAAAAGATAATGAAAATTAACTACACAGCCGTAAAAAGGGGAAGATAAACGGTTGGATTTTTTTTGTGTGTGCGTGTATTGGGCTAGTAATAGATATAGTGGACTATTATGAAGCGGTTATTAATTAACGTAGTTTGATGTCCATTATCCTTTAAATGTTTGTTTCGTTTTACCAACGATTGAATCATTAAACTTTGAATTAATTCTTTAACAAGTAATATGCTTGATCTGGTTTTAAAAACATTCATAACTGAAACATAAAAAATGGATTTAGTTTGAAATTTAAATAGAATATCATAATTTTGTTTTAAATTTGGAGATAATGATATATAGATTTTTTACTTCTATCTGTCTATCTATCCCAGTTCAAATTATACTATGTTGAAGGCAAGATATGATAGGAAAAAAATATATTCTATTTCAATAACACGCCATACAGAATAAATAAGCAATCATCAATTGCTTGGATTAGTTCCGCAACTCTTTTGTTCTATAAAAATTCATTTACTTTTTCCTACTTAAGCTGCATGATGGGTAGCTGTTGTTCTTGTTTTAGGAGAACGCATCCTCAAGAAGAAACTACTGATGATGCTGAGATTGATCATGAAGCTGAAGCGACTTTTCGACTTGCTTTAGCTGTAAT
Organism: Glycine latifolia; assembly: GCA_013407115.1. Lineage (NCBI taxonomy): Eukaryota > Viridiplantae > Streptophyta > Magnoliopsida > Fabales > Fabaceae > Glycine > Glycine latifolia. Next base: position 26,507,522 of record CM023948.1, on the reverse strand, counting down.
TAACGTTCTCCTTTTCTTTGAATTCTATTTTGATATATGTTGATTTCTTTCTTTCTCTTCAATCTAATTTATTAACATGATTCTTTTTAGGTAGTTATTAAGGTGATTTCGCGTGTGTTTAGAAATGATTTTAGGAAGTGATTTTTCACGTCCAATAGGTTTTTCAAAACATTGCCAAACACATTGTTCATATGGAACATAGGATTAGAGACAAAGTCACTGCCATTCTGCCAATTTTATCATATAACTGTTAGTGTTTGTGTTAACATAATATTCAATGGGCTGTAATTGTAATAAGTTTTTTTAATAGGTATTTAATTCAGATATCAAAACATTTATAACGTAATTACTTATTTCACATTATACTTTAATTTAAAATTTTAATATTCAAATTTATAAGTTTTTATATTTATATGATGTTCAACTTATTGTAAAATGTGAAATTAAGTTACACACATTTTGATTGTAATTGGAGTAGTTTCCAGCCAACATTATACTAACAAGTGTCAACATTGTATCAAATTCAACACTGAATTTCTCTCTTTCTTTTTTTATTGATAGATAAAATAAAGTAGGAAATTGCTGGTTGTACTCTTGGTACTTTTACTTTGTCCATCGTGCAATTCTGTAATTGCAACTGTTAGTTCTATTATATTTCTCATGTGTGGTTGTGTTTGTATTTTTAAAAGAATGAAGAGGGTAACTAGAAAAGACAAAACTTAACTTTGTGTTAATTGAACTTTCACTTCTAAATTTCATATTGATGTTATTAATGTGAACTTTTAATTAATAAGATGAAACTCTAATTTTGATTTCAAAATGAAATAAAATACCTAGAACACGCATCTAAAATTTTCCAACTACAAGAAACTCCATCGAGAGGGAATTGAGAGTGGAAGGCATTTCATATTAAATAAACCTGCCCATTATTCTTTATTTACATCTAACACATAATCCCAACAAATTGATTATTTGATTTTCTTTGTGCTTTTCTTCACAGGAATGTTTAAATAATGTGGCTGAAAATTCAGAATCACCTGTATCTGTGATACCTAGTGAACTTAGATCAACCAACAGTTCGAAACGTTTTGGTTCCATCCATTCGAAATCCTCCGATGGGGATGCATGTCCTACATGTTTTGATGGTGATTTTAATTTTTAAATAATTAATAATTATCTATTATCCTTGGCTGTTTTGTTAATTTTTGCCATGCATATTCTTAGTTTTTCATTTTATTTAAACCTTTTTTTTCACGATAATGCGGTTTCCTATTTAGTGGGAGGTTGAGGTTGAGATTGCTAATTAGTTTTTAAAATTATTTGTTACCCTTACCTATATTAAAAGACAAAGATAGATTCAAATATCCAATAACTACTTTTTTTTTTTTACTCAGCCAATAACTACTATATATATATATATATATATATATATATCCACCAGAGCAAGAAAATAGGGATAAAAGAGAAAGAGAGAGATAACGTGAAGCATATGATAATTAATTTATAATGTGTTATAAGATAAACAGAAAATTATAAAAAGATACAAAGTACATGTAAAAATTAGGGCTTCATGATTGCATGTTAAAGTTTCCACAGTCCTAATGTCAATGTGGTATTTTTTTTCTTCTATATGTGACAGAATATACTGAACAGAATCCTATGATCATAACTAAGTGTGGACACCATTTCCACCTTAGCTGTATACTTGAGTGGCAGCAGAGATGTGAAACTTGTCCATTTTGTAGGAAGGTACGCAATATACAAACTTACATAGTTACAGCTTCTTTTTTTTTTTAATGCAATTTACATTTATAAATTCAAAAATGTTTGATAGATACTAAATATGTTATCCAACATTTAAAGGGAATAAAAAGAATTTATAATATATGATAGAATTTATGATGTAATAGGAAAAAAGAAATAAAAATAAATGAGAAATATTAGTAGGATATTTAAAATAAAAGATGATTGATGTATTATTAGTCGTATAAATTTGGCTTAAAGCCTTTGACAAATTTCTTTTATAAATTATGTGTTCTTCCAAATAATAGATAACAATACCCTGTTTGAAAGCTTTTTGTTTTTTTTTCTCATGGAAGTTCTTGTATTGTGATTTGTGAGGCTCTTTTAGTCTTAGACTCTTAGTCAATTGTTCCCCAACATTATAACATAAAAATGATATAGGATATCTTATATATTAAATAAATGGAGGAAATCTTTCAAAACATATGCTGGAAAATCGAAGATTCTTATGTTTATTAAGACGGTAACAATTTTTTTTATAGAGAAAAGACAGAGTACGTAACAATTAAGCACCCGGAAATATGAAAAGGGCACTTAGGAACATAAAAATTACATACATTAAACATAGGCTGGTATGTGGTATAACTATATTAATTAATTTATTTTTTCTTTCTTTAGTTAAACAATTTATTGTTGTGTTATTCTACATACAAGAAGTAAAATAAATGTGCATTAAATTAAATTTCCTTGATTATTAATTTATGACTTTATCTTAATTGTTTTGTGTTTATGACAGCAGTTACTTTACTTAACACTAACAACGCCCTTTTGTCCCTCTCTGGATTTGCAGGTGATTGAATTTTCTGAAGCAGCTTGACACAAGAATGAAACTCTTGCTTAATTATAAATGAATCAAGCAACTCATAACAAAAAAAAACTATAAATGCCTCAAGCTTAGTGCAGCACTTTTAAACATTGAAAAAAATTAAGTGTAATTATTGGAAAAACATTTTTGAAATAGCTATATATAGTTGTTGTTTCTTGGTTTTAGTTGTTGCTCTATCACCTTGAGGTTGCATTGTGGCCGTGGTATGGATCTCTTTTATTTGTTTCTTTCTTTGTTTGGGAAGATCGTAGAAGAATAGAAAATGAAGAGAAAAAATTAAAAATTAAAATTTTGATTTTAGTTTTTTCCTTTTTTTAACTTTTTTCTTTTCATTTCATTTTAACCTATGTTCTTTTTTTTACGTTATTTTCTTTTTTCACCATCCAAGCACTGCAAAAGGCAAAAAAGAGCATTAAGGGCTGTGAAACTTTAAATTTGTTACAAAACACAAGGAACGAGACAGCTATTGTGGTGTAGGAGAGGTAGGACACCAGAAAAAGCTATCAATAGTATATATATATGTAATCATTACTACTATGCATAGAGTCTTAGGCTATAAAACACTAAAATGTTGATTCATAGATATTTTTATTCACTTTTATAATTTTAGGTGGCGAGAATATGAGTACACATTTTTTAGATAGAAGTTAAAAGAATTTTTAAAATATAAACAGTATAAATTTGCGGATTTTAATAAAAATCTATCTCATTTTTAGTTTTTAAACCAATGTTCTAATAATATTGATTAACAAAATCCTTTAAATTTAATAAATTAAAGTATTTTAGTATAAAGGATTATAAATTAATAAGGTGCAAGAATTATCTTTAAACAATGAGAGGGATTAAAATTACTAAAGAATTATTTTTGCGTATATCTCTATTTGTGTTTAACAATCTATATCAATAATGTCAGTCAAGCAAAGATATTGCAAAGATATCTCTCTCTCCTTCTTTCTCTCTCCTTAATACATTTTAAATGTAAATTGGATAATAACAGATCTAAAACATAATTTAGATTTTTTGTGTGTCTAATCTAGACTGATTTATTAATTTGTTATATATTTTGTTTAGAAATTTGAACTTTATGAGTCAGATTTTTTATTTGATAGAGTACATTTAAATAAAATAGAGAGAAAAAAGGGATTTAGTTTGAACTTTGAATTTAATATTATAATTTTTTAAAAAGTTAGAGATAATGGATAAAAAAGATTGTCTTCTTAATCTTTCTTAAACATCAAATAAATAACTATAATTCTATGAGGGGGGAAAAGATATGTATTAACAGTATTATATATAACAAGTTTATTAAATATTATAATAATTATCTTAAAAATCATCCTCACGATAATTTGTAAGTGAATGCATTATGAAGTAGAGATCAAAACCATGATAGCAACTGAATCCAAAGACCACTCCAATGAGGTTTAACATCACGCACTTAGATTGTTTTCTGTGTTTATCATAATTTAATTTGAACCTTAATTATTTGAAGATAGTCAGCATGAGGTTTGTTATGGAGCTTAGGCCAACCTTCATATCCGATGATAATCCTAAGAAGGACGTCATCAACATTGCATTCTACAATCATCAGCATTTTCATTGCGTGTAATTTTAGCCAAACATAGAGGGTCTGGAACTAATTTTGTGCGTGCTCTTCACCGATAATTACCATTTATAATGAACAAGTTAATTCAATTGTGACATAAAATTATTTTTAACTATTTTTTATAATTTTATTTTGTAAAAACTATTAAATTCAATTTAGAGATAAAAGAAGATAGGGGTTAAAAAATCAAGATACAAATAAAAATAAAATGGGATGATTTGAGATGGTTTAAAGATTTTTTTACGAGTAGGAATAATATGTTAAATGCATTCAAATTGTGTATTATAATTTATTAATATAAAAGTATATTAATGAGACGGTTCGCCACATACAAAAATATAATTTATTTTCAAATTCAAGTTAATTAGAACAAAAGAATTTCAATTTAGTTTAAACATTTTTTAGTTTCTATTATTAGAAATTAATTTTTGTACATCCTCGTACCTTATTATAAGAATCAATTCCTCAAGGTGTGTTTAATGGAAATCCAAAGGAGGGGTGAAAATAGAGAAGAGATAGGAAATGAAGTGTATTTGATAAAGGAGAAATAGGTAAAAATGTGTGGCTCTCACACCTTGTTTAGAATAGGAAGGGGAGTTTTAACACTAGAAAGAACCCTAAACCCTAAATAAAAAAAACTATATAAATAAATTTAATATCACATTAAAGGTTTGCACGTCTTCTCACTTAGAAGTTATTTAACTTGTCCATTTCTATTTAATGTTCTATATATCAACAAATATTCAATGATAGCTTTTTTATTATTTAGCCATTGCTTTCAATATGTTCTAAATACTTGCATTGCGCATGTTAGGCCCTTGCATCATTGCTAGGTCGATAGAGTTTTTTCATTGTCATCAATATGTGCTAGATACTTGCATGGCCATTAGCTTATATCAATAGGACATGCACGCTGTCTAATTTTTTTCGCAAAGAATACTTTCGATATAAGAGATTTTTATACATGGATCTATTTTCAATTATAGATACTTGATCATACCCTCAACTTTGATATCAATTGTTAGGAAACCAAGGAGGATAAAACAGTGAGGGATTATCACTCATGCATCACAAGTCAACCACAGTAGTGAACTTGTGACATCATATTCAACCAAAAAGCTTAAAACATTTGGTTTGCGAATTTTTGTCACTTATATGTTACTCAATTTTCACATTCTTATTCAATGTTAGATTTCATACTTGATCTCCAGCATATCTTTTTAATTCGAAAAAAAAAATGAAAAGGAACAATGAAAACCCACCTTTTAACATTTTGTGGTAATTTTTTAGTGATGATTAAAAACCACTAAAAATGACATTTAATGACAATATTAACTGTTTAAAACCACCAAAAATATACACTCTTTGTTTTTCACATATGACAATCAATTTTTGTTAAAAGAATTATTAATAAAAAAATTATTCTTTTTCCTATTTCTCTTTTTCCTATTATTTTGCCTATTTCACTTTAAACTAATTAAACACCCTTATTTTCACTCCACCACTTCTCATCTATTTCTATTTACTTACTTTCTTTCTTTTTTCCTATTTTCATCCGTCTTATTTCTCACTTTTTTTTTCATGCTACCAAACACAATGTAATAGTTTAAAAACTATAGACTCAACTAAATATTTAAAGTATATAGGATCAAGACCAAAAATTAAAAAATACTACAGAATGAAAACCTTTCAAATTGATGTAATCATTAAAAAAACATTCAAATTTATGTGATCTTGAAAGTAAGGAAAACAGCATAATTAACATATTTCAAAAATACGCAATTAGATTTCAAACTAAGTATGTTTACAACAGAAGCAATTTCAAAATAATGTCTTCAAAGTAGAGGGAAAAGCCATAGACCAAAATACATATAAAACATTCAAACAGACTACTTATAGTAGTTCATATATGCCAGCACTTATATAATATAAACCACCTCAGAAGAAACAAGTTTTCAGAAGCATCCAAGGTGGCAAGAATAGAGTGGTTCCAGGGTCAGGTCAAGACCGTTCCTTCCTAGTTCTGGTGCAGCTTCCTGGTTGTAATTATTGCCACTGCAGAAACAAAATTACACAACATGGCGGGAGGCCGGTTGCAGTTACCAAAGAAGAATTGGAAGCAGGTAAAGGAATTTACCATTTAGAAAATGAACAAATGAAAGGCGTAAAATTAATTAAAAAATAGAAGGAAAATGAAGATGAGAAATTACAATATCATATGATAGAAAGGTTACCCTACCCTATGCTCAAACTGGTGGGAAGGGGTTGCTGCTGTGGCATGAAAGATGTATCAACCCTGTAGTTTGGCTGCTCCCATTGTGCAGCTTGCTGTGCTACAGCCTGCTCTTTCTCCTTGATCTAATTTCATATCACACATGTTGTTAAGATATATACAAATATATATGGCTAAGCTATCACTTCTGGTAAGTTACAAATTGCATGCTACTTTGAGCATGTTTGGGGCAGCTTATTTTTCTCCATTTCAACTGTCTTTATAGGGAAAAAAAATTGTTTTGAAAAATGTTTAAAAAACAATAGAGACCAGAAGAATAAGCTTGAGCTAGTTTCATTAGCAATTGCACCATGATGTTAGTTTATACAAATATTAAATATGATTCTAAAATTAAAACTTTATGTATACCGTGGTAGTTGGCTGGAGTATGAAAATACTAGAGAATTTCTATTTAAATTCAGTTAACTCATTAGTTTTTAAAATTTGAATGAGATCATGAGACATGGTTCTGGTGATATAAAAAAGACACGATCAATATACGATTTCAAGCATAAACCTAGACATGTTCGCAGCTAAACTGGGCTAAATCAGTCAATTCAAATTTACTAACAGACAATTATTCCGTTACATAGCAAGGTGTATGTAATTTGTAAGGCCAAAGGGAAAATTGCATGTTCTTACATAACACAATGGAAATTTATATAATTTACTAAAAAAAAGTGCTAATGAGATACTTTCTAACATAATCTATTATTAATTAAATATTATAAAATTACAAGTGAGACTCATTGTATAGAAAGTAAAACTCACAAATTTTGTAATTTTTAGTATATTTCAAGCATTATAATAGAGTGTTTTACTCGTATTTCTCTTTACTCAGATAAGGATCATTCATGATTAATTTTGTTAACTTAGTATCAGAGAAAGGAATACAAATAATTTCACTACACAACAACTTGAGTTCTTATCTGTTAAGTCTATTAGATTAAAAATTAAAAAAGCATAAGAGGGAGCTGGGAACGAAAGTGGTACAACAATAATCTAACCAATCTAACACTATTATAATAGTTTCAACAGGCATTTAACTGGATTAAGTTAAGCATTGATTACTTTGGTAAAATGAAGTTTAGTTATTTGTAAAAAAAAGTTGTAAACATATCTTGATCACCTTCTTTGCAAGGGTGTTATTCTGCTCTTGTATCCTTTTCTCCTGTCATAGAGAATAATGAGAGCACAAATCTCCATATCAGTTTTCTTTATCCAAAGAGAGACACATATATAACCATTTTATGTTCACAGTGATATTACAATTGTCTTTCACTTTCAGGACAGAAAGCTAAAAATAAAGTCTAGATAAACTTGGAGTTAAAGACATACCTTTTTCTGAAGCTCAGAAATCGACTCGTACATGAGATCATTCTATTAAAAAATAACACATTTCAATGATAAGTACCAAACTAACACACACACATGAAGCATGAAAGTGAAATTAACATAATGAATTATGTGTTATATATGTACCCTCCTTGTGCGGATGTTTTTGATAGCTGTATCCAACTGCTGCTCCAAACTCTGAAGCTCTTTGAGGCTCATTGAAGCCAAATCTTCTCCCATGTAGTGCCTGGGAAAATTAAGGGTTCAGTATCATGTATATTAAATTAAACTCAGTGATACAGTGACACGTGTGAGTGAATGATCAAATCAAACAATAACGAAATTAAAAGCATGCATGTAGATATATAGATATAGGTCCTTATATCTACCTGTGGTTTCTCTGTAAAAGGTCAATTTTTGCCTTCAGTCTAGTGTATTCAATGGTCCAGTTTTCCTGCACAACGTGCATGTATAAAGCTAGTGCTTAGTTCAATTCTATTGTCAGGTATGATATTTAAATATTGGTTTTTATTGCACCACATATAATCAGCTCCTACAATTTTGACCCAACTTTGTGTTTGTTTGCAGTAGAATTAATTGCCGTTAGAGAATTTTGCTGCAAGAGAGAAATTATATGCTTGTATTTGAATGTGTGTATATTTCATGACAAACCTGTGTCTCAGAATCATTTGCTACTAGCTGCCTCTCTGCATAGGCATACCTTTCATGGCGTTCCAGTATCTTCTCCATGCTGATTAATTAAGTAAAATATAAAATAGATTAGAGATTACAGCAAGAGTTCTCAATTAAAATTATTCACTCATAAAGATATCAATACATTATACACTACATATTACTATTTTGTTTGAATAACAATGTATATATGTGTTGCTGAATCAAATGATGAAACTGTTATTTATAAAACTGTATGATAGCACTTCTTATGTTTGATTACTAATTTTTAATCTTCTTTTAAGTTAAAAGTTCATGTTAATTAAGAGTAGCTCTATTTAGCAGTACTATATCAAAATAGACAATCTTTGATATAAAAGTTCATAAAAATCTGTGAAATTAACGAATTTCTTCAATTTGACAGTAAACATGAATAATCTTGGAGGATGCACCCATCAATAAAAAGTAACCCTTTAATAACAAGAATGTCAAATCGTGCTGCTTTTTAGTTTTGACAATTCAAAAGAAGAAGAAGAAATGGTACAGAACTATAAAACAAAAGAAGGTCTAGCAAATCTTGCTTGAGGTGCTGATAAACTGAAAGGACTTGCGATAGAAAAACAAACAAGACAAATATGAAGTAAGCAAAGACTGTCAAAGTCTACTCATCACGGTTTGCAAGAGATTCACCCACTCTTGAATTTCAACAAAATGAAAGCAAAAGTAAAAAAAGAAAAAGAGAAAAATGTTAGGGCTCTTATATACAGGTTAAGTTCGTACTCTATTTTCTAGCTATATAGGGCAGGTACGTACAATCTCTCATTCGGATAACAATCTGTTCTTTCTGATTACAGAAATATATACACATAAAAAAGTGTATATATGCACTTAATTATAGCTTTACTTAATCATTTATCCGTGTTGTACCTAAAAAATTGAAAACAAATTCATAGAGAAGTGTAAATGTGTATTTTACTTGTTAAATTTGAGCAAATTAAATTATCTTCTGCACAACATCTCCTTTTCAAAAAAAAAAAAAAGAAGTGGATCAGTTGTCTTGATATGAACAAAAAACAAAGAAGAGAATGAGAAATTTCTCTTACGTTTTTCAACCTGAAACCAAAAACCCTTCTCATGAGCAAGAGCAAAAAAAGAAAAAACAATTAACAATAAAACAGTACTTAAATAATTCCTAACTTAAAAGGAAAAAACTCAATTAATGCATATACACTACATATATCTGTATCACCTAATCGACCAACACACATAATATATTAGTATAATACAGATCCATGTATATATGTGAATTATATGCATATATATTTATTATAATAGTATAACATAGGGCATTAGTATATGTTACCATGAATCAGTAGCATACTCAAAGAGCTTTCCTTTGTGAGAGAAGACAATCAAAGCTACCTCAGCATCACAGAGTACAGAGATCTCATGAGCTTTCTTGAGCAACCCACCTCTCCTTTTGGAGAACGTTACCTGGCGATTGATCTTGTTCTCTATCCTCTTCAGCTGTACCCTACCTCTTCCCATCTTAGTTCTTTCTTTCTTTCCTTTAATGACAATAATTATATAATATTATATACCCTAGCTAGATATATAGTAACTTAACCAATTAGTTCTTCTTTCCCTTTTTCAACCAAGAAAAACCAAACCAAACCCAATTCCCAAACAAGGAAAAGGGAGCAAAATAACCCTAAGAAGTGAGGTTAAAAGGGTGGCAAATATGGTGAAGCGAGCGTGTGGGAATGCTAGTTCATGGATCTTTCTTCTTCTGGACAAGTATAGATGTGTGTCATGGGAAAGCACAGTGAGTGCAAGTGTGCTAATGTTATGTACCCACTACCCACTACCCACAAAAGGTGAAGTAAAATATGGAAATGGTGAAAAAACTATCTGGGGCTGGGGTTTGGTGACAAGTAGTTTTGGTTTCTGGTTTGGGAAAGGTGAAGTAGTTTGGGAACGTTGTGCTGTCGACGTGTGATTGGTTGGGTAGTGTTCTACTGTTTCCATGTGTGTCTTATAGCTCTTTATGGCTACACAGTGATGATGATATTATTTTTATTGACTATGGAGGGACCCATGTGTGTTAAGGGCTTTTGGAATATGGCTGGCTGGCTCCCTAGTGAGGGCATAGGAGGGGTAGGAGGAACAATAGCATTCATAGATCACATGAGATGGTTGAAAATTGAAATTTCATAGATTATGGTTTTGTGTATTGTTGATAGACAATTAATTATATTGCCAATCTCTAATATGAATGAGGATTTTTTTAAATTAAGTTTCTGTGTTTGTGTGAATATTGTTAAAAAAAATTTGAATAAAATTTATTTTGAGATGCTGTGGTTTGTGTTTAGATATTTTTTTCTTACTAAAAGTTAGTGACAAATTCAATATACATATATATTTTTATTTAACTCCAAAGTTATTTAAAGTTATTTTCAACTCAGAATTTATTCTGAATACAATAAATTGTTGAATGTGAAATCAAACATGTGAAAGTATATGTTTGGATTAGCTTTCAATTCTACAAAAATCAACTTAAAGTAGTCAAAGTAACAATCAACAAATCATTGGCATGAGTAGTACAGACTTAATCATCTTAACGAAGGTGTCAAATTTGAATATTGTGGGCGAAAAAATATGATTGAGAAGAGAATCCTACTAAAAATGATCAACAAAATTTCTTAACAGATATTCTATATCAATAAAATGGTAACTCAAAAAGTTCAAAATAACAAATATTTCCTTTAACCTTTTCAATATTTCCACCATGATTTGGCACTCAAAATTAATTATAGGAAATATGCACACGCATTAAGTGCATATTTGTTTAAAGTTTGTAAATATAAATTTGAATCAAAAATATGTTGTAATCTTAAGTTTGATAAAAATGAGTTTACTTATACCAAAAGCTGTTAGTATAGGTGGTTTAACATGTGGGTCTCTTAATCAAGGTCTGGGGTTTGATTCACGACCTGTGCATGTAATCACAATTGAAGATATCAATTTACTTAAAAAATATACAGATCCGATAAGAAAAGAATTAATTAGATGTTAAATAAGAAGCTTAAGATATTTCTTGATCACACAAAAAAAGAATATTATAACATAATTACACTTTTTGTTCAAAAGTGTTGATAATTGATGAAATGAAATTTGTTAATTTGGATATACTAATCAAAAGTATTTTTACTTCATGGATGTTTCTATCCTAAGTATACAAAAAAAAAAAAAGTAATTTCACTGTAAACGCTACAAATTTATTGTTTTGGATCCAAATCCAAACCTAGGTTTATCCCAAACGTACGTTACAAAATTAACTTACGAGTACCAAAACATATCCTATATGGTATCTCAATGTAAAAAATCTAACATAAAATCAAACACGCACTAAAAGAATCAACCTGTAGAATAAATCTCTCTATTTTAAAATTAGTCCTTGATTCTATACCATGAAAGAGAGAGATGGTTGAAATTTCAATACTCTCTCTCCACAATTATCCTTGAATGTTTCCGTGTATCTTTAAGCAACAACTACCCTAATGAGCTGGGACTAGTTATAAGCATGATACATGTGCAAACCATTTATTTTGTTCACACAAACGAAAGAAAAATAAACAAATAGCTGTAATCAAATATGTAAACATCTTGGATCGATATTTTTGTGTAAGCATCTTTACAGTATTTCCTATAGATTTTCAAGTATATGGGCTAATGTGAACATTTGTTTGTACCGTTCACCAC
>CM023948.1:26383857-26487747 GCA_013407115.1 Glycine latifolia | reverse complement strand
AAATATAAGTACTTATGTTTAAACTTTGAACACATTACACTATACCCCCACATATATTACATTAACACTTTCTTAATGTTCAAAAAACATTACACTGATAACTCTTGTATGTTACACTAATACTTTCTATAAAAAAAAGTTACTATAATGATTAAAAAATAAAAGGTATTAGTGTAATTTTAATCGCTAATATAATTTAATAATTTTATTTTGTAGTCTCAATGCAATGCTCCTTTAATTAAAATCCCTAATTTCTATGCATAAAACCTAAGTTGTCACTCTCGAAAGCATAAATTATACTCCTTCGTCTCATTATAATTGTCCGATAAGAAAAAAAAATTATCCCAAAATAATTATCATTTTAATTTTTTAATATAATATTAATTATTTTTCTCCACTTAAATATCTTTATAATATTAATAATGGACAAAAAAATCTAATAAATTAATGATGATATAAGATTAATTTTATAAAATTATTATATTTTTTCATCTATTTATTATTTTTCTTGATATCTGTAAAATGAACACAAATTAATATTGATCACAATAACTAAGCTAAATGAGAAAGCGAGATATCAATGCTGCAACCCAAATTTCAGCTTTTATAGATTGTAATAGATAAGAGATAGTGATTTTGGCTTGACTTAAATGAAAGTACCCCTAGTCTGATTTCATGTCCTTTCTCATGTGCAATGCAGCCATGAAAGAATACCTCAATATGCTTTTCACTACAAACCCCATTCCTACAGTTATTTCCAGTAAGAACAATAATAAAATTCATTCAACTCCCAACTAAAAATGCAAGCGGCATTGGACATGGGCCACAATGGCTTCCAAATGTATGTATGAGCTGCATGTACCTTGCATAGGCACTATGCACGCAAGACTTTTTCTATGACCATAAGTACCCATGTCACTTCCATCAAGAATATAATAAATAATATATAATATTCAAAGAATAGCCAAGACACATAAAATAAAATACAGAAAATAGACAAATATTACAGCATAAACACATATATTTTCTATTATAATTATACTATAATTAAAATTTGTATTAAATATTTTGAAAATGTAAATTACATTTTAGATTTCTGGTGAAAAATTCTTAATTGAAGGATTTTTTAACTTACAATAATTTTTAACAAAATTAAAAATTTGATTTATAAATAAAGATGAAAAGGATAAACTAAAAGAGATTAAAAGTTAAAAAACATAAAAACATTTTTATGATAACAAAAAACTCTTACAAACGCTATAGTTTAAGAAAATTTTCTGAAACACTCATTCAAATACAGAGAGGGGATTCAACATGACATATGATCAGTTAGTATCATCATATTCAGATGCCAAAGTAGCATACTTTTTTTTTTATAAGCCAAAAGAAAAATTTGCATACCTTGTTAGACCTGATTTGCTTCAAGGAAGAGTCCAGGTGACGTTCAAGCTGCTCAAGGTCCTTAACATCTAAGTGCTCCAATTCTTCCCCAAGGAGGTTTCTACAGAGTAATACAACCAATGTTTGCTATTCATACTCGTGGATTTAACTAGCTTGTGACTTAATTCCAGAAAACATTTTTTTTTATATTCCTTTCCATTTTGTTTTTATTGATAATTATGAAAGGGTTCAAACATCTTTTGTGTTTTTATTACTGTTTTTTGTATAAAAAAATGTTTAAAATGATAAAATACAATAAAAAATAATATGACATTTTTTGTAATTATTAATAATATTAAAAATATAAACAACCACAACGAAGCATTATCCACTATGTAAGATCAGTTACATGATATAGACAACAACATTCAGCACAGTTGAAAATTAAAGTTTGAGAAATATAAAAAGAAAATATTTTTCTCCAAACAAGATAATTGGACTAGCATGCTACCTTTGTGTTTGTTGTAGTGCCTCAACTCTGGATTTTAGCTTCAGGTACTCTTGGTAGCGCCTCTGCACAAGGGCATGGGGTGACATATGTTAGACTTTGCCAAAAGTTACTAATCCATGTTATTGGATTTTGACAGACTGCATTTACTAGCAGACAAACAAGTCATATACACTTGAAAAAAGGAAATAAAAATGAGTATATAAGAACACAACTTAAAATTGAAGTTTGAAGAAGCAAGTTTCTTTTTATAAAATAAATTTAATGTAATGGTATTAAGAGTTTCGACTCTTTAGGTTTAAAATGGTTTATTAAGTCCGTTTTAATTTCAATTTTTTTATCAAAAATAAATAAATTAAGATGATAAAACATAATACTCCAACCATTGAACATAACATTTTCAATGTAATATCTGTAGTGGTTTGTGAAAATATTGTTTTATAAATAATTACAAAAATATCATAATCATTATTACTTAGTGTTTTATTTTTAAGATTTATTTATAAAATGAAAAAATAATCATTTCACTTTTACTTCATTAACATTTTTTGAGTCTCTATCGTCCAGTATCATCATATGTGAGTTGTTATATCATCTAGTTTGATAAATTAGTCACATGTAATTTATTTATTTTTGTAAACTATGCTTTTAGTCCCTATCTTTTCACAAAATTATGTTTTAGTGTCAATAATTTTTTACTAGTCTTAATCCCCCAATTATTGTTCGTCATTATTTTTAATCCGTGTTATCAAGTATCATCATGAAGTGATAATGTGACAGTCAAGTTGGTAATTACCTGACTTGTCATGTGGACTATTAGTTTAATGGAACAGTCATATTATAAAATGTTAGTTAAAGACATTTTTTAGTAGTTCCAAGACACTACAAATTTTCTAGTGGTCAAACCACCAAAAAAGGGGTTTGGAAATTTGGAGGAAAAAACAAAAGCAGGAAAGGATATGTAGTTAACAAAATCAACAACTCACAATACACAAATCAACAACCCACTCATCACATCGAAACCCATCTTTGTCGCCTAGCTATGTTGCCACCTTGTGACCTCCGTTTTTGCATAGTGTAACTCATGGAGCAAAAGGGATCTTGGGAGCAAGATTCAAGCAGAAGGGTTTAGTACTTGTTTGAGAAGCCAGTCTGGGGATTGGGGTTTTGGAAGGGTTCAAAGATTGGAGGTTCTCAGTTTTGATGTTTGGGTTTTGATTCAAGGGTTCAATGATTTGGGATTTTGCATATTCCTGTTGGTAATTGCTTACTGTAAGTTGTTGATTTTTTATTTTAGACCACGGTTAAATGGTTGTTGATTTGTGTATTGAGATTTATCAATTTTGTTTACTACCCTTTTATTTTTCTTTTAATTTTCAACCCTCTTTTTTAGATGTGTAAAACCACTAGAAAATTTATAACACCTTAAAACAACTAGAAAATATCTTAAATCAATATTTTATCATGCAATTTTCATGTCAAACTATCAATTCACATGACTACCAACATGATCGCTACATCACTTATCAATCCACATGACTACCAACATGATCACTACATCACTTCCACTGATAATTAGACAAACTAAAAATAATGGGGAACAATAATTGAGGAACAAAGACTACTAAAACATTATTGAGATACTAAAAGTGAATTTTAAAAACAAAATAAGAGACTAAGATAATGTACCGAAAAATTTACAAATAATTATCACATCAAATTAATAGATGTCGTGTACAACTCACTTGAATTTCAATATAACTATTATGTCATCACTTAAGGATGATTTTTGTCGACTTAGACAAAAAATATTAACAGAGCAAAAATATAAAGACTAATATTGATTAATATTTTATTTAAGGACTAAAAGTAAAATTTGAAAAAAAATATTAGAGACAAAAGACATTGTGACCATAATTTTTATCATTTTTTATACAATTATAAATGGTAAAAAATAAAATAAAGTAACATTTTCTTACTATTTAGTAAAAATAAATGAAAACAAATTTCTCAAACCCAACATTTCCTACGTTTTACAGTTTCTATCTTCTATATCCTCTTAAAACCTTATTCTAGCCAAAACAAGATAGATGAACACCTGTGTCTCTATTTCAGGTTGGTGCTGGACTTCCAAGGCTCCATAACTGCATTTGTGATACCGTTCAAGTGTCTTGGCCATGCTGAAACCAATAGCCAATATGAGTACATGCATCCACACATTTTACCTCAAGAAAAAGGAAATGCAAGCTAGGGTAAAACAACCAAGATCCTATAAATCAAATCATATAATACAGGCAATGAAATTAATCCTTGGTGTGTGTGTATATATATATATATATATATATATCATGAGTTGGAGCCTGTATCAAACACGTGTATTTTATTTTCACATAAGCAGTACTATTAATTTTGGTTCCTATGGAGATATAAGATTGATAAAAGATTAAGAAAAAACTTAAGGACAAAGGAAGGAGGAGAGATCATAGATTTCAAATTTTTTTCACTGTAACAAAATTAACATTTATCATAAAAAAATTATTAATTTTGGACCCCTGAAATTTTAAAGTTGGGTTTTAATCATGTAAAATATAATTTCTAATTTAGTATTGAATTGAGAAGTTAAAAGTTAAGATTTATTTAATTCAAAAATTATTAAATAAAAAAAATCTTATCTTTACTAACCCAAATATATAATTAACTTGAAATCATTTATTCAAACATTATAATTAAATGAAACAACTGTAATCATGAATCACTGTGTATAATTAATTAAGATTAATTTCTTTAATCTTTTTCTATCATTTCAAATATATTCTCATATGCATGTGCACACAAATTTTTTTGTATTGATTATAAGAACAATTGAATAAGATCGAATGCATAAATTATGATGAGGAAGATTACAATAAATGATTAGCATGCTACATCACTACTACGTAATTATTGAAATCAAACTTAATCTTCTAAATTTGGCTTTGAATATGGTTAGGAGAGTAAAAATTTAATTTCCTCTAATTTTCTTATCTTTATTTATTGAATCATTTTGCTTTCTCAATTCTCACACCTTATTTCTTCAAGCATTAAATCATCTATCTCTAGAAAATATTATCACTTTTAGCCCTCAAATTAAAGATCTTATGAACTTCCTTGGAAGGAGATGTTCATTGTTGGGGTTTGAGGGAGCATAAAAGTAAGGAGGGATATGCATTAATGCATCTTTAATCCAAAATATCTTAAGAGATTATGTATATAGGAATATGTTCAAAAGGAAAAGATATGTTCCCTTGTATTATCTTCATTACGCCTGCTCTCAGTCAATGTGAAACTTCATATATTCACTTAAATTTCTAACATAAAAATAAAAAATCTAATATTCTTCTAAGTGGGAGTCAATTAAAATGGTCTTATTTCTTCCTCAAGGAAAGTATCTATGAGCAAACGGGTCAACAAGATTATTAACAGAGTCAAATATCCACAACATGGCTCCACACTAACCACTGTCTCTAAATATTTGGTAGCTGCAACAGGCCATTAGGATAACATCATAACTTTATCCAAAACCACATTAACATTAAATGTATAATGTATTTTCTTATATTTATCTGCATTAAGCTCATTCACATGAAACTTAAAATCCACACTTGAATTTCTAACAACACATAAGGGACAAATTAACTATTCTTGAAATTTAATATAATCAAGTCACGTGTACATAAATCAATATTGGGATTGGTTATAGTAAGTCTTGGAATATTAGTATTATATATGATGAATGTAATTAAATCTTCCCAGACCAAGTGCACTTTTTGAAAAAGAGTTTTAGATGATATCAAAGTAGAAGATATATATATATATATATATATATATATATATATATATATAATGTAATATATTAGAGTTAGTATTAACATCAACAATATAATTAAAAATGCCATACAGTATATGGCTCATAATTTCAAAAACTGAAATGAAAGCTAATTCAATTTTTTTTGTTCCATAGTAACGGTTTGAACTATATGCCTCTTGCAAACTATTCAAGTCCATCACCATTGGCTTACTCATGAAAGTTTCATGCTTATATAATTTGGATATAAAGCATGCCTCTCATTAAAAAAAAGAAACTCTCTTAAAAGAAATAAATTAATAAATAAAACCAAGGAAATCTCTTACATGTCTCCATATACATATCATACATGACCACCAATCCTCTCTAATACTAAAGTTTAATACATACAGGGCAATGAAGATATCGAATGTATAGAAGATCTAGCCATGCAGCAAAAAATAAACACAAGGCTTGTCTTATGCAGCAAAGTCTACACAGCTTTTTAATCTATTCACTTCTAGAGCTACCAGTAAGTTAGTAACTACTATAATTCACATAATCAAATCATGCAGTAATTATATTACATAGCTTCTCTATGCATATAGGATTTCCTTCTGATAGAGAATTACATTATGTTTTATTTCGCCAAGAAAGTGTAAAATGCTTATATGATGTTTATGCAATAATTAAATAATGTGGATGCATATATGCCAAAAAGTATAACCCAACTGGAATGTTGATCAAACATAGATGTCTAATTATAAAAATCACCAAAGCAGAGAGAAACCTATTATAACGGTAAAGAAGCCTATCAAAACTGAAAGAAAGGTTACGTGATGACACTTCAAAAGTAATATATTCGTACAAATATCATACACGGGTCTTCAGCACAAAATCATATAATATATATGAATATAACTTTCCAAAGTATGCATTGTACCAAAGTCCTATCTTTTACATTGAATGCAAATGCATAATTTGTTTTCTTTTCTTTTGATGTGTTCTGACATACGGATGAATGTCTAATCAGAATCAAGTATACATGAACAAAAAGAATCTTGGGGTTGTAAATATTGCTATCTGAAGATCTAGCTAGAATGTTAGTGTTAAGGGGTCCTAAAATGAAGATTGGACGTCATAATATTACATTTATCATTGCTGAGTAGCATATGTGTAAATCAACCAACTGCTTAATTTGTTTGTTTTTCAGTTTAAGAAACACGGAACTTTACACAACTATCAAGGCAAAATCCACTTTCTCTTGGTGCCATTTTGGCAGGAAGGTAAAATTTGCTAATTCCTTTTATTTAATATGAATTTACATTCCAAAAATTCGAAAGTCAAAATTAAACAAACAATTCGTAAAAATTTGAATTATTGCATAATGAAATTTAGATACTCATGACTATTTTTCGTAAGTGCTGTATATGTTAAATGAAAATACATCTAAAAAGGAAAAAAATATGAAAGATTATGTAAATTTAAATTTTTTTATTACAAAAATGAAGAAGTCAAGGACTAGGCTCTATAGCACTTGGTCATAAAGTTATGAACCATCATCCATTACAAAAGGGAAGTGAATCTCATGCGGTTTCAAAAAAGAACTGCGGTAGTGCAGTTACTAACTTCACTATTCATGTGAGTATATCTCTTTTCTTTAGTTAGCGTGGCCATTGTTATTATCAATTTATCAGTCAAATTAATTAATTATATTTAGTTGAGTCTCTCCTTATAATAATATTTTTTTTCATTTACAAGATTTGAATTAGAAACTTTGCCTCAGCCTAAGAAGACTGAACTTATGGTAACACTACTAATGATTTATTGATCATGTGAGTATATCTCTTCTTTATATATTAAATTATCAAATGTTAAAATTAAAAAACACCTGAGATTAGTGTTTTCAAAACTGTAGAGGACCTGAATTAAAAGGGCTAGTTCGTGAAAATACATGAAAATATATTATCGCAATATTTCAAACTCTAACAACTCATTTCCAAGAAAATTTGGTAGCTCCATAACGGAGACCACACACCAACCCTTCCCAGTTGTTTCCTCGTCTTAATTTTCATTGAAACTCTTTAAGAGAAAGTTCCACTGCAAGGGATACACTTGTAAAACCTTTTTTTTTTTAATAATCACACTTGTAAAACCTTAAGAGGGAAAGGAAATTATAATCACAATATTATAATATAGAAAAACCATAGATTTTGAATAAGTACTAAAAAAGGAGTGTTTTAGATTATTAATATAACTAAGTCTAATCATTAAAATAAATCATAAACTGAAATTGAACCATGATGAGAAATATATAACTAGAGAAGATTCACTATGTATGATCTTGAACCATCAAGCTAAAATTTTGAAATAAAGCGATCTGCAAGCTGAAGCTGCTTTCTAATAACAATTCTTCAAAAAAAAAAAGAACATAAAAACAAAAAGCGAAATTAAACTTCAAAAAGAAAGCAAAAAAAAAAATTGAAAACTAAAAGAAACAAAAACAAAAAGGCACAGCCCTCATCAAGCCCTACAAATCAGACACAGAAAACCAGAGACAAAGCAAAGCAACCAAAATCGATCTAAAAAAAAACTCATGAGACGCAAACCCCTAATGAAAACACAAGCACAAACAACCACTTTACCACCAGCAAGATGCAAACTTTAAGCACCCCATGAAACAAGGGAAAGAAAATCAAGACCCCCAGAAAATAAAACCCCCTCAAAACTTCAAAAGAATCTTATTTCACACAAGGGAACACAAACACATACACAAAATCTGTGTCACAAACAAAAAGCTTGATTGGGTTTGTGTGTGTATTACCTATGGCCGCTGCAGAACTCATAGAGCTTGCCACGGTTGGAGAAGATAATAAGGGCAATCTCAGCATCACAGAGGACAGAGAGTTCATAAGCCTTCTTGAGCAAACCATTCCTCCTCTTTGCAAATGTCACTTGACGGTTTATCTTGTTCTCAATCCTCTTCAGCTCCACCTTTCCCCTACCCATGTTTTTGTTAATTGCTTGCTTTATATCGCTTTCCACAAATAAATTAAACTTGCTTTTTCAGAATACCAGATGGAAAAGGCATAATTGGATATAGAATAGAATAGATTAGATTAGATATTTTTTCAAGCAAATTCTGCAATTTTTTCCCTTCTACCCTCTTGTTTGTGTGTGCATATATAAGCTAGCTTATCACATGAAATGATATGATATGATCTGTCGCTGAGTTTTAGTAGGTATGGTATGCCTATGATGGATGCGTAATGGAAGATATTGAGAATATGTTATCACCCCTTTTGTAAAGCAAACACAACAAGTAGAACTAAAAAGTAACCACAGCTTTGATTACAACGACACGCAGTTCCTAGATCTCGCATCTAATGCCACAGTAACTAGGTAGTTCCAATTTGCTTAATTTTAGTACATTTTATGTGTACACATTCTCAATTAATTAGAAATATTTCACATTGTGAACAAAGATTCATTCAGTTGATAAAAAAAGAAGACATATCCAAAAGAACGAAAATTTATTTCTTAATGTCGATGTGGAAATCTTGTTATTATGGAATATGTGAGTACCTTTGAAAACATTCATGGAGACTTCAGCTCTCACTCTAGTGAAACTAGATCTCCCGAAACTCAACTCACATAGTTTGTCTTAGGAAAAAAATACTCCACATAAAAATAATAACTAGAAATACCTTTTCCATGTTATAAAAATTAATAATATTTCCAAATATAATAATTTGTGATAAGATAACTAACTATTGTCCAAAAGTCTTTTACACACCAATGTCACTAGTATGAGTGATACTTGATTCGGATTTCTTAAATAAAATTTCAAGTTTAAATCTCATGGATGGAAAAATCATTACTAGGTTAATTAGTTAGATTCTTAAACAGATATTAGTTAATAATAAAATTATGATAAATATTTTGCATCAATGTAATCAATGTCAGTATAAAAAAAAAGTCTTTTATACTTTTAATGCATTCTAATTAAATTTGTTCTCATTTTAATGAGCAATATGATAATGTTGAGAGTGAAAAAAAGTACATATATTTTAGCTAATAAAAAATTATTATTGTGGTTCTTTCCTTTTATTTTTTTGTTCTTAACAACTTTGTATGCAATAATCATATATAACAATTTTTATTACAAGATTCTTTTATGAGTTTAATTTTCATAGATTATCATTGTAATTATTATTCGTATTGCCAATCAATTAGTAACAATTTAAAAGTAAACTAATATAAAATTCAATAAATTTATTATATTTATCAATTTATAATTGATGACAATATAAAAAAAAATTACACTATCAATGTATTATAATTATTTTTTTATAAATTCTTTCAAAAAAAAAATAGTGCACAGTTTACCACGCTTTTTATATATTTTTTGCTTTCTTATAAATTATATAGAAAAAAAAAGTGTAATAATGTAATGTACAGCCACACAATATCCCTTTTCTGTGGTCTAATTTATAAATAATATAGAGAGGAGGGGGAAATGTTTTTTCTATGGTCTAGTGGCGTGCAAGTATGTACTATTTGTCCATTTCAGTTTCACTAAAATTAGTCAACGAGAGATTGCTCCACGTCTTGGTTTTTATTCATGGGTGACCCCCGCCCCCCCCCCCCCCCCCCCCTCTTTTCCTGCATTTGTAGTATTACCAAGATTAAAATTTAACTCTAATCTTTTTCATTATGATGTATCGGCAATATCAATTCAGTCACTTACATATATATCTTATTTTTCTGTTTCAAAATATTCAAGTCCTTTAAATTTATGTCCCTCTAAGAAATAATAAAGGAGAATGATGGATGGAATAAAATTGATAGAAGTATTAGAAATTTAAATATTGAGAAATCAAATTGATAAAATTTGCTAATATTTTGGTTTGTATACTACACGGACGGACAGTCCCATCCTAAGATTTTTTTATCCATGCAAAAAAAAAAAAAAATTAGCCCTTTTATATTTACATTTAAGTATTCAAAGTATAAATACATATAATAAAAAGTTGATACATAATTTTATTAAAAATTACATGTTTTTTTTACATCAAATAACATAATTTTAATAAATCTCAAAATGATATATCACTTTTCTTTATTCTATTTACTCTTATAATATCAGTTATTATCATTTAATTTATTCTTAAAATATTACATAACATAAATATTTATACATAAAATAGACACGAGGACATCACAAATCAGTATTAAATTTGACTCTCCATATCTTTATTCTTGCATAAAACATGATATATTCATATTTAAAAAGAGATTTATATTTTTAAATTCATCTTCATCCCAATTGGATTTTACAAATTTGGTCAAGTCTATAAGAAATCTATCAAGTTTTCTTATAACTTTAATTTACTTATATATTTATAATTTAACTTTATATTTTATCTATTGAAGAAAATATTTTAGTTCCGTTGTTATTATCTATTATCAATAAATATCATTTCATATTAAATATTACATATGCTTTTGTTCTATATTAATTTATTAATATTTAGTTTTATTCATTTATAGTTTGCGTTTTTATTTGTATTTCTTATTTTGTAAAAAAAAATATTGTAAGTCGAAATCAAGGCCGACCTTGTGCATGGGATAAGTAATTTTTATATAATTAAGATTTATAATAAATAAATAAATTTTTGTATAATTAAAATTCATAATAAACAGATATCGTTTAATAAAGATGATAGATTGAAAAAGAGAGGTGGTTAAGAATATTAATATACATAAAAAAAAATATAAATGAGGGTTTTTGTAGATAGTTGAGAGAAAAACAAATTGAATAAATTACATGAACCTCCTTTATTTTAAAAATATATCTAGATTTAAATGTTATTATTGCTGATATGGAATTGGTTATGGTGATTTTGTGTATTAGATCATTGATGGCTCCAGTGGGGTGATTTCATTTGGTTTATGAAATTCATAATTGTTCATTTAGCTTATGGATTTGCTCAATGGGGTTGGTTCAATGGTTTTGTTACTCGTGGTTATGTTTATTTAGATTATAGGTTTACTAGTATAACAATTTGATTGAGTCTTCTACAACCTACTTTTTTTATCAAAATTGTCTCATACTTATTAAAGGAAGAAGACAATGACATTTTAAAGAAACAAAATACTCATTAAATGTCATCTGCAACACGCATAACTTGCTATTGACAAATATTTGGATGGCATTTATATAAATTTATGTATGTTTTAAAAATTGAAGAGAAACAAGCGTAATTTCTTTAAATCCTCAATGAAGGTTTATGTAGGTTTTAAAAATGAAAGAAATATGTGTTTAATTTCCTTAAATCTCTGAAAAGGTTTATGTAATTTGCCCAATTTTTTTATAAATTGTGTAGGTATACTGTGTGAAATGCAAAATCAAAGGAGAGAAAAAAAAAACAAGAAAAAAATGCCTGTAATACTGTCTTTTTAGTACTCTCATAAATGAAAAATCTTTAATAAACATTTAGTATACTTTTGAACACCTAGAAAGAGGAAGAATAAAGAGAGAGAGGGGCTACCCTTTTCTCTCTTTTTTGCTATAGAGAGGCTACCATTCTCTAACGATCGACAAATAAAAAAGAGATCAAAGTTTTTGAAAACATGTTGAAAGAATCAAGCTATTTACTAAATATGCTTACTTGGGTTGATATATCAAATTTATTTTTACTCCATAATACAATGATACAAATGTGAAAAATGCAAGTAGGAGACATTGTGCAATAAACGTTTTTTCATCATGGGATATAAGAATGTCTGATTTCGAAGTCTAAAGTGTCCTTCTAATAACTATGCTTGCAGCCAAAAGAAATGGCAAACGAAAAGTAATTTACAGTTACTAGGTGTCAAGAAGGCCACGTTCTTGCAGTAGAAGTAAGATATGGGAAGGACACCCTACGACGAAAACATCATAAAATCATTGTATGTACAGAAGACAACCTATCATATCATGTCTAAAAGGACTATAAGTTTGTTGGTAGCTGAACTGACATCATATACATAACATAGAATAGGTGGCTAGGTGTATGGTTGGGTATACTTAAATCTTTTTAAGAAAATAATCTTCATCTTTAGAAATGTGTTTATTTAAATAGACAAGTGTTATATAGTATATACGCTAAAGAATGTGTATTATGTCACATTAGTTCACAAAAGTAGAGGAGTCAGATGATATAAAACTAATGTGGGATTAATTATTAAGTATGATGTAGGTGCTACACATACATCTAGTAGCACATTTTATAAAGAGGGGTTATTTCATTTAT
This sequence comes from Glycine latifolia, assembly GCA_013407115.1. Taxonomy (NCBI): domain Eukaryota; kingdom Viridiplantae; phylum Streptophyta; class Magnoliopsida; order Fabales; family Fabaceae; genus Glycine; species Glycine latifolia. The sequence continues at coordinate 26,474,738 of CM023948.1, read as the reverse complement.
CTTCTTATTTTCAACTCTTATAAAATGATTTTTATATTAACATTTTTTTCAAATTTGACTCATTGTAAAATCTAGTAGCACATTCTATGTTTCTTGTGCACACTTTACAGTTTACACTTTTCAATTATTTGGCTGCTACTGGGCTACGCAATTTTTCATAGCTTGTTCATCAAGAAATATATAAGTATCCGGATAAGTTAACAAGCCAAACTAGACTTATATAAAGACAATGTTAGATATAAAAGATAGACAAAATTATGTATTACGCTAACAGGTTATAGAATTAAACCGTGAATTGTATAGTAGGGTACCACAAACTTAGAATCCCAAGTTTTTAGCAACTAATCATTTCACATTTTGACAGGTGTCTTATGTTAGTGCTTAGAAATTTATTTTTGTAGACCATGGGGTAAATTCGTTTTTCTTTGATTGATTTAATTTGGGTAGAAGAATTAATACCAACTTGTGTTTCCTCCATACTTGCGATAATTAAATTAATGACTGTTACTAATTTCCATCATTAATAAATTCTGCGCATAGTTTCTTCAAAATAAAATGAAGATTATTGGTCATTTTATAATTGAGTGACCATAATAATCATTTTCAACCATTAGAACAAGTCAAAAATCCATTTGGTCATTCTTTTGAAATATCATTTGTATTTCATCCAATAATACCAGCCAAGTAACCTGTTGGACATGAATTGAAAGTCAGATTACAGGTTTGTTGTTTGAATCAATTTTGACATTATTGGGAAAAAAGTTTGGCAGTGGTCCCGTAAATATTAATATATTTTTAGTATGTTTGTAAGGTATAAAAAAAATGAGTATGGAATGCAATTTAAAAAAAAAATACAGGAAGTATAAATGTAATTTATTCTTATTTGTATAGGCGACTTTATCAACTATTGTTTACTTTACTGAACACACTTCAAGCTTTTAAGCAATTGAAAATGTCTGGAAAAGAATCAAAAATAAACTTTATTTTCACATTAATTTCAAATTCTATTTAAGTTATCAAAGTTAAGGGTTAAGCTAGCTGTTGACCATATTTTTACATTGATAATACATCATTTTAACCTAAAACCTCAACTCTAACCCTAAATCATAAATTAATTAAAATTAAATATTTTAATAAACTAAAAAGAACACAAGTTGGAAAGTTATTGGGCCCAAAACCGACTTTCTTATAGTGTTAAACCAAAAAAAAAGGATACAGTGAGAAGTTGATTTTAGGGATGGCAGTTCTCTTGACAAAAAAAAAAGTATATTGGTAAACAATTTGTGGAATGAGTATTTTGGAAATTATCTTCTTTATAATTATTAAAAAAGGCACAAACATTATACAATTTCTAAAATTAAATAAATATATTTCTAATAAATCACAAAGAAGGTTTACTTGCATTGTATAATAAGTTCCTACTAGTTTTTGTATCCGTGCAATACATGATTTTTTAAAAATTTATATAAGAATTATTTATAATATAAATTTCATAGAAAAAAATAGTGTCATGTTATATTATACAAAAAATGGCCAACATATTTATAGAAACAAAGTAAGTTTATCCAAAAAATGATCTAATAGATGGTCAACCACCAAAATATTGAAGACATTTATCTCATTTTAATATAATAATTAATTAATTTATATTAATATAAATACAAAAATAAACATGAATACAAAACAATCAAAAAATATATTCATGTCTCTTATCATAAAAAATAATCAGCAATTTGAGTTGGCTCAACTTCATTTAGTTTGCTTTCATCAACTAATAAAGATAAAGAAATAGATAAAATAAACGGATATCAAGGTTTTGCCTGAAAGTGGTATGGTATTGGAAAAATTAAGAATTGACAGAAGTGTTGTAGAGTTGTCACGTTTACAAATTTACTCCAACTCAATAAAACATTGATTAACAACTTTGTATTTCAAGTGAGTTTCTTGATTTCTTAATATTCAGTTAGAATGATTCCTTAATATTCAGTTAGAAATAATTTAAAAAAATAAATCCATGATTATTATATATAGACTTAAATCAATCAACAAAGAAAAAATATAAAAAATGTAGAAAGAAATCAAAAAACTTACTTTTAGTTGGAAACCCCTGTAAGTCAAACAAATATATCAGAACCTTATGATAAGAAAGACAAAATTAATTTTATATTAAATTATTACATCAATAAATTTCAAAGTTTGTTATGTTTTATTTATACTTCACATATTACAAAATGAAATATTCATAAATTAGTTTAGTTAATAAATAATAAGCAAGATAAAGTGAATTATATTAAATTATAACAACACTAAACTTATAAGTAATGAAAATATAATAAAGCTTAATTTTTCCTAACTTATTCAAATTTTGACACAATTTAAGATAAATTATTCATCCTATGATTTGGGTGTTTCTTTTTGTTCTTTCACGAAAATGTTCATCTTTGTGAGTTATTTTGTTTTTAATATTTTACATTTTACAAAATAAAACATTCATAAATTAGTTGTGTCAATACATTAATTAGTTTGATTAAGAGATAATAAACAAGATAAAAATAAATTCATATTAAAATTATTAAACCAATAAATTTAAAGGTGCTAAAATTATGATAAACATATTTTTTCTTAAGTTATTCAAATGTTAACATAATTCAAAGTAAGTTGTTCATCTCCTGACATAAACATTTTTATCGTTATTTTATGGAAAATGTTCATCCTCGCGTGTTATTTTATTTTTATATTTCACATGTTACAAAAATAAACCATCATATGACTTAGTTGTGTCAATACATTAATTAATTTAGTTTTAAGAATTGTAAGCAAGAGAAAAATAAATTCATATTAAAATTATTTTATTTGTCCAAAGCTAATTTTTCTATAAGTTAATCATGAAAGGTACTAAGTTATTTTAATTATTTTATAACTCCATTTATTCCTATTTATAAGACTCAAATTAAGAGTGATGATTATTTTGTTTTACAATATCCAATTCATAATGTTTTTTGTATTAACTATTTTTAACACCCATAATATTCCTAATTAATTGTATTATATATTAAACAATTATAAGAGAGTCATGAGTATCAATGACAATGACGTTTTGAAAAGAAAAAAAATAGGACAATGATGTTTCTATCAAGTTCAACAAAAAGAGTGGTGAGTATTAATGATAATGACGTTTTGAAAAAAAAAAGGATAAATTTTTTTTTTAAATTTTAGTGGGTTAGGTCATTGAATTTTATAAATAGGAACACAATGAGCATTTGTAATAAAACTTAAGCACATGTGGGGTTTTGAGTTGAAAGCCTAATCCTATCACTATTCCAATAGTCTAATTAATATGAAAAAAAGTTAATAAGTAAGAATGCAAAATATAAAAAATAAAATATTCACAATAACGGAATACAATGAAAAAACCTTTAATACATATAGAAAAAGAAAGAACATAGAAGATGTAAGAAAAAATAATGTACACTTGACACATGCAATTGCAAAACCAATAATTATAATTAGATGTTTAGACAATAAAAATAATCATGCGGGATAAAAAAAAAAAAAGAAGATGAAAAATGTTAGAAGTATAGTAAAAGATATTCATAGCACAAAGTAGGAAGAACAACAATGAGAAAAGTTTACAATCTTGTCAAAGCTAGAAAAGTGTATCTGAAACTAAATATAATCGTTAAACGGAAGAAAGTAAATAATAAAGAAAATTTTCATTTTTAATAAAATATGTTAATAGAAAATTATTAAAGATAACTTAGAAAATTAAGAAGAGGTGACCCAAAAAGCAATTTTATACATAATATTATAAAAGTTTAAAAACCTTGGGGCATGGCTCCAGTAGGCCTTACCATGCAAGGTCTTCCTCAATCAATTATTTTATTTATAAAATTTATAAGCGCGTAATCGGTTATGGTCATTCATTAAAAAAAAACTAAACTAAACTGGAGCATATAATTGATTATACCATTGGCATAATCGTTTATATGCCTTTTAGTTCTTTAAAATAAAGAGGGTAGACCAATTGTTTTCAGGCTAGCTAGAGTAAAATTGGGATTTCAAAATTATTTAATTTTAGTTTTTTTTATCACCCATCTAACAAATTTAATTTAAATATGTTATCTCTTTTAAACTCTCTTTCATCTACACCTAATTTTTCAGTTTTCACTCTTTATTTTTTACACTTTTATGTTTTTTCTTATCTATAAAACACAATGTAAGTGTATTTAGAGAAATATCAGGAAGACTTTTTTAACGTAAGAAACAAATGATACATAAAAATATTATTATTATTACAGGTTCAAATTACCTATTTTTGGCCATTTATCTTATTATTTTGTCATTTATTTTTTTAAAAAGGTCATTATGATCATTTATCTTTTTAAAAAATGTTTAAAATGATCTTTCCATTAGTTTGAAGTTAACATCATTAAAGATATTCAAATATTTGCTACTAAAATCTGTCACAAAATGAAAAAATGAGAAGAAACACTCAAAACATACTCTTGATATATTAGTTTCATGGTTCACAACCTAATCCTCTTTTGGATAAAAAATCTCACAATTGCATATGCAAATCATAAATTATAATCAAATTCACGTGAACGGCGTTGTGGATAAATGGTGAATTTGGTGATTCCATCTATGGAGGTAATCTTGCTACTGTACGCAACGTGGAGGGCACTGAATGCAATGACGATGAGAGTAAAGAGGGGAATCATGTCCTGTTCAGGTCTGTAAGGAACAAAATCTGTGACTCTCTCATTCTCTTTTGAGATTTGTAGTGTAGAAGAATTCCAATTGGAAAAAGTTGGAGAGCTGAGATGATCGATGAGGAAAATTTTGATTATGGAAGGAGAGGAAGTTGATAAGGACGGATTATATGCTAAAAGTTTTGGCCTTTGAGAAAATATTAACTATTCTAAGGAGAGAAAAGAAGCTAGAATAGTTTGGGGATTAGAGTATTTTTTCTGTTTTGGGACAACTTTTAGTAGAAGATATTTGAATATCATTAACAACATTAATTTCAAACTGACATAATGATCATTTTGAATCAATTTAAAAAATAAAAGATAAGAATAAACCTTCTAAAAATTGAAAGACTAAAAAAAAGATACTCAGTCTAATAAAAACATAACAAGTGAATTAAATAACTATTGTCTCATTTAATTTAATTCATATTAAATAATTACTTTTTTATACCGTATATGCATATAATATTTTAAATTTTATTTATCAAAAATTAAAATAAATAGCACTAGATAATCATTTGATTAAATTTAAAATAATATTTAATAAATCTCAAGTAGTACTCTTCTAATAATACATTTCAGTTTTTTTCTAAAAAATTATACCCTGGTTAGGGTTACAATGAATCAAGTCTATCATTGTATTTGATAGGAACTTCAGTTTTTTTTTTTAATATCGAGAAATGTTAATAGTTAATTTTATTTAAACATTAATAATAGGATTTAAACACACGGCATTTTTCTTTCTTCTCTCTTCAACTATGTACCAAATCAAAATCTTATAACTGGTTATTAGAGATTTTGGTAGATTATAAACTACTTTCATTAGCTTATAAACATATGGAATTGACAAATTAAATAAACAGCTTGTTTAATTCACTTAGTAAGAAGGCTATGCTTGATTATGAGAAAATAAAACGAGGAAAAAGAGAAAAAAATAGTTTGAAATTTAAATTGAAGGAAAAATAAAAGAAAATAATTTTTTTAAATATTATTTATAATTTTTTCTTTTCATTTTCTCTTCAACCATGCAAATAAAAGAAAATATATTATTATCCATTTTTCTCTCATGTAAACAACAAAAATACGAGCCATAAATAAAATAAAAGTGATAGAGAGAAAGAGTAAAAAAAAAGTAATGAAAAGTCTGTCTGTTTGTGAAAAAAATATTTTCTGTAAATAAACATATTTTCTCTTCCATTTGAAAAAATGGAATAAACTTTGATAAAGACCGGCCTGAGCAATAATGTTATGCATTGGTAATGAGTTTGTGCCACAAAGATTGTCGCAATATTAACATTCGAAAGCAAATTGTGCTAACGCATGCACATCACTTGAAGCTAATGAAAGTAACATTGTTAGTCTTTGTTTTAGCAATTCATTTAAACGGGGTTATGATTAAATCAATTGTTTGTAGTCATAATCGTAATAATGCAATTAGGTCATGCCCTTTTCAACACACTCAATTCTTGTTTAGCTTAAAAAAGATAAGCTTGACTGCTTTCTTAAACCTTTGTGTATGATTACATTAGCTGCTTGGTTGGTATGCATTTGCAGCATAAATGCAAGTTGATACATCAAAACAGTCACCTCACAATGCCTCTAATTACAAAAGGAAAAGTTGAGAAAATGAGGAGCTGAAATTTTTTTATCTATAAGGATTGAACACGTATAATTATCAAAAAATTTATAATATTCACACACTACTTAAATGAGATGAATGAAAAGCAATTTGAGAATTAAAAAGAAAATGAAATTAAAGATGTTGTGGTGAAAGTGAATGCACCAGGGGCAGCTCCCTTTGTCTCCACTGTTTATACTTTATACAGTCCATCAATCTATTCACACTCAACTCATCTTCATCTTTCTCAATTTCTTTTAATATACTATAGGATCACTAGAAGCAGAAAAGTATCAGGAACAATATTGGCAAAGTTTAATTTGTCTGACTTTTATTGGAAATTTGAGTTTGACTTTGACCTTGACCATATATCTTGTAGTTTAATATAAATCCAACATTGTACAGGTTCATAAAAAGAATATGAAATAAAATACATAGTAATTAAATTATTTATGGTTGAAACCAAATAATTTCACACGGTTGTTAATTAATTCATGTAACTAATCCTATGTAATTATTAATTCTTTTAGTAATGCTCTGTACAATATTTTTAATTAATTATATATGAAAGTTTTTGTGTGTTTTCAAGTTTCTAATAATAAGACGAATATTTCTGAGTTTCGGTTAAATTAATTTAGGGTTTTTAACTGTTAGTTTTGCTTAATACAAGTAGCTTTTGAATTATCTAAAAGTGGAGATTCTTTTTGAAGTGAAACATCTAAGATTATAAATTCAAGTCATAATATATTTTTTTATTCATAGGAATCTAAGATATTGTCAACAAATTTATAACATCTCACACACACTATTCAACAAATTAAACTAGACTCCTTTGACATTCACATTATAATATGTTATTATAAATCTCTATTCTTTGTCTAAGAATACGTACACATTACAAGAAAAATGTGAAATAGTGAACCAAAATGATTTATTGCAAACTGCGATTAATTTAGCAACCGATAACAGAATTAGTCATTTATAGAAATCGCTAACAAAATTAGTGACTGAATTCTTCCCTAACAAACTCATCAATTGCAAATCAGTCACTACGTGCTTGGAGAACCATAAGGAAACACTACTATTTTATTTTTAAGTGAGAAATAAAAGACATAATCATTTTATGTGAATTATATTCAACAAGCTTCATGAGGATAGGACTCCCACACTGTAACGTAGAACATGAAAACTTGTACTGAAAATCCCTTGTATCATGTCTTTTATATTTTGATGAGTTATTTGTAACATGTAATAAGCTTCTTATTAGTATGAACACTAGCCTATCTTAGGATATATGTTATAGCTTTATATGCTTGAATGTGTGTGACTCATGCATCTTAGGCTAGTATATATGCATTTTAGTTTTCTAATATTGATATCATGTGAAGATCCATGAATGGATATATGTTATAGCTTTATATGCTTGAATGTGTGTGACTCATGCATCTTAGGCTAGTATATATGCATTTTAGTTTTCTAATATTGATATCATGTGAAGATCCATGAATAAGTTTGATTGAGGATTTAATCTAGTCAAAATATGTTTTCAATTGATCCAAGATCAAATAATTTATTATAGAACAATATAATTGATTATCTCAATACCCCTATTTCTTAGAAATAGAGCAAAGGCTCGCAAATAATCAATTATCCTAAGCATTTAGTCTTGAAGAAGAATATTGTTGCACATTTAATTGATTATGAGAGGTATACAATTGATTTTTTGTTCTTTAGAAAACTCAGGTGATGACAAAAACAATTTAATCGATTATCTTTAGCATATAATTGATTGTTTTGTTGCGAGTCTATATAAACAAACTTTTCAAAAGCTCTCCAGTGTCATCCATTTTTCACATCTCACTTCGAGTTTTCACCGATAGAGCATCCCAAAATCTTGAGTGTCATCACCCTTTTGATTCATTGTTGTAAAACTTTAACTAATTAATGGCAATATCAACTTAGTATATATAAATAGAAGCTAATTCCTATCTCATGAACTAGCATTTAAGATTGATTAATTGAGTTAAACTATAACCCAAATTTTGATATAGTATTAAAGTTTATCCTAATTATTATTTACTGGACTTATCAAATCATCCATTATCAAACTACCTATGGATATCAAGTGATAACCACACATACACATATAGGAGATATATACTCACACCCACATAAGTTACATCACATTTTATATCATTTAATAACTTTTTTATTAGATAACTTTATATCAAAATCTACCATTTAATTGAAAGTTTTTTTTATCATATAGATATTCTATAAAATCTCATATAGATTTAATATTATTTAATATTTGTGTGTTCAAAACATTTTATGATAGTAATTATATAAATATTGATTTCATATTATTTAATTAGTGATTTTTTTTAAAAAAGTAAAATTTTAAGTTATAAAAAAATTATTAACATTAAAACAATTAAAATAATCATACTTTCGTTTGAACTTTATTTACCCAAATAATCATTGTTATCCAAATGAATATTTTTGTAAATGGACAAGATGTAACCAATATTATATTTGTCAAATTGGGTCTATGAATTTCATTATTTTTTCTATAATAGCAAAATTATGTTTGCAAAACACTATCGGAATAAAAAGAAACACGATTAAAAGTAATTAAATTTCGTCACAAACTTAACTATATATAACAAGTTTAAATAAATTTCTCTGTAAAAATGTTAGGAAAAGTTACATGAGAAAAATTCTTTAAGAGTTAAAGTGTAGTTGAAGTGTATATTATTTATAACTTATGGAAAACCACACTGAGCGTATAAATTAATCTGCATGAAATTATTCTAGTTTAACCATGCATTAAATTTTTAAAAAAAGAAAGAGGTTTAATTTATTTTATCTTTTTATTTTTTCTATTATAAAAAGTTGTATGGACAAGTTTGTAGAAAAAAAATGTGCAAATAAAACCTATAGGACATAACTCTCCATGCTTTTGAAATATCACAATGAGTAATAAATGTATTTTTTTATATATTTGATTTTTTTTATATTCAATACTACATAACTTGTTAAAGAGTTGAATAACTAAAAAAATGAGAATGCTAATGAACTAGGCAACTAGCCAGACAATTACATGGGATGACAATTATTAAATTTTTCATTTGTTAATTTCTCAACAATTATTTTCAGAACCCTCGTCGCAAAACTCAGAAATAAATATAAAATTGTGTTTATGTTTTTCATATATAACAATTAATTAAATAGTTTTTTTACTTTTAATTATATATATATATGCACATCATTAATAACGATTAACATAAATAATAATAATTTGTATTCTTTAATCAAATAATTCATGATTCAAATTTTTATTCATTTTTATATGAAATAAATTATATTAAAAAAATACTCACTTTATATATTTCATAAATTTTAACAAAAATTTATCATTATGTTTAACAACAATTTTGTACCAATAGAATTATTGGAAAAAAATATTCCTACACACCTACACATTGACAACTCCATTTATCTACAAAGCAATTCTAAAAAGAGACGAGTGAAGAGTATCTTCTGAAAATATTATGACAGTAAGTAAAAGTAAGAAGGAGGGTTACAAGTAGGGCACAATAAATTAATTTAGGTGAGTGACAAGGTCAGACACAAATAAAGGGGACTGGGTGTGATAGGTTGCAGGTGCTATTTGTCGATTTTGCATTGGTTGCCTTTCACTTCCAAATCCCTTTTCAGACAATGTGATTGTGAGGTGCCAAACTCAACAGTGTGCTACCCTTATCTACAATGTGCTGCACCATTTTCATGCGTCCTCACTCAAACCAGATTTTTTTTTTTTTACTGTTTTATTGGAATACCTTTTAGTATACGTTTAAGTTGTAATTGAGGAATTGATTTTGAGTATATGATTAATTTTGCATATATTTTTATATATTTAATTTTATATTAGAGAAAATATATAATTGACTTTGAGTATAAATTTGATTCGACTAAGTAACTTTTTCGTTGGAATTAAAATATTATCATGAATTTTATTTTTAATTTGATTTTATAATAAAATATTTAAATATAAATTATATTATTTTAAAATTAATTTTAATCAAAATTAATTTTATTTAAAATCAATTTTCTCGATATACATGTAAACACTTAATTTTCACTTCTATTTATCATCTTTTTTCAATATCATAATGAAGACTTGAACTCATACTCGTAACAAAAAGTAAAATTTTGTATTAAACCTTTAACTACTTGTCAATTGCAATGATATAATTTAGTTAATAATGGATGTGGATGGCGGTGAAAAGTGAACATAAAAAAGTCATCTTTTGGTCGGTGAAGATATAATAAAACATTCATTAATTTTTTAATCACTTTGATATTTTACTTACTATTAATGCATAAATATGAAATAAAACAATTTATGCCACACGCGTATTAAATATTAGTTCAACACTGTTTTAAAATATATACTGTTAATATAAGCATTAACGATTTGTCTTTCTTAACTAAATGATTTAGAATTTAAATTTTAATTGATTTTTAAATATAAATTATATTGTATTGAAAAGAAAATACTTATCTTATATATAAAATATATTAGTTACTGCTACTAGAGAGAATTATTTTATATCAACAACAATGATAAAAAAAACTCATTACATTTTGAGGTCATATTCCTTTCCACGCGTACTCGAGGGCTTTCACTCGTTGAGGTACATAAATTAATATTTATAGTATTTTTTCATCACCTTCTATTATATACTCATTTTAATATTTTAAGTTCGTATATATTTTCTTTTCGTTTTTTCATGATTGTAAAAAATGTAGAATTTTTGGTAGAAAAATGATTTGTTAATTATTCATGCCTAATAAGTGACTAAGTGAGAGTGTATTAATTTGGAAACCAAATAACCAATTCAATTCAACTGAACACCAATCTATTTTAGAGCTCCTATCACTTTTATCCTTATCTGTTCATCGAGAGGTGTAGTATTTCTCCCATCCTTGCGGCTTGCACCCAAATCCGGAGTTGTATTGATTTTTTTTTTAAAGTTGCATTGAAATCTTGAAGAATAGGTTGGTGATCGTCTTATTTTTTCTTTTAATTTTAAATAACTAGTATGATCATTAGGTGCGAACTTGGATGAGAAGGAGGACAATAAAAAAAAATTATCCCACAGTTATATATTATTAATTTTTATTCAAAATATTTATAATTTGATTTATGTTTTAGTACATTAAATGACATTAATAATCTATCAAAACACATAACGCTTTATAATAAAAAAATGAATAATGTCTTTTTTATTTGTTACAAAATAATTAATATTTACTATTTTTTTCAACAACATTTTTAATGTATATTAACAAATATTCGATAAAAAATTATTTTCTATTTTATTATGTACTAAAATATTAAAAATTAAAAATATCTTTCTTTCATGTGGTCTGATGCCTTTCTATCTTTGTGGATGTTGCCAATGTCAAATGACCTGACTACAACAATTATTATTGTGCATTTTTGTAGTTTGGAAATTATAACATTCTTTGATGAATCTAATGACACTTATTTATATGAGATTTTTCTATAATAACTAAATTTGAAAAAATATATTGAGATAAGATTTCTTAAATTAATATTATAATTTATTTAGAAAATAATGTTAAGAATTAAAAACTAATTTCCAATAATTTTAGAAAAATTAAGCCTGAAACATACATTCCATTGGCTTATAAGTTCGTTTCTTCTTTATAAAAAAAACGTTTATTTCTTCTTTTCTTTCAGAAAGAGTTCATATTTTTAATTTCCTTTTATTGATTGTGTATATATGCACTTAAAAACAACCATAACAATAGATTTTGTGAACGAAATTATACGTATGACATAATTAAGGCTCATATCTGATGTACCAAAAAATATTTGATGCTTCTCAAGAAAAACCCATCAACGTACTGTGCAGTTCGGCAATTCAAAAAAAGTAACGAAAACCAGCAAGAAGGTGGATATCTAACGTGAAGTTATTTAAGTTTAATAAAAAAATTTAGGTTTGAATTATGGATATATAATTATGTTAAATATTTAAATAATTTTTTTTATCCCTCATTATAATTTTACTTGACTTGAATAAGATGGTTTATGTTGGAGAATACATGTGATCTAAATATAAAAAATAACAAAATAAAATGTTAAGAATATATTCCAATATATACTTTTATCACATTTCTTATTATTTGCTAAAATTTATATAAATTCTGTTAATGACATGTGTTTTATTTTTTATGTAATAACTCCTATTTATGGTTTATCTGTACTCATGTTAAATTGACCTAATAATAAAAATATTGCTACAAAATATTATAAACAATTTTATGTCTAAAAACAAAATATGAAAAATAAAACGAAACAAAAGGATAAGTCATTGTTTTCTTCCTTGCCATAATTGACAGGATGTGTGGTGTTGTTGTACGCGGTATTGGATTCTTTTCTCAGTCATGCATGCTTTGCCTGAAGCCCTGACCTGAAAAATTGCAAATGCTAAAGTAGACTTGTTGAGGGACCCATTCCAAAGCTCTAACAACTTAATTAATTACAACTTACAAGTACCAATTACTTTTTTTTAATACAAATTACAAGTATTTTGTATATGAAATAATTTTGTTCATTCAACTTGAATAAAATAACGACTTAAATAATTGAAACAACACAATTACGTACTCACCACTTAAATTCAAAATTATTACTACTGCTCTTGCTCTAATTAAATTGAATAAAATTATTTAAATATTTGATATAATTATGTACTCATGACTTAAATTCAATTATTAAAAAAGATAAAAACAACATATCAATTATAATGCTATTGTTGCTATTGTTTCTGCTAATGTTGCTACTATTACATTGTTACAGCCTACTCTTACTCCTATCCCTACCTAATAAAATATCAGTAAAATAGTTTAATTATAATCTATAACCTATTAAATGAATGATGAGCATGAAAATATCTCTAGTAAAGCGTACAAATTAAGATTCAAAAAATATTAACAACCTGAAATAATCATTGAAAAAGTTTAATCTATTACATTTTTGAACTCTGACAAAAAGTTGTAATTATTTTTGGGAAAAACAACTTCATAACAATATAATGATAAATAAAAAATCTTAAGGTTACATAAAAAAAATTAATACTAAGATTATTAAAGTAATTACTTAACTTAATTCTGCATGTTTTATGATGCTTAAAAAAGTCCCCATAAAATATTTTTAGTCAACTGTAAAGGGCTGGGATGTTGTTAAAGGGGCTGGATGTAGGGCAGTAGAGAATCCAAACTTTAGGGTGTACACTCGTCGAAGACCTTTAGAATTCGATACAAATCGAAGAGCCCAGAAAGCTTCAATAAGGTGCAATCCGACATGTAGCAAATGATCCCTAGCTATTAACAACTTTGTCCTCCTTTAATGTTCCCACCATTTTAGGGTGATGTGAATAGTGCCTTAGAACTAGATTCGTAAGAAGAATCTAGAAACTATTGTATTGAGCCCAAGGATCAAACATCCTCAATGTCCTTGTGGCTTTTGGTATGATGCTTCTCCCAACCATTAATCTATGAAGGTCCATTGGCCCCTTGTACTAGGTTGACCTCCTGGTGAAGGTAAACCTGTAAGAAGGGTTGGTTTGTTGAAGGGTCTCCCACTTGATTGGCCACGTGTGCTCTCATCCTCGGTTGGGCAATCCAAGGGTTGTTTGATTGAATAAGCGCCTACACCTCTTAGGTTAAATGCTTGAGGGGTTGTAAATCATAAGTGCTTATGCTTCCCAAGCTTGATACTTGTGGAGTTGTCAACAGTTTGACTAAGGATAAGATCACATGTGACCAACTAAGTGGGGGAGACCCTTTAGCCACCCACCCCTTCTTATTGTAAGTTGATCTTCACTAGTAGGGTAGGGTCACCTAGTACCAAGAACAATGAACCCTTATGCATTTATACTTGGGAGAAACGTTACCATAGGGACATTGAGGACCTATGATTTATTGGGTTCATTATACCGGCTTCTAGATTATATTATTCTCGCAAATCTAGTTAAAGCACAATTCTTAGCCCTCTTCCAAAAAGAAAAAAATAGGAATGGTTAAACGACAGCACAATTGTTAAATAGGAGTGAACAACTTAAATGCTAGATTACATTTTTTTTTTTTTGTGTATTACAGAAAGAAAGGCAAAGCTACAAATTAGAAAAGTCAACGCGTAAAGCCTCCGAGATACAATTTGGAGGATTATTCCAAGCACAACTTAAACGCTAGATTACATGTCATTGAAGCTCGTTAAACTCTTATGTTTGCATTTAACTTTGAGAGTATCTTATTTTTATGGTTAAGTGCTATCAATTACCTTTTACTATCATTATGCGAATTTCCTTACAAAAATTAATGTAACTGTAATATTATTCTACCTTAATAGCATATCAGAATTCTCCATCCATTTGATTCAATGAACCGAACACTAACAGTCTTACTATTATCAGGGTTACACTTCTTTAAGCATAAACATTTTAATTTCCTCATATACTAATTAATTATCAAAATTTATTTTGAACCCATTATCAAATTAAAATTCATTTTGAACCTCACATCTAAAAAAGGAATGTTAAATTAATGATTTTGACAGCACTAGGGCAAAGTGGACGAAAGTGCCTGTCAGTTCTTAAAACAACTCCAAGAGAAAAGTAAGTGCTTCCAAAGCTTGTTGCGCTTCTTCTCTTTGTTTTTCATTATTATGCCAAGTTGTTAACCTAGTTTCTTGGCAGATATTACATGCCACACACAAATGTACAAACCACGATAAGGGGTGTTTTTTTTTTCAAAATTATCAAATAGAGTAACATTTAAATTAATATCTAAAAATCAATAAATAGTAAGATAATCAAGAACTTCTGAATTAAAAGTCATAAATTATGTTACAAATTTTATTTATTTTTCTTTTTCATTGAAGTTGTAAAATTTTTTACAACTTCAATTTTTTAATACCACTTTGAAATCTTTTAATTTTTCTAAAATTATTTTTTTAGAAATTATAAACTATTTACTACTTCAAAGTCATGAAATATTTATCACTTCAAATTTGTAAATAATTTTATTTTAATTGTTAACTAATTAATATATGTTTTTTTTAGTTATATTTAATATTTTCTACATTTAATATTTTCAATAGATTTTATTAATGTTAAGAATTATTATTTATTGTGTAAATTATAAAAATAATGTAAAAGACATAAATTTAAATAAAAATATTAAAATGTACTGTACATATTTATTTAATAAAAATATTAAAATATTGTTATTAATATTAAAAAATAATATTAACTTATAATTTATCAAATAATAGTAATTCATTTTTTCTATTTTAATTAATTTTTACAGTTATCAGTAAGTAAATTAATATTTTAATACAGTAAAAAAATAGTAACAAAACATCTTAATATTTTTGTTAAATAATATGTGTAGCACATTTTAATATTTTTATTTAAATTTAAATATTTTGTAATATTTTTCTATTTTAAAAAATAAATAATAATCCTTAATATTAATAAAAATATAAAAAAATATTAAATAAAACTATAAAAATATAGAAAATAATAAATAAGACTAAAAAAAAACATACATTAATTATTTAATAATTAAAACCAAAAACTATTTATGACTTTGAAGTCACAACTTCTAAAAAAATTAAAACATTTACTTATGACTTCAAAGTCATATTAAAAAAAGTGAAGTCTTAAACTTTTTTTACGACTTCAACGGAAAAAAAATAATCGAAGTGGTAATACACTTTATGACTTTTAATTCATAAAACATAGATTATCTTATGACTTATCATTTTTTAAATATTAATATAATTTAAATTTTACCCCCTTTTGCTTTATTTTTTTTCCTTTTCTTCATTTCAGAAATTCAGCCTTCAATGTCGACTTTGGTACCACTCACAGCTCCTGTGGCTTCAGTCTTCAGTTCTCCTTCTCACAAATCGTGCCACAGAAGGTACTTTATGAATCTGAAAATAATTCACAGGGAAAGGCTTTGAGGATCACGACTTTGGTATTATTGTTAACAACAAATTGTGCTTTGTAATCCAGTTTTGGGTACTGATTTGAGGTGGGCGTAACATGTTGTGACAACTTTGTCTTGCTACTTTTAAGTTTTTAGTCTTTTGGTAATTTGTACACAACTTGTGACAAATTCCAAAACCTTTTTATTAATATCTCAGCTTTGTTAATCAATGGTTTATACTTTATAAAAACTTTGTTTATAATAGCCAGTGTTGATCAATGAGTTTCTAAGTCAAATCATAAAAATTAAATCAAACCAAATTACAAAAGATTGATTTAGTTTGATTTAAATTTCATAATTAATTTAAATTGCACCAAAGTTAATTTTTTTGATTTGGCTTGGACTACTTTTAAGCCAAAACCGTACAGCTAACAAACACCTATACTTAACAATGACATCAACTAAACATATATTGTTTTCATGACAATACAATGTTTATATAATCTTCCATGAGCATAGTCAAGCTTGAATTCATTATTGTGTTTGATAAGTGTTGGGCATGTAAGGGAATAAATATTAGAAAAATCTTCACCAACAGACCACGAACAACATACAATATAATTAAATTTGACATCATATTATAATCCAAAATCTTAAGAAATTAGATTTGTGGATCTTCCTTTCCTATCCAATATGAGGCTTCACTTCCTCACTTGAACTCCAAACAATAAGACACTTTAACTAACTTTTAATTAGCTATTTAACCCAATAAAGCTTGTGTTTTACATGAGCTATACAAAGCCTTAGGGAGATTTTTTGGGAGATACTGTCCTGTACAAAATACAATTGCAAATATATTCTTATAAACCTCCATCTATTGTTGTAAACAACCTCTTGCAAAATAAATTAAAATGTAACTTGAAATAAATTGAACAAAATACTGAACTTATTTACTATCCATTCGCAGTGTATGGTTGAAGTAATGTTCTGAACATGGTGAAGATTAATGTGGACCAGATATATAACTGGTTTATAATGGACTACTTGTATGGTGCACCTACTACTTTATATTTTTTTTTCTTTTCATCTTCCTCCTACCGCTGTCCTGCGTTTAGATGAGCAACAATTTTTCTATTATTAATTATATTAATCTGCTCACCACGGAGGCTTCATCATGTCACTTAGTCCAACGTGATTTTAGCACAAAAAATGAAATGTAGGCTTTCCCATATAAAAAAAAAAAAAATCACAACTTCCGGGAATTAAAATCCTCCCATCATGCATATTGGAAAATTCCTCCGACCACCTTTCTTTTTTTGCGTCATTTACTTTTTGTTTGCCTTCCCTTTAACTTAAGAATTTGGGTAACTTGAAAATACACAGTGAGAATAAGATGCACCATTGAAATGGAAAATGACAAAACAACAGTAACGAAAGAGACAAAGAGAGAGGATAGGAGTATTTTCACCGTTGGAAATCGTCTCCGACAAAGTGAGGTAACAAGCCGGTGGTTTAGTCACTATGATGGATTTGTGCGTTGAACAGTTGTTGGAGTGGGAGAGAGTTGACAAAATAATAAGATGTATTAAGATGCAAGATATAACCTATTGAGATAGATTAATGCAATGGTTATAATTTATTGTCCACAATGAATCATTTTGTAAGGTTCTAGGTGTCCACATGGCACTTAGTGATTTTATATCATGCTTAGGAGGTAGTTAAGACCATAATGATCCTGCCCTAATTCGGGATCGCGTTTCTTTAGTGAACATTAGAAAGGAACCCGGATTAACGAGACCGGGTTGATCCTTCAAAGGGTGGAACCTTGGACTTTGTGAAGTGCCAAGGTAAGAGCCCGAACGAGGTCGGATAAGGTCGGACGAGGTCGGAGAAGGGTGGAACCTTGGACTTTGTGAAGTATTAAGGTAGGAACCCGAACGAGGTCGGATAAGGTCGAAAGAGGGAGAAATCTTGGACTCGTGAAGTGTCAAGGTAAGAGCCCGAACGAGGTTGGATAAGGTCGGAAGAGGGCGGAACCTTGGACTTGTGAAGTGTCAAGGTAAGAGTCCAAACGAGGTCGGAAGAAGGCGGAACCTTGGACTTGTAAAGTGCCAAGGTAAGAGACCGAACAAGTTCAGATAAGGTCAGACGAGGGCGGATAAGGTTGGGCGAGGTCGGAGAAGGGTGGAACCTTGGACTTTGTGAAGTGTCAAGGTAGGAACCCAAAAGAGGTCGGATAAGGTCGGATGAGGGCGGACGAGGTTGGACAAGGTCGGTAGAAGGCGGAACCTTGGGTTTGACGAGGTGTCAGGTTAGACTCGAACAAGGTCGGACCAAAGTCGGACAAGGTAGGCCCGTGATGGGTTATCTAAACCTGGCAGCATGTACATTGATAACAAGTTGTTTTGACAGTTGGCACTTTTGGCACATGACACACGCGCCAGAGCCCTTTATATAGACCTCTTCTCCACGTTTCGACGACAACCCTATCGTCTTCTTTCTAACTCTGTTCCTCCATTTTCCCAGAGAGAGAAACTTCGTAACCTCTCACGCTTAATTTGAATCCTTTTGCATGCAACTGGAAAGTTGGGAGGAACCCCTCTAGCTAGGTTTCAACCTTGGTTTCTTCTGAAAGCCATCGGACGGAGAGATTGCCTCTCCAAGAACTCTCGCGGAGTCTTGACTTCGAGGGAAGGAAAGCATTTAAGGGCATTCGAGCTTGGAGAAACTGACCCTTAGCCTTCTTGAACTTCCTAGAGGTAAGGCACTCTTATAGTTACAGATTCTTTGTTTGTGTTTTGGAGAGGTATAAAGAGACCATCCGAGCTGGAGCTGGAGCCAGGCTTGAGGTCTTTGGAAAAGCATGAGTGTTTCTATGCATGCAACGACTGATAACCGTCATGAACGACTTGCATTCAACGATTAATAATCGTTTTGTGTCTTGCATGTTTTGCAGAGCGTGATACAGAGGGTAAGAGTGGTCGTGACCACGAGGCCGGGAGAGCCAATGTGACACTCCGAGTAGGTAAGCTCTTGTTCTTGTGAGTTTTCCTTTGACCGTGTTCTACCATTCTCCGAGGGAGTGATGATTCTTATATATCATAATGCATGTGGTATTGAGATTGTGTGTTACTGCCTTTTGATTGAAAACATGTATATGATGCACACTATGTGGTATGTTGATTGTTTAATGAGATTCTCTGGCCAGTAGAATGGACTGAATATGGACTTCCCTAAGAGCCATATAAGTCCGAGCAGGACCCTGAGCGAATGTGCCCACCTGAGGTGGATGATCTCCCTTAGGTAGTGTCTGTCCGAAGTCCTGAGGGATTGTGCCCATTAAGTTGGATGATCTTCCTCAGGCAATGATATACAGAAAATGTGCCCATTAAGTTGGATGATCTTCTCTTGTTATATCCGTGTGATTATATACATGTGATGCATTTTATGACAGCTGGGATGACTAGCTCGTGTAATGCCTGTTTTGATGCTATGTATTGTGTAAGTGAACCCGGGAAAGGATAAACCTTCAAGAGCCCGGAGTTTACTGAGATTATATCTCACTCCGGTTGTAGATTTTGTTTTATTGCAAGAGATAGCTAGCGAGCCGAGGACGGGGTCCGGAGTAAGGGACCTGAGTAAGCGAGTGGACATTGTATCCCGGAACACGAGGTCGGATGGGATGACAATCCGAGGGATCCTGGATAAGAGGCCGAGTCGGGACGGGTTCTGAGTGAACCTTAGTCTCACTTTGCGAGCATGTTGGCTCATTTTGTTATGTATTTTTTTTATATGTTTTGTACCCCGATCATGGACGGCGTGTGGATGAATGATGTTGTTGTACCTTGGGAACAGCACCCCAGAGTCGGGCGGTACATGTTTACCATACATTATGCACATGTTATGTTTTATTGGGCGTTTTGTGACATCATTTTACTAACTGTTTCCTAATTACTTTTGTTAAATTAATTACTACGCTTAATGACCATAATATAATGTTAACAACCGGATGCATACGGGATGTTACACACTTGATAGTTGTTCACCCTAATAATTGTTGATATTTGTTGAACCCCTAATTTATAAAAAGATTTATAAAATTTTGATGATAACAAACAATGAATGTCACATTATTAGATTTATTGTACTGATAATAATTATTTGGTTATTTGATATTTTGAAGTTATTGATATTTTGGATTTATAAGGATCAACATAATTGAGAAGATTATTTGAAGAATTCTGAAGATTGATCTCATACAAGATGCCATGGAATTAAGAAGATTTGTTTCTATTTATTTTTATTAAATTTTATGTAAGGAGATTAGAAGATTGATCTTACCAAGATATTTGTCTTATTGCATAATAAGATAAAATATTTTTTAAGATTGCATTAAAAAATAGGATAAAATATTTTTTAATATTGCATTCAAAAATAGAATAGAATATTTTAAAGATTGCATTGCATAATATAATAAAATATTTTAAAGATTGCATTGTATAATATAAGAGAATATCTTTAAGATTGCATTGCATAATAAAATAAAATAGGATAGAATATTTTTTAATATTGCATTCAAAAATAAGGTAGAATATTTTTAAAATTGCATTGCATAATATAATAGAATATATTTAAGATTGCATTGCTTAATAAGATAAAATATGATAGAATATTTTTTAATATTGCATTGAAAACTATGATAGAATATTTTTAAGATTGCATTGCATAATATAATAGAATATCTTTAAGATTGCGTTGCATAATATGATAAAATATTTTTTTAGGATTGCATTCAAAAATTTGTTAAAATCATATGCTTAAATTAATATAAATAAAAACATATTTTTGTGTTTAAAGTATGCATTCCATTTCAAATAATATTAGATTTTAGAGAGTTTATGTTTGCATCATTAAGATAATTATTATGAGATCATATAGAAGCGTTTGACAAGAATGATTTTTCAACTCTCCATCAAGTACCTATTTGCTTAGGAATAGAAGCGTAAAGGTAACCATTTTATTGTATTCTTCTTCTTGACTTTGGAAGAGGTCGCAGTTGGGAAACTAAGATATCAGTTCTATCTCTTTCTTGGTGAATTGAGACATGCGACTTCTGGCTGGGAAACTAGGATACTAGTATGGCCGGGAAACAAGGATAAGAGTCTGTCTCTATTCTTGATGAATTGAGACGAGAGATTTTTGCTGGAAAACAAGGATACCAACTGGGATAATTGCATGTAAGGGTAGACTAAAAAACTAGAATACTAGGAACTCTTGTACACAAAATTATCATAGCGGAGTTGTCCATTGAATTAATTATCCAATTTGGACGTCGTAATTTTTTACCTAATTGGGTTTTCTATGTTAAAATTGATTGTGTCTTCTTTATCTCTTATCTCCATATTATTATTTTGAGTTTGATTTTAAATTGTGAATTATTCTATAAAACTCAATTCATCCCCCTCTTGAGTTCATCTGGAATCAACAGGAATGACCTCTAAACATAACTAACGAAACAAAATATAGAATATAATTGATATTTTTTAATATATAAATTATATTCTTATATTAATTTACAATAAAAAATTATTGTGATATAGGTTATTTTAACTATTGTTATTTTCTTTTTAGAGAGTAGTAAAATTCAACTGAGAAGCAAAGATGTAAAAGATAAATTAAAAGAAAAATAAAAGTTATAAAAATCTGTAAAAACATTCTTGTTGAATAGTAACTTATAAAAACACTCTTATTCAATATAGTTATTCTAATTTTTATGTATAGAGGATAGATAGAGGATACACTAAAATTGTAAATATTCTTATATTTTCATCTTAGCATACATTGTCATGCATAACAAATTATTAACTTTTGAAATTATCTTCTATATTTAGAAATTAGAATAGTCATCTGACTAGTTAGTGTTCCGCCTTCTTCACTCTCTATCACATGCAATTTAGTTTAAATTCTCTTCTCTCAAGCAAATGTGAACTACACTATCCCCTACCCTATGTAAATATTCTTCATTCTAAAAGAAATTCCTACTTTAATCTAAAAAATCTAGTTAACTATTCTCATTTACAGGTATAAAAAATTATTACAAAAGTTAACAATGGTTATTGATAAATTTGTTAATTTTTATAATAATTAACTTAAATAGTATATCTTAAATTATATTATTAAGTTACATTTAGCGCTGCATCATCGATCATCCGGACTTTGATACCTGGTCTAAATTAAATCCCACAAAAAGTTTACTTGTTTAGTTGAGGTTCAGGAATAATTTTATATCAATCAAAATTAAGCTATTATGATTTATGCTTTTGTGAGATATTATTCACTTTGTTTTTTTGAAAGAAGATATTTTTTTACTTATTCGACAAAAAAAAGGCAACTATGCTTATCAGTTTTGGAACGCCCAAAAATGATATTTCTCAAGGAATGAAGAGAAGTGCTCATAATTGAAATTTTCCTGCAAAAGAAGTTAAGGGAAACATAAGGCATATGTCCTATAGTTGATAAGAGCATATACATGTGGATTGGGGCATGCCAGGCTTATAAATATTTTTTCATACAAATATTTTTGCATAACTTTTTGGAGATAGAAAGAAAATAGATATTTTAATAGCAAGGAAAGCGTCATGGACCAAGTGTGAAAAGGCACTATGTATGAAGCCTAGTGTGGCCACGTATATTGCACATCTTAAAAAGTTGGAAAAGAAAAACGATGTCCTAAGAACATTATTATTCATGCAAAATCCAACTGTGTGACACTCATTTATATAATGCCCTATGGTTTAGAATTATTGCAGATTGTTATGTTTCAGGTTCCTTGCACATTCTCTTGTACTCAAATATGCAAACCTTTTTTCTTCCTTCCTTATCTTATCTCTTTATTCCCTTATTATTGAAGGGGTGTTCATATTGGGGGCATCCCATTGGAGAGTACACAGCAATGAGGATGGAATTACACTTTGGGCTAAGGTTCAAGAGAAAATTCAAGTTTTTCTAGTCCCACCGTGTCCCTGAATTCAATAGCAAGGTTTTTATTTGTAGGGTCATGAAATGGACCCTTGTGTGGCACTTGAAGCCCTTGATGGGCCTAAAACTAGTAGAATTCATATAATGTGTTGTTGGATCACTGTTATAAAAAGCCTTGATAACATCTGAACCGGGACTTTCACTGGGTCTACAATAACACTCAAACCCATCAAGAACTCCCCTCTTCAATGATGATTTATGATCCTATGTCGTTTTGGTGAAAAGGTCACTAGAAATCAAACATAGCGCATAGCATTAAAAGATGAGAGACTATTGGGGCAACCATGTCCATGAAATATTACTTTAGGAATGCATGGTGCAAATTAAAAGAAAGCAACCATACATGTGTATCTTCCAAGATTGTAGAAATATTTTTCTGTTCAAGATGAGGATGAAGATGATACTAATTAGAGTGTGGCAACATCACCACACACACCTTACTATTGCTACTAGCGTTGGATTTGATCCATTTGCTCTGATTAGACCACATATGTGGTCATTGTCCAATTAGGTTAACGTTTTTTATTTGATGTAGGCCACTCACTCATAAAACTCAGATATGAGGCACAGAATATAAATCAAATTCAAGTTAGTTAATTGAACATGTATCATGTATGATTTCTCCTTATGTGGCCTTGCATTGATCTTCTCTAATAATAGAGTAACAAAATCTGCGTCCTATAATAACCTTGGCCTCATATGTTTTTGATGCTTAAAGCAAAGAAAATAACCCAACACATTCCAAAATGCCCGCTACAAGGGGCATCCAATGCACACACAACTTTGGGTACATGTTAAATTTCATAGCTTTCTATGCTTTAACTTGATGTCCTTTCTCTGAGTCTTGTTCTCGAGGGTGGCCCTACTGACCAAATCTCAAGCAAACCAGCCAAGGATGGTGATAGTTACTTATCTTGATCTATCAAAATCTAGTGCTTGCAAGGATCAGAACCACTGGCTTCTAATAACCCTTAGCATGATTTTCATTTAACAGAAAATGTATGTTTGTAACAAAAATGTGTTTTTTCTTCTTCAAAACTAGTGGTCAGAAAGGACTCTTGGCATAACACAAGTGCCATTATCAGTTTTCCATATCTTGATGCTGATATTGTGAAACGGAAGAATAGAAAAAAATAAAATTACTTTTGTAGGCACCTCCACGATTGTGGTGGCTACACAATAAATGGGGCCCCCCCCTTAACTTGCCACGTTGATATTTAAGTAGAAAAAAAATTGACTCGACTAAACGATCTTAATGGAACTGTCACCTTCATCTCCCTCGAGTGGCCTTGACTAAGTGGAACGTTTATACGTACAACAACAATATTTGGTAGTCCATATATATAGTATATGGCTTTAATGTATATCCATTGGTGTGTCTCTTTTGGTTCATATGTTACACGTACACATGTGACTGTGCCCACACTCAAGCCACTATTGTGACCACTATGCCCCGACACTAAGAAATGGGCATTGGCTTTGATGGGCCAAATAATCTCTATTGAATAACATCAGTATCTAGAAAGGATCAAACTAAAGTTGATTATTCTAAGTATGCATGTGTTGTGTGTGTAGTTCCTAAAGTTCTTCTTTTGCAATGGAAAAGGCCTCTCCACTATTTATTATTCTTCGCTCCTTTGTAGGACTTCTTGATATATCACCTTCCATATGATATGGTATAATACTATGAAAATTTTGTTGAAATTTTTAGTTTTATTTGCATTTACATGACAAGACATTTTTTATGTTCTAATTTGAATAGTATTTTACCTAGTGCTGCTACCATAGATTCTCTATTTGAACCTACCAGTGATTGGAAATTGAAATATTACCCACCTAGACTTTTAATTACCGTGATGGAAAAAGTCCTTTTTATGAAAACAACCTAAAGAGGAGGCAGTGTAATATTAATGGGCCATAGTAAATCTATCATAGTCAAAAGAAATTACTTGCCAAGCAATTACTTTTTAAATTTGTTTATAGAATATGGAGTGACTTTGAAGCCCTCAAAATGATGGTGGGATCTCTACAATAATTATTGCCCCTCTGTATATAATTATAATGATGATATATATGAGCGAAGAAGGGTTAGATTGTATTATGCACATGCTCATGGCCATTGGATTGGATATATCCATAGCCAACAACCACGTACTTAACACCAAACTCCCACTCAAACCCATAGAAGCATATAGAATCCAAGGAAACACAGCTCTTTGCTCCCCACAATCCCTAACAAAAACCTCTGGTTTTTAACAGCATGAGGAGGATAAAAAGCACTGTTCCCCACTTATATCTAATGCACATATTCACATCATGTGTGGACCTCACACAAAAACCTCCAAAATCCCCTCATCATATAAAATTATGCCTAGAGTTATTGATGATCCTAAACTGACCCTCTCCACTACTCTCAATCATTCCAAACCCCCTTCTCATCTCTTTGCATCCTTATACTATCCCTTCCTTCTTGTTACATATTGCTATATCCATAATTCCACACACCATTCCATTCATTCATTCACCTCTTGTTACATATAACTTGTTAATACAAGTCCTAAACTCAAACTTGCACCACACTATGTCCATAGCAGGCCTTATAGACCCAGAAATGAATCACAACAAGTTCTTCCACCGGCGAAACAACTCCGGCGAGCTCGATGTGTTTGAGGCAGCAAGGTACTTCTCGGGATACACTGAAGTTGTTGGCTCCACCACCACCACCTACACTCAGAAGATCAATATGAGAGAAGAAAGGCACCATCATCATCATCATCATGGACATAGAGCTGCCAGAATCAGCTTAGACATGCCAATGAGAAGCTTGCTCCCACAGCAATTCCAAGGCATGGAGAAGCAAATCATCATGAAGGAGAAGAAGCACAAGCAGCCTAGCTCTCCCGGTGGAAGGCTTGCAAGCTTCTTGAACTCTCTCTTCAGCCAATCAGCATCAAAGAAGAAGAAGTCAAATAAGTCAAGCTCACAGTCCATGAAAGATGAAGATGAGAGCCCTGGTGGAAGGAGGAGAAGAAGGAGCAGCATTAGCCATTTCAGAAGCTCAAGCACTGCAGATTCAAAGTCCCTGTACTCCTCCTTGAGTTCAGGGTTTAGAACTCCTCCTTATGTACAAACACCAACAAAGAGCTGCAAGGAATTCGGAACCTTCTCTTCAGAAAACAAGCATGCACTGTCCTTTTCAGGAAAGTACAACAACAACAACAACAACAACAATGGACAACATGTAAGATCATCAACAGCAACCACCAATTTGCAAAATGAGTTGTTGTGGGATGAGAAGAAAAAGAGGGAACCAACAACAACAACAACAACCTTGTTGGATGATAATAGCAGCCACAAACACTTATCAGAGAAACAAAGGAACAACAACAACAACAAGGGAAGTCATGAGTTATTACTTGAGAAAGATAGGATGTTAGTGGACAATAAGTACTCATCAGAAGAGAAGGAAACCACCACTCAATTCAAGAACTTCAATGAGGTTGTTGTTGATGATGGTGCAGAAAGTGATTCAAGTTCTGATCTGTTTGAATTGCAAAACTATGACTTGAGATACTATTCAAGTGGTCTACCTGTCTATGAAACTACCAACATGGATAGCATCAAGAGAGGAGCACCAATTTCCAATGGTCCTCTGTGATGTTTGGTGTACAATATTTTTCTTCCTTCTTTAATTGGTTAAGGTTTAATATTTAGCATGTTAGAAGCTATGAAAAAAGGAAAATCTATTAGATTTTGCTTGTTTCCCGCAGGGTTTCATGATTTCAACTGATCCTTTCCATACTTTTTTTTCTGGGTGCGTACAGATTGGAATTTTGTCTTATCTAATTTCATGATCTAATATCCTTTGCTTTTGGACCTTTGTTTTTAGAGTGCAAACACAAAAACAAAACAAAAGTTAATGTCCACCATTTGTGGCTTCATCTATTTTTTTGCCGTGAATTTAAGGTTTTACATCTAATCAAGAGCATGGTTTTCAAATTCTTTAAACAATCATTTCATGTGTCCCCCTGTGCCAAATTCATCATCTTAGGTTGTGCTTGTGCTGTTGTGGGAACTAAATCTAGGACCTGATTCATAAGTAATTCTTTAGAGAATAAAGTAAGTTAATGATCGATCGATATTAAGTGCATCTGCATAACAAATTTATTTGAATATATATCATCTATCAGTTATATCATTAGCCACTGAAATTTCTTACTTTATGATTGTTCATTTTATATTCATTTATTTTAAAGAACGTTTTGTAATAATAATTTGAAGAGTGATAACTATTAACTATATAACTATATGAACCGTGTACTTATGTATTGGCTTCAGTTGACAACCTTATTGACCTTGGAGATGGAACAATCATCCTGAAAAATTAACCTTCAAATTAAGGAACCTTTTCATCTGCATGCCTTCATTTGATGCGGTTCAAGCCTTCATTTTTTTATTGGCAATGGGAGTAAAACACAAATAAATGGGTATTATATATCTCTGTCAAGTCCCGCATGATTCATTTATATCTCATTTATTTGTATACGTGATCCATGTTGGTCATTTGTTAAAGGTTTTTTTCTTCTTTTATTTGTTGATGTGTGTTATAGTTTGTTATCATTTTACAGTAATTCTGTATCATTTTATATTATTTTCTCACCAACTCTCTTAATATTTAATAGAAAAAAGAAATAAAAATTATATTTAATATATGAGAAATATGAAATGTTTTAAATCTTTTTTTTTCATTTAATAAGTAAGAAAGTAAATAGAAAAATGTTGAATGAAGATTTTGAATTATTGTTTATTCTATGAAAAAAAATAAAAGAGATCGAGGGGGTTTGATTTTGTAATTTAAAAGTTGACGGGGGAATCTGAGTATCTTAGGCAAAGACAGTATCTATGTTTAATTATTTCTTTGTCACATTGATTGAGGATTTGAGGTGTTCATGCAATGGAAGGTGGTTGATTAGGGGATGGGGGGAACTTGAAAAGTAAGCAAATGGTGATCTATAGTAATCTATAATTTCTCTAATCTAAAATATGGATGATGTGACATAATTAGTATTACATGTTAAGCTGTGTTCCACTAATGGTGGATCAATTGAGAGCCGTGGAGAAAAGAGAAACACAAGAACTAGTCATTGTTCCGTACAACCCTTGGTTTTTACAGTTTCATCAATCTTAGCTTGTTAATTCAATGATTAGGACCTTGATATGCGTAACGAAATATGTGTTCAATCAAATCAAATGATCAAACGTGGAAAGTCATGGAAATCATATTTAATCTAATATAATTTCATGGTGTTGGAGACAGAATGAAGACAAACATCAAAATTTACCATGCAAAATATCACGCACATCTTTTTAAGCTTAACATAAAATAAAATGCGAGAGAGAAATCTTTTGAAATGAGTTCTTAACCAATTTTGCTCAAGTGGATCAATTACTGGGTTTTCACCTTCATCTGGAGCAGACTAACCTATTTATACCTCAGCTATATAGTTCCTTATTATATATTATGAGTCAGTTTAAATAAAAATCTTATAATTAAGTATGTTAAAAAGAGCTTTTTTGATAAGCTATACCGAGAAACTTATCAAAACAAACTAAATAAAACTTATGAGTTATAGACTATATGTTAGTTTGAATAGAGTTAGACTCAAATCTCTTAAAAAATATCTCATTTAAATTTTATGGATGAAAAAATATACTTTTATAACAGGTAATTCCACAAAAAATTATATTAATGATATACAATACTCGAATTCTAATAAAGATATTAAATAGTTGGTTCTCACTTTCAAAAACTATAAATATAAATGGGACAACTATCGGCAAAAAGATCATCCTAAAAATCACCCTAACATGATCATTTTGTGGCTATTTCTTATACTTAATGTTTTTTTTATCTCAATTATGTAGGAACAAGTCATAATAATTGGAAAAAAATTTATCTTATACTTAATGTTTTTTTATCTCAATTATGTAGGAACAAGTCAAAATAATTGGAAAAAAAATTATCAATATTCATAATCAGTGATGAAGGATCTCGGAAAGGATCAGTAATCTTTTTGAAAATTCAAAATAAAAAGAATTCAATGTTAGATATGCTTAAGGAAAGTAATAAAAAATTAAAGAGAAGATGAAGAATTCATTCTCTTTCTTTTATCACTTTGGAGCCACACAAGATAAAAAATCTCAGTTTTAAATGACCAATCAAGCTATCCAAATAAAAAAATAATTTTCATAAACTCAAATAAACTCTTCCAAATGCCACCAATATCAACTTACTTTAAATATGTACAAAAACAACATATATTAAGAAACAAAAACAGCAATGCCATATGAATTTGGATTTTCTTTTATTTGTCAACATTAACAAACAAATAGATTTTGGATAAATAAGTTTATATCTGAGTTGCTTGCTTGAAAACTGAGAATGTGGGGATACAATTTGTGGCCGGGTTGGGTGGGGGTATGATCTATATAGCATTCTCTTTAATATGGTTTACAGGTGGAGGCTAACAAGGAGTTAAATGATGGACTAATTGGATAGCCTTTTTAAAGAATCATGCAAACAAATGATGTATGGGGAACCAAAGGGGTCGGTGTAACTATCAATGTGGGGTGGAGGGGCCAAACTTTGGTATAATTCAAGTTGACATGCAATTGCAAAGTTTGCCATGTATCATCCTCAGGCACTAATGCATTGAAGTAGGCTTGAGGGGAGATAGGGACAGAGAATGTGATAGAGGGCAAGAGAGAGAGAGAATCATGCTCATATTTTCTTATGGGCAATCGAATCTTCCTTTTTTCTTTTTCTTTTTTGTTTTTTTAGCAAAAGTTAAACTAATGAGTGTAAATAAAAAAAATTAAGGTACCAATATTAATCACTTCACTAAATGTTTATTTACAACATGTGTCATGATCATTAACTTTAAATTTAACTGTTTCCTTGTAATCTTTTCATGATACTACTGGATTTATATATAAAGAATCGTTGTGCTATTTTTTATTTATTATTGTTTGTACCCGAGGTCATGATTTGTCTTCCCATAAATCTCAATTACTTCTACCTGATTAAGCCCCCTATATCGTGTTTAGCCTTTCCCATTCTTGGTGAATATAGGATGAGTGATTTAGAGAAAAGTCTGATTTTACCAATTAATTAATAAAAAGCGTGTTAGGAGTGATTAGTGACTGAAATATATCTAAAGGAGAAAGGTACCAACCAGCAAAGCTAT
This sequence comes from Glycine latifolia, assembly GCA_013407115.1. Taxonomy (NCBI): domain Eukaryota; kingdom Viridiplantae; phylum Streptophyta; class Magnoliopsida; order Fabales; family Fabaceae; genus Glycine; species Glycine latifolia. Next base: position 26,444,052 of record CM023948.1, on the reverse strand, counting down.
CTTAAAAAATATTATAGATTAGAAACAACAAAATAAAGGAAAATATGGTGTAGTTTTTAATGTATTTCTTCATTTAGTCAAAACAGTATTTTCATCATCTAATTGCCATGAACTGGAATAGAGGGTCATTAATTTGGTCACTTGAAAACAAAATAGTTAAATAGTTATTAGGTCCATTTAAAAACAATTTATCACTTATTAAATAGTTATTTTTTTAGACAAACGAGTATTCTCTATAAGATGTAATCATATTCAAGCTATGCCAAGAATAGTAACATACAGTTTGGTAAAATAAATCTTCTAACATAAATTTTTCTTTCTATACAAAACTCGAATCGAAACCTTATAAATTAAGTATGTATCATATAAATCAACCATACATTAATCACTTAAATAATTATTTGAATATTAATCAACTGATTACTTAATTTGTTTTTAGTAAAGAACATTTTTTTAATGTTTATATATTCTCGATCTTAAACTTTTTTTTTTTGATATCTCTCAAGGGTTTTCTAAATTTAACATTAAAGAAAAATAGAAGATGAAGGGTGAAATGAAACTTCTTATTAAAAAAAGTAATTGAAAAAATACATATACGCATAATATGATAAAATATTTATATAATTAGCATAAGGCTTGCTGAGAGAGAGAATTTATCTATCTGTTGCGATACGAAAAATAAACTGCATGTCTCGTAGACTACTCACTGGGAACTTGGCTCCCAAGACAAATTTTTTATTGATTTTTATTAAAGCCATGCGTGGTGCATGTTGATCCGAAACAACAAACTTTGCTTTTGGGAACAAAGTGGAAATGAATTCAATAAAGACGAAAATGGACTTCATAAATTACTATTTTTACTTTTAATTATTTAATATATAAGCTACATTAATATATTCTCAGGCAAAAAAAAGCTAGAGTAATATATAGAGGCTTCAGAGTTCAGACCCATTGCTTTGTTTAGCATATTCTAAAGCTTATCGTAATAGATTCTCTCTCTCTCTCTCTTTTTTGTCTGTATTGTTCTTTTTTTAATCCACACATTCCTCTCTTCTCCTTCTTCTTTTTTTTTTTTTTGGCTCAACAGTCCACATACTTCTATGACTTATGTCCATTATGGACGGTGATGGCAAATGTTATATTCACTCCCATTTTTTTAAGTACACTCTTCGTACCTATTTTAATTTGTTATTATTATCAGCAACAAACCAATCAGATCAATTACTGATATTTATTGCAGATTAATTATTCATATATGATTCTATTAATTATTATATTATTAGTTTTTCCTTCCAGATTTCCCTTTTTAGATTAGTCTTCAATTTCTCCTTTGTAATCCTATTTAACTACTTTCTGTAATTCAATTGAGTTTACACACTTTTCTGCCAAATTACTCTCTCTGTTTCTTTACATGGTATCAGCCAAAATTTGGTCCTTCCTTTGCTCCGAACCATACATCCCCATATTATCTTCACTCATCTGACCAACCAGGACAGCCACTGGTCACACGGCTTCCCAATTGGAGCCGAGCCATCACCATGGCACTGGAAGCAAAAAACAAGCTTGGATTCATTGATGGCACCATTCTTAAACCTGAACCAGAAACTCCTGATTTCTCCAATTGGGTTCGTTGCAATAGCATGGTTCAATCTTGGCTTGTTCATTCCACTACTACAACCATTGCAAACTCCATCCTCCGGATCAAAAGTGCATGTGATATATGGATTGATCTCCTTACTCGATTCTATCAAAAAAATGCACCTCGTATTTTTTAAATTCAACGTGCTATTTCTAATCTTTCCCAAGGCACCAACTCTATTGTCGCTTATTACACACAACTCAAGGCTTACCGAGATGAACTTGATTCATATCACACACTTTCTGCTTGTGCTTGTGGTGTTATACCACATCTCATGGATTTTTTTACAGGGCTTGAATGATTCCTTTACCTTTATACGCAGTCAAATTATCCTAATGGATCCCTTTCCATTTGTGTCCAAAGCATATTATCTTTTTTTACAGGAAGAGAGTCAGCATTCCTTATCCGGATTCTCAGCCTCTGGCCAATTTTGCAGATACCTCCTTTCGTTGTCTTGCCTCTTTTAAACCTTGTTCTCCTCTCTGGATCTTAGATTCAAGAGCACCTGATCATATGGTATCTGATACAGATCATATTCTTCTTCTCTTTAAAATCTGGTTTTTTAATTCTACATGTCCTTCATTGGCAAACTTTCCCATGATACTAACTCTTTGGGTCTTTTTTTACTCCTACTTCATGTTTTATACAGGACCAGACCAAGAGGACTTTTGTGATGGGTGAGTAACATGGGGGTCTCTATCTCATGGATAACTCTCCTACCACTTTTATCTTCGCTGCTTCATTTGACTCTCACTTTGATTTATGGCACCCAGCCTTGACTTTATCTCCACAATTCAGTAATATTGATTCTTTCCCTTTATGACTTAAATGATCTTTTTTTCAAACTTTATTCTTTCTCTCACATTTCCGCGCACTCCCTTCCCGGAACAATACACTCTTTCATAAGAATCATTTTTCTTTCGCTCCTTTTATGACCTCTAATTCAATATCTTATTCCCATCTTTCTTGTTTCCTTTGTATCTTTGTCTAACATTACGATTTCTTTATCCTCCAAGCTCTTAAACACGTATGTTTGCACTCCTTTTTTGTGATTTATATATAATTTAAAGAACTATAAATGTGAAGGAAAGAAAATTAAAACTTAAATTCAATACAGTGATCTTTTGAAATGTAGTTATTTTTAAATTCCAGAAATTACTTTTTAAAACTAAAATAGCATTCCGGTAACTACTTCTCAGAACAATGATTAAACAGTGTATAAGGTTATTTTGGGTATATAGAGTATTAATGATAGTAATAAATTAAATTAAAATACAAGGGGAGTATACTTAGAAAAAAGGAGGGTGGATATAGCATTTGTATATGGTGATTTAAATTGTGAACAGCAAGGGTTTTCTTGATTTGGATTTCTCTTCTAAACCTCTCAACAACACCTACCGTCTCACTAACAATTCACCCCAATACCTCTAAGTTCCACTCAAGGCAAAAAAAAAAAGCCTAAAACATACAAACAACAATATAACATGAAATGACAACATTAATTATATTTTAGACTAACATAAAATAAATTTAATTTTCCTTTATAATTTAATTAAAAATACTGAAACTTGCATTTTGGAATGTTTATTTTATAAAACAAAACTATCATTGAAATAATATAAACAAGGAAGTAAAGTGAGATAAGAAAAAGGAATAATTTTTTTCACATTTTAAATGAGGAAATAAAGATGTATAAAGATAATATGTACCAAAAAAGAAAGAGAGAGAGAGAAAATAAAGCAAGAAAAAAATCTAATATTTTTTAAAAATGGATTTGGAGTATTGTTCTCTAATGGACAAAATTCTCTTACGGCATAAATGGCTTGCTGGCTTTTAGCTGGCCTGCTTTGAAATTTTTAAAACTGAAAAGAAAAATCAAGATAGGCATAGTGTCATCTCAACATACGACAAGGTTGGAATTTCCCATTTTCCACTCAAGCCCACCCTCTCCATCTTCACCCCTTCACATATATTTTGATTTGACAAATAGTAGGGTCATCAATTAAACACACATAAATGATACTTTAAACTTTTAGGGTGTTGTGTGTCACACCCCACTTGCAAAATATATATATATATATAATGGAAGTTTTGTTGTATACAATACATTTAACCGTATAGAGTACAAGTAACATGATTGTCTTTGTTTATCTTTCTATATATGCATGTCCCTGTGATTATATTGCTAGGTTAAAGAATCTCATAATCTTATTATCATAAATGACAGTGAGTTTTATTTGTAATTTGATTTCGGACTATCACAAGCATACTCTTTTACGAATATATGGTTGGTTTCAGCAAAGTATATATCAAAATCGATTATTTGAAAAAGTATTTATATGATAAGGGTGGTTTCAAACGCTTATTTATCCTATAACAAAAAATGTCATTTTAAACAAGGTTATTAAGTGTTAATATGCTCGACTTTTTACATTAATTATAAGAATAATTGATATAGAAAAATATTGTTTAGATTGATTATACATATAATCAATATAAAAAGTTAGACACGATTAACACTTGGAGGCTGTCCCACTACAAGACAAATCTGTCTTTAAATATTTTTTTCCAAATCACCTAATTTAGTATTTATTTTTACCAAATCACAGTATTCGTAATTAAAGGAGTCATCCCAGACATCCTAACAACGAGAAAATCACATCATGGTTTCGAAGGCTCGAAAGAGATTCAATGGCCAAATTAAATCATGAATCAACCATACATGCCACAAGAAAAAGTGACAGATTATAACACGATTGCCTTGAAATTTTCAATTTAAGGTTGCCAACAATTTTACAATCTTCTGAGCAAGTGCCACTATTTCTTTAATTGGGTGCGACAAAAGTTATTAATTTGTTTGGTAAGAATGGTTGATATAATGAACATCGTAATTGACCTGTTTTTACAATGGTGGAAAATATGTTGCCCATCGTAATTGCTTGTCAACATTACTTCTAGTAAAAACTTGTTCTAATAATAGCTACGAATTATAAATGATAGCTTGGACTTTATCAATGGTTGTTGAGAAATATGGAGCAATATCTTAGTTAATTGCTTATCAACAAACTTCTGTTTATGTTAATTTTACACATCATCTAGCAGTCTAATTCTTAGTATGAAAAGAAATCAAGAGTGCAAAGTGAGAAACTTTGTGAGATGAGAAAACAAAAAAAGGTAGGAGGTTCCCACCCAATTATCTTGCCAAAAAGAAAACCTAAGCTATGACGAAAACAAGGTAATTATGCACACATGAAGGGAGTGGCTTCCACAATAGATCTTCACGTATAAGATCTTAGTTGATATAGCTGCAACAACAAAACAACTAATCTCCACAATATTTTTATTTAATTAATTTAATTATATATTATAATTGGGAATCTCCACAATATTTATGATAAAGAACATACACTCAAATTTAATCTTCTTGAATCATTAAAATATTATAAAAAGAAATCATATATTAACGAAAGATTTAGTCAATAAATTTTATTATTAGTATTTATTATTATTATTTTATTAATATATAAAATCATAATGTCTATAAAATTTTAATTTTTGTTAAACATATTAAATTTATATTAATGAAAACAAGTCTTACGATTAATTTAAAGTTAAATCTCTCATTTTACTACAACTATGCAACTAAGCATCTTTTTCATTTTATAACAAATACCTTAATGATTTTTATTTTAAATTAAGTCAATATTATTTTTTTACTGGAAGTCTATATTTTATTGTTTCTTAATTATTTATTCAATCAAATAAATTTTTAATTATTTTGGTCAACATTTAATATTTTAATCAATTTTAGATATAATAAAATATTTAGAAAATATAATTAAACTATTTTTATTTATTAAAATAATTTGAAAAATATCTTTAAATTTAAAAGTTTAAATGTTTATATTTTTTATCATTGATAAATAATTTTTAAATTTTTTAATATTTCATATACGTATATAAATTTATACAATTTACCTTTAAAAAAAATGAGAAGTAATACATGTACAATAATTTGTACAACGTTATATTTTATGTCTATCTCTCTTCTCCATTATTAATTTTAAATTTAAATCTATCTTTCTTTTTTCTCTTAATTGTATATTTTGTTGTACAATTTATTTGTTGTACATCTATAATTTTTCAAAAAGAATTATATAGTACACTAAATACTTTATAACTTTTTATGCATGTTAAAGAAATTAGAAAGGAATGTCCGTCGCCATTTTGTCTATAGCAACGTACCTAATTCACTAAATAAAACCCATGATCCTAACCTTTCTTTTTTTGAAGAGATCCAAACCTTACTTATATCCCATATAATGCCTTTGAAAATCTAGCCTAAAGTATAAGGCATGTGAGGGGAGCGAAAATCCAAAATTAAATAAAATTAATTGTCAATAAGACATTAAAAAAGTGCAAGTAGTGATTTTTTTTTTAACAATTTACATATTGTTTATTGGGAAGCGTTATTTTTTACGTATGAAATCATTATATTTTCTTTATAAGTTTTTTTTTTATACAACTAGATCAATTCCCCATAGAAAAAAGCAAGAGAGGGTTCAAGTGCTGTAAAAATAAAAATAACAATTGCAGTCAACAGTAAACAAAAAGAGGGGGGAAAAAAGGAAGTGACATATATTGCACAAAAAAGCAAAACACGTGTAAGTGTGATTGATGGCTGGATAGTTTTTAGAATAATATAGATTATAAATAAATAAATAAAATATTTCCTTAAAATGAACTAATCTATGCACATACTAAATTTTGATGCGGATTGGTTGGTCAAACATGGAGTTTACTTGGATTTGCCTTGTCATGTTTGGAATTCTTGTTCTCCTAAACTTAATTAGTTCTTCTTGTCTGGCTTATACTTCAAGCATTTTATTTGTTACACCTCAGTTTCTTTTTTTGTCTTTCATTTTCTTTTATTCTTAAAAAAAATACTAAACTTTGATGCAATAAATTTAACTATCAAAAACATAATCATATACTTTTAACGTTATGAAATATTATTATAAAATTTGGTGTTTGACATACTTAAAATTAGAATTTTTTTATTAATCTCCACAATTAAGGATAAGGATAAAATGATAAATTTTTTTTCTTCTTCCTTGTCTTTGTTGCTAAAAGATTGTAGAGTATAAGTGTGAATATAAAGTGTCATATTGAAGAAAAATCAATAAATTAGATAACATATAAATGAGAAAAAATTTCATAAATTTAATGTCTTAAAATTTTGAATTAAAGTATAATATTAAATTTATTTATGTGATTTGCTCATGAAATATTAACATAGATCTCTCTCATGATTTACCTTTCTCGACTTCTTAATAAGTGGTTATCCAACCCAAAGAACATCTCTCTCATTTCTGGTTTTGGACATCTCCTTCCTCCCAAAACATGTCTTGTATTGCATCTCGCATGTTCTTTATTCCCCCTTTACATATATATAATCACCTTGGCCTTGAGAACACTCCCTTATATGTGTTTCCACTAACAGTGGGACATAAGTGTAGTAATGATCTCCTTTTAGATTGATGGCGTCTTTTTCATGTTAGGGTGGTCATTAAGTGGTCATAGGAATTAGGCAAAGAACACAACAGAATTATTGTCTTATCCTCATCATCAATTGTACATCAAGCCACAATAAATCATTGATAATCTGATTGAAAAAATTGGCATAACTTCTACTTCATAAACACAATCATATAGTCATTCCATTACCTTTAGAAAACCTTGTATTGCCCATAGATCCTTAATCCTCTTCTGCCACAATCCAAAATTCTTAATTCCATTGAACTTTCCCATTTTGAATTTTGAATTAGGTTAAGTGTCATCTAATATCAGTTCTTGGCAATAACAGTCGAATTTAAAGAAATATAATAATTAATCACGCATACACATAAAAGACAATGATTTAATAAGGTTCAACAATGTGTCTAAGTGTTTTTGGGACAAACTGGTTGTGTTTCTATTATTAATGAGAAATAGGACTACATCAAATATTTATAAACTACAACATAAATTACAATATCACCCTTGTATCCTACTACAATGTAACCCTCGAATTCCCAACCCACCTAGTCTATAATCCAATAAATAGGTGGTCCAAGCCTTATCTATGCTCATTAAATATGAGTCGTACACATAAACTAATTTTTAGGAGTTATTAGGGTTGATCTAATGAAAGAGGATTTAGATAATTTATATGAAATCTCAAGTTCTATGGGGGAAAAAGCAAACACATTTTTTCTCTAGTTTGAATTTTTTTTTTAAAAAGAAAGAAAAAAAACCTAGAACTCATTTATGAAAAGAAAGGAAAAGATGATTTTCCTAATATATATTTTTAAATTATCTTTATTTTTGTATAATTTATACATTATTAGGAATAATATATATATATATATATAGCGAAAAATTAATTTGATTTCCTTTCAGTTTTTTTACTCATGTTCTTTATTTTTCATTTTATTTTCTTTTTTAAATTAACCAAACCTTATTTATACATGAAATTATTTCAGATTTTATATTTGAGTTTGTGTACACAAATACGTTAAGATACTTGGATAAAAATTTAAAATAATCATATTCAATTAATATATGATTATTGCAATAAAAAATAATTATGATCTAAAAAATGCAACTTACCTTATTTTTTCTTTTAAAAAATCTTATGTTTATACATTATTCATCCACTTTTCACGAGTATACCTTTTTGAAAAACAAAAAGTAGCCAGGGAAAGAATTGTCATCTTAGTGGTCGTGGACATGCAATTGAAAACGGGAAAGCATGCTTTCCAACAGTAAAAAGAATCAACTCAGCCACCAAGATAATAGAAGCAAAGCAGGGACCAAAGCCATTGCCAACAAGCTGCAACTTTTGATTACTTCAGGCTGTTCATTTATTCTTGATTAATATTATTACTTTTTAATTATAAATACTAGCCAGTTAACATTCAACCATTTTATTGTTATTGTATACTTCTAATAATATACTATGATATATTGGCTGAACGGCATATTCAATAAGTCAATACAGTAAAAATAAATTTTGGTAAATAGCGAAATTCGTTTCTAAAAATATGAAGTGTCAAAAAATTGATATTTAAAAGATAAAATATTTAAATTTTAATTCATAAATATAAAAAAGTGTGACAAAAAAATTATTCCGATAGATAATTTAATAACAAATTGATCCCTAAATATTATAATTTAATATCAAATTGATCTTAAAAAATATAATTTATTGTCAAAATTATCTTTACATATTATAACTTAATAATAAAATAGTTTCAAAATTTTTACAATAGAATTATTTTATTGTACTTTTTACATATTTAAAAATTAAATTTATATTTTTCGTACTGATTTATCTCTTTATTATACTTTTAGAAATTTACTATTTATCCAAAAAAAATTGATATTTTTAAAATATGATATATCTGGAAAAAATAAGATATTTATCATATATTGTTTTATTATTCTATATATACATTTCTCATTTCCTCTTACATTATACCACTTATTTCTTATTTTAATAGCAGTTTCCATGTTTCAACTGAGCTAAGACATATTTAATAATATGAAAACAAATTTCCAATTCATAGAAAACAATAATTTTAGAAAGTAAAAAGTTTCTCCTTTTTGTTTTGTTGAGTTTTTGGTTTTTTAAAAATAAAGAATTGTTTTTTTAATAAAAAAACACATTTTTCATCATACTAGATTTGAAAAATAGGATCAAATCCTTAATTACATATACTTTAAGGCACAAAGTTATTTTTTAAATGTACCACACTATATTGATAAAATAATTAAATTTATATTTACAGGTTATGACTTAAAAATTTTAAAATTCATAACAAATTAGTTTCTTGTTTACATACCTTTCCTTCCTTCATTGAAGGTTGGAGTAACATGTTAAGAGCCACGTCTATGACAAAAATTAAAAACGTGTTTCATTAAATGCCTCCATATAACCATGTTGTTGAAGCATTCCTCCTGAAGTGACATTAATATTAATATTTTGGCAATATATGTGGTGTGAATGTTACTAGCTACTAGTCGGCAACCCCTCGAGAACGAGATTCGGTGAGTGTCGGGCTGTGTACGTGGAGCATCTTTGTAGCATTTTAACCACAAACATGTAGTGTGCATTTAAATTAGCTATGTTGGATGATCTACCATAACTAGGAATCTAGGATATGTTGGAACTACAAAACTATTCAATAAAATGTTTCCAATGTGACAGATGTTAATTAATATTTTAGAGCATTAATTAATGAATTAAAATGATTTTTTATTAAAATATATAAAACTAAATTGCTCGGGTTTTTTATTTATGTTTTTGTATAATTTTTTTAATTACTTAACTAATATTCTAAGACAACTGGTTAGCAAGACAAATCCCCTATAAAAATCTCTAAAATGGTTTAATAGGTGATTTTCTTTAAAAAAATATTAATTAAAATAAGCAATAAATTATTTCTCTTCATGAAAGGACTATAAAGTATTTCCTAACTTAAGTTTTTTTATAGAAAAAAAAAACTAATATATTGATTGATAGTATAAAATAATTTAATTCATTATTTATAATAATTTTAGATGAAAAGCTAGTTAGAAGGTAAAAAGTTAACTAATAGTTAAAAAGTCAGCTTATTAAATTATAAATGTTTAATAAAATTAGCTATTAAATTAGTTGAAAATATAAAATGATAGAAAATAATAAAATTATGATTTATTTAAAAAATGTAACAAGAAATATAAATAAATACATTGAGGATAAAAGTGTAAGAAAATATAAAAAAGTTAGAAACTAGTATTTTAAAAAATATTACTTTAAGCAATATTTCAAAAAATATATAAATTATTAAAAAAAAAACTTGTTTATAGAATCGTCAAATAAGATTTTTCACTTAATAAAAAAATTAAAAACTAATTGTAATATTTTGTCAAATATAATTTTATTAATTAAAGAATAGAAAATAAATTTTAAGTTGTGAGTATAAATATTTTATCATCATATTAATTATCAATTTATGAATTAAAAACATCTATTACTTACTTATTGTCCTAAATCAGCAATTCTCGTTAGACAAAAGAATAAATACTTTGTTATAAATGTCTCGATTTTAAGAAATAATTAATATACATAAGTTTTTTAGAATTGGAAAAGAGTATTCATGATTATTAACTTGTTTTATTATCTTTTGTTTATCATAGATATCTTTTAAAGGAAAAAAAAATCATATTTAAGTTGGATGAACATAATATCTAATAGTTAATAAATAATCTTATCCTTTAAAAATATGATCAAATATTCAAAATAAAGTTTATGTGAATAAAAAAACATTTGTGAAAAGAAATTAATCTTTTAAATAGATTTCCATATCTTAAGGATTAATTCTTAATTTTCCTCTAAAAAATATCCTAAATTTACCCATAACTCTTGTACCATCAAGGCAAAGTCATTGAATGCATTAATATTTCAGCGAGTTAGATAATAACACTATGAGTTGGGTAAAACATTATTAATACGGTTGCATACTAAATAGTTAAACTTGATACCACTGATAATCTAATACATAAAAACTAATTTGACAGGAAAAAAATACCCATTCAAAAACTATAAATATATATTGTCTTAATTATATAATTGGTTTCTTAATTATATTTTAAGATTTAATTTGATACTTCAATTATTAAAATATTTAATTTAATTCTTTAATTGTTTAAAATAAAACAATTATACCATTTTCCTCATATTTGTCAATAATTGGGTGAAAATCAATACTTTTTGCATAAATTTTTTACACAACAAATATAGATATAAAATGTATTTTTTAAATCAAACAATTGATGTAAAAGAATATTTTCAAATTTTATCCAAATTAAGTCTTTTACATGAGTTGTCTAATAATTACTTAAAAAATATCATATTTTACATCAACTGTATTGACAATCGATGCAAATAATATCAATTTTAGTCAAATAATCAAAGAATCTAACAAAAGAATATAATTATTTATTTTAAACAATTGGAGAACTAAATTGAATTTTTTAATAATTAAGGAACTAAATTAAATCTTAAAATATAATTAAACAACTAACTGTATAGTTAAGCTATATAATTTTCATCATTCAAAAACTAACATAAATGACTTTTAACTAATTAGTTTCAAATGTAAGATAGCCACCAAACTAAATTTGTTAGAAGGGCAATTTTCTACTTTTGCAAAAAGTGCCTCGAGAAGCGAGATTCATCCCTTTACGGTGAGAAAAATGATAATCATGATCAACCATAGTATGTTGTTTAAAGTTTTACTACTACTAAAACTAATTTTAACTTTCACTCAAAGATTTATTTATCACAAAACAACTCAAATTCGAAGACACATTTTGTTTCAACTTTCAAATATAATATTCAACACTAGTCTTTGGTATGTTTCTGTAAATAGAACCAAATCAAATGTACTAGAATGGAATTGCATTGCTGTCTCAAAAGCTACAAAAGACCTCAACATGCTTTTGGTTTTGTAGTAGAGGAAGAAATCATGTTGACTCACGCTCTATCTGCTTCAACGTTACCACTATTTTGAGCAAAAATAAAAAAAGAGAAAAAAAATCACTTCTTTCTCTTTCTCCCTCTGCTGTGTGCCAAAACCAAAACCACTCACAACTCACAAGGTGCCACTAATCTGTCAGGTTATTTCAAGATACTATTTTTTCTGGTGTTTGGTTCCCGAGAAATTGTTTGGAATATAGAATCATGGAACAGTAGAAGGCCACCAAATCATTTCAATTTTTTCTTCAATATGTGTCAGCACCCTTGTTTTACATTCTTCTTCTAGCGGTTTGTCTCCTTTTTCTTCAGAAAAATGAGTCCTTTCATCTGCTTCTTTTTTCATGGCCTTTATTCTGCTTCAGCACAGTTTGAGCTACCAACATTTTAACTTTGTCCATTGGGGGTTTGAATGTTGTGAGAGTTGGAACATGGAAGATATCTATTCATGCAATCTGGGTTTGATTTGATTTGTTTTGTTTTGTTTACCCTTTTGAATTTTTTGTTTCTTGTTGCTTCGTTTACCTCAGTGTCAATGTCCCTGTCAAAAAAAAGTTGAGATTTTTGAATGCTATTTTTGGCTGGTAGCAGGTCAGGGAATATGAATTTTCTGTCCATAAAACAAAGTGGGATCTGATTTTCTTTTTTCTTTTGCTTTTTCCTTCTTTGGTGAAAATTTTGCTTTCACAAGTTTGTGGGAATTTGTTATATTTTCACATGGTTGTCATGCCTGTTTGTTTTATTTTGTTTCCCTAGTGTTCATTAGTACATGTACTTTATTTATCTACAGCTATATTTTGTCATGTGCTGTATGTATATTATGTACATGTATATGCCTGAATTTGGTAAAACTTTTGATTTTGGCTAGGGAGTAATGTGTTTTTCTTTTGGATTGTGGTAGGCTGCTTCATTATTTCACAGCATCTGTGACTTCAATTGGAATTGTACTAATGGAATCTTGGAGTTATGTCCCTGAAGAGAAAGGCTATTTGTTTTCTGATGAAATGGATTTTTCACTTGATGCTTTCATGAGAAGTAGAAAAGCATTGGTTGAATGGGACAACAAATCCAACTTTGTTGAGAGAGATGGATTTAATTCAGACAGAGAGGTAGTTAGAAGCATGGAATTTGTGGATTTGGGATTCCCTGACTTGTTGCAAAAGTCTTTTCATGGAAGCCAGCCTCTAGAGACATCTAGCTATGAACTAGATAGTAACAATTCTAGTAAAAGAGGGAATTCCTCCTCACATGTCATTGCTTTGGATTCTTCTATGGGGGAAGAGGAATCTGATTCAAAGCATTTGAGTTCTCTAGTTGAATCCAAGACTCATGATTCTTCTCTGATTGATCTGAAGCTAGGGAGATTAGCAGATTGTAAAGGTGCAAGCAGTGATAAAGTTGGAAAAGAAGGGTTCACTTTAACATCTATACATCCGACCACGATTTCGAAGAGAGCTCGCACTTCCAGCTTGCCTGGACAGGCTCCTGTATGTCAAGTTTATGGCTGTAACATGGATCTTAGCTCCTCAAAAGATTACCACAAAAGGCATAAAGTTTGTGATGCTCACTCCAAAACAGCTAAAGTTATTGTAAATGGAATTGAACAGAGGTTTTGTCAGCAGTGCAGCAGGTATTTTTGGTTTATTTGATAGATATATTACTTCTCAATTTTCATACAATCAGGTGGTCAACTCATAACATTTAGAAACAAATAAAAGTTGAGCAAATTATTTGCTATAAAAAAAATCAATTAAAAATATCACGGTTTGTTTGGTTTAAAGAAATATCTTTTTCATCTCTGGTGTTATAAGGTAAAGAGCAAGAAAAAAAATGAAAACAAACAAGGTATTTTCTTTTATAATTATTAGTAAAAAAAGAAAATAAAAACAGAGCTTTTTTCTTAAATCAAAGACTTGCTATGCTTCTCTTATTTTTACTGTCGTATGGTTCTTCTAGTGGATCCTATTAATACAATAATTTAAGAGTTTTCTTTGCCTACTACAAATGTAGTTCAAATGGATGTGACAAATGACAATACATTATTGATCAAATTCCAATCAATCAATTTATATAAGCACAGATTGACTGTTGTAGTTCAGGTGAAATATCTTCTTGATTTTGATTTTAATGTTTGCGAATTGAACCTGATTGTTACTTATGGATTGAATTACATCATTTGTTTTGTTTTTAAATTAGGTTTCATTTGCTAGCTGAGTTTGATGATGGTAAGCGCAGTTGTCGCAGGCGTCTAGCAGGACACAATGAACGCCGAAGGAAACCCCAATTTGATTACATGACTGGTAAACAGAACAAGATTCTTCAGTCATATCAAGGTATGAAAAATCCATTCTGTTATTACCTTCATTTGCATTAGCTATGACAGAATTATCATTTAATGTTTCAACTTTTAAAACTTCTATTTATTGTCCAACTGCAATTTTTGATATTGGTAATTTCTTGATGTGTGTCTTGTCATTTAGAAGCTCTAGTGGATGCATTTCATGTTCAGTTCATTAAGCACTTTTCATATTTCAAAATTTTCTGTGTTTAACTTCTTTAGCAGAAATACAATTTAAATGAATAATCAGGTATACAATAGAATGAGGATAAAAGGATAAATGAAGCTGTTGGATATTAGGTATTGATAGAAAAAAGAGAAATCGTTCAAGAAAGTTGAGACATTCATAATGTTTTGACACTAATTCTAGTATGAAGAGTTACAGGTTTTCATAGAGGTGTATGTCGGAAAAAGAGTCAGGGAAGGTTATGGCACTCGTTAAGAAATGATAGGAAGGCAAATGCATACTGAAAATCTGTGTTATTAGGATTTATGTAGTTGATATTTGATAATGGGTCACACATAGTTCAATGTAACCATGACAAAATGATATTGACATGAAGCTTTCAATACAATAAGACAACATCTAGAATTATATTTCAAAATTGACATCATGATGTTCATAATGATTTCTTTATGATATCATGTTTTCCATACTTGGAATACCTGCTAGGTAAGCAAGCATGACTTAACCATGGTGAGAAAAATAAAAAGCAATTAAAATCATACCCATTGCTTAAATTTGACTAGCATACTGCAAATCAAATTTGATAGGATCTATGCACTATGACATAAATTTGAGTTTTTAGCAAGTTTTAAATGTTGCTGATGTGGCTTCATTTTGTATCATTTCTATGTCAAGAGACATTCATCACTATATTACTAAGGATTTTGTGTGAAGATGGTATCTATCTGCAATTATAACTATGTATTGGAGGACTTTGAATGGAAGTTTTATTTTATTTTATTTTAATTAACCACTAAGAATTTTGAAGACTGGTGTACATTTTTTACTTTGATAGCTGATGCAGCACCACATGACATTGATAGGTCTATTTTTTATTTTCCCTTTTGCTTATATATTTCTTTCTTACTCTATGCACTCTTCTATGTGATTATATTCCTGAGTCTATGATATACAGGTTGTATAGCAGAAATCTCTTTACTCAATAGTCAATCCTCATCCTCAAGGGACAAAATATAAATAAGTTTTAGCATTTTCTATTAGCTGCCTCTAGACATATACTATAGATATCATGCTTTTTTTGGTCACTATAAGAGCAGATCTGTCTAGAATTTTGTCTGATCGTGTATAACTAAATAATGTTTGATTGATTCTGTTATAATATTTATTCTTCAATCAAATATCTATCATGGGAATGAAGTCATTTAAAGAAGAAAGCTAATGTGTCTTCTTTTAACAGTAAGATGCAAATACCATAGGATATTTGGGTCAAATCAAGCTAAGGTGGCTATGTTAGCTGCACTGAAAGCTTCTTTTATGCTCCCCGTCCAATGACTTTTTGACTACACCGGAGGAGTTTTCAAAAGATAATGATACAACTCCTGCCATGAAATAAAATTAAAACCATTATATCTTGAAAAGACACAATGAATTTTTTAAACATTCCAGACAAAAGAAGCACTTACAGGTTCTTTAAATTATGTTATCCCTCTATCTCCTTATATCGTGGTCCTGTGGAATGATGTGAACCATTTAACAAATGTTGACATGTATTTATTAGAATTTTTTATGCAGTTATGCACAAAGTTCAAGCAAAGCATACCAGTATAGAAGCATGTTTTTCTTTATCATTGTTGGACTTGTACATTTTGCAATTATACAGTTATTTTAAATAATTTTCAATTCATAAATTGAAAAAGATTCACTGTTGGAATCTTCTTACAAGGATGATGTGTACTCCATAATCACTGAGAAATGTAAATGTATCCTAAGTGTACACTATGCATACTTAAACATGACACTAAGGATTGTTACTGTAATGAAGTTATACAAGATCCAACTCTAATTTCATCTGTCATCCACAAGTGCTCAAGAAAATTTTCCTTGTTTTTTTTGTTTTCTTTGTTGGAAAAAAGGATTGTTTGGTTATTGCTGTCATAATCTTACTTTTTCCAACAAACCTTCCCAATAGGAAGGGTATCTGCAGTTACAAAAAGAGTCTGAGAACTTCTATTACATTGGTTGTGTTAGCAGGTACTATGTATCTGGGGTCTTCATTACAGAACCAACCCCAGTTTCCCTTTCAAGACATATTTCAAAGCAGCATCCTTCAAATCTCTCAGAGTGGACGTGTCAAACTGGAAGAGGACTCGATTTACGGTTCCCAACTTGCTGCACCCGTCACACTTGATCAGGAATCATCAAGCTGTGCTCTCTCTCTTCTGTCAGATCAGTCACAGTATCCGTCACGCTGCGCAGCAGGCAATCCATTAGCCAGTCCCCAAGTCTTTAGTGGCATCCACATACCCGACAGAGACAGAGACAGCCAAGTTTCCGAAACGCATTTGAGCGTAAGCCCTGCAGATAAGCTTGCACCAAATGAGTCCTTTCCATGTGATACAACCTCCAAGGAAGTTATCAAGAATAGATCTGCCGCAACATTTTCCAGCATTGGTCATGCTCTGGAAGTCCATAATGGAGATGATATCTGCCAACCATCAGAGGTGTTCAGCATTAAACACCGTCTTTCTTCAGAACATGCAACCACAGTTGATTTGTTCCAATTGTCTTCAAATCTTCAGAGGGTGGAACAGCAAAGAAATTCTGTTTTGGTGAAGTGGGAAAATGAGGACTACTGTTTCTCAACTGTGTGAAAGGTTGCTTATTGTTTAAGCCTCAAAGTGTCATTAACATGTCCATTTTCATTGATACCTATGTTTGCGATGCTATAATAGTGGCTTAGTGGGACTGTTCTTGGTGAGTTGATTCATTTGTGGTGTAGTATGGGAATATTGATGGGTTGGGGAGTGAAGAATATCTTATTAACTAACCATGGTATTGTTGAGGAGAAAAAGGAAAGTCAAGAAAATCCAACTGTATAGCACAGATACCACTTGAGCATTTCATAAGGATAAAAAAAAGAACCAAGCCATTTGGCTTGAGTTGCATTAGCAATAGCTATTTATTGGCTTTGGACTGTTGTTATTGACAGTGACACTCATGTTCATGTCTTTGAAGTGAACATGTCTTTTGTGTAGTTTTGGTGACATTCAGCTGTGTCTATGGACAACAATAGTAATGTCTGTGCACACATTTCATTTGGTCACGTAACCTCTTTTTATTAAGAGCATCTTTAGTGCTAGATCTTGAATAAAGATCTTGAATTCAAAATATGATATTCACTAGATCTCCCAATAAAGGAGGTGAAGAGATCTCCAACATGAAAAATAAGTTCTTGTAGAAAAACTCTCAAGATCTGTATATAGTTCAAAAAATAATAAATTCTTTATCTATTTCTCTCTTCCTAAAATCTCAAAATAAGATCTATCACTAAAGAAAAATTAAAGAGATCTTAAGAGATCTTCAATCCTATACGATTCTATGGAGACTATCAAAAAGTTGTCTAAGATCTCAATTTAAGATTTATCACTAAAGATGCTCTTATTGAATCTTATTTCGAGTGTTAACCAATGATAAGGGAGCAAAACGTGTGCATGTGCACACGTGAATTATTCTCACCAAAACAATAAATCATGATTTTATAAATGGTTAATATTGGTTTTTATCTAATATTGATGTTAATTATTCATTTAGGGATGGTATGGTTAAAATTAATTGTTTTATGAATCAAGGAGGTTTAATTCAATGGATTGAATATATGTGAGTTATTATAAGTCTCTTGGTATCTATCTTTAATTTCAATAGATAAAAAATAAAAAATAATTGTTTTATGATATCAGTTTTCTCATGATTTGTTTTTTTATAGGATACAAAATCAATTTACACTAGGTATATTTTTTATATACTTAAATTGATCATTTTTGTATAATATGAATTTGAATAGTCAAACTGTTTGACTGAATATTTGTATAAGATAAATAAATAATATTTTAAGGTGTTGCTTTATTTTAGCAGATATTTTATTTAAAATATGAGTAAATATTCATTAGATAACATATGATTGATGTACATGATTAGAAAGATAATATCAAATGATCCAAATGGTTGAATTGATTAAATCTGTATTCTGTGAAAAATTATTAAGTATTATCAATGTAAAAATTTGATATATGGTGTAACTTAATCTTATCCCATTATGCAATTATCGAATGTACAGTTTGATTGATATGAGATTATTTTAACTTAATCAAATATTGAATTAAAGTTTTAAATATGTAATTATATTAAATATTTAAATATTTATAAAAAAAATTATGGTTTATAATAATCTTATAAAACATAATTGTCTATAATAAAGGATACTATAAAAAAATTAAAAAATCCAACCCCATTATACATATCATACGAATTGTGCTGCCTAGTATTTTCATTTCAGCATATATGCCACTAAGCTAGATTATGCTTACGAGATAGTTCCAAATAATTTATTAATCCTAGAGTGTTACTATAAAGCTCTTGGTTAGGTTCTGACTTCAGGGCTACATTCAAAGAGAAGATGCAAAATGATATCAGGACAGCAAAAGTAGGTATATAATTGAGGTCTCTACTTTATAACTTATTAATTAATTTAAGGTTCTTATTAATTCAGGTAGTTGGCTCTTCAGTAGTCCAAAGAACAAAGATAATAATGTTTAAAGACTGGATTAGTTTTCAATTGATTTGTTTATGGAGAATATACTCCAGCATATATATGAGTGTTCGTATCCTCTTGGGAGGGTGCCACCTTTTGCAAAAAAATTTACCTTAGCTTCTGCCTCTATGGTCTTCAAAGTTTGATTTGAGGAGGTGTCTTGACCAGACCAAACTTTAATTTTATTAATGGAATGGCTATAATTAGAATGATTGTTCCATATTAGGTATAGCTCTATGTCGTTGCATCTTCTTGCACTAGAGGAATCCCCTTTACAGCCTCAACACTTGCCATAAGAAAATTAGCTTAGAGCAGCCACGCAAAAAGCCTATATAGCATGACTAATAAAGTAAGCAAATTCTCAGAAGCAACACTTTCATTTTTAAATTTGCATGAAACGCCAACTTGCACTTCATGTAATGGATTCCATCATTACAAATACAAAGCACATATTATGGCTAAAATATTCTGAGCATCATAGTTCACGTGAGAATGGTCTTCATATACCCACCGCGGAGTTTCAATAATATATATGCCGCTGTTGTTGCCTCTGCCATCATCTTATGATTGATAATGGTAAGTAGAGTTCCACATTTACAATGTTTGGATGTAAATTTTTTTAAAAGTAATTCTAAAAGAAAAAAGTAAGAATGAAAAAATGGAATGAGCTTCTTTATAAAGTAAAATGAGCTTTTTATTAGCTTATTTGTATATGTCATCTCATCTTTAGAGAATTTATATTGACGAACTTTTAAAAATTAACTAATAGAGAACATATTTTTGTTTATGAAAAAATTCATCTTATTTTTTTCTCTTTTTTGAAATGCTTACCCGAACAAGCTCATTAACTATATATATAATCTTTGATAAGAGAATAAAACAAAACAAAGCAACCAAAGAAAAAACTATGTATAATTATCAATTTGTTAAAATAAAAGACAATATACAATCATCAATATGTTCATTTTTATTGTTTTTATTTAAATCTCATACTAATTGTCTTTTAGCGAGCATTTAGTATAGAAAAATTTCTTTCATACTTGAAAACTAGAAATCATAATTTTTTAGGTTAATTACATTTTTTCTCCTTAATTTTTTAATTTTTTTTTACTTTTAGTCCGTAAACAAAATTTAGTTTATATTCGACAAAACTAAAAAAAAATTAGCTAGAAGCTGAAAAAATTAGCTAATAGTTAGAAACTTTTAGTTAACTTATTAAATCATAAATGTTCAGTAAAATTAATTGTTGAAATAGCTGAAAATATAAAATGACATATTTAAAAGGATAATAAAAAAATTGAATAAATATTTTAAGGATAAAAAAAATATAAAAAAGTTAGAAGCTAACATTTTTGAAAACCTACTTCAAGTAACATTTCAAAAAATGTTAAAAGCTACTAAAAAAACTTGTTTACCAAATAGTCAAACAAAATTTTCAACTAATAAAAAAATCTAGAAGCTAGTAAAAATGATGGCTAAACATAATCTAGTGTTAGGCCATTGTAGGAACTAAAACTAAAACTAGAGAAAAATATATGAACCCAAAATGATAAATTTTTTGTTTAAAAACTAAAAAATGAAATGTACAGAAAGTTTAAGAAAAAAAGACACAATTTAACCCGAATTTTTAAAATAGTTGGAATCTATTTAGTTAA
Source organism: Glycine latifolia (assembly GCA_013407115.1). Lineage (NCBI taxonomy): Eukaryota > Viridiplantae > Streptophyta > Magnoliopsida > Fabales > Fabaceae > Glycine > Glycine latifolia. The sequence goes on along the minus strand of CM023948.1, from coordinate 26,423,084 downwards.
ACCATAAACATCTTTAGCAATATTTTATACATATTTCTTGATAATTAAATATTATAATGTTTGGTTTCAATAAAACTTTTCCAGATATATATAGGAGTTATTTTTTTCCCTGAGAAATATCTTTTTAGTGAAATAACTTTATTTTACGTACACTTCTTTAAAACTTTTTACCATTTAAAGTTTTTTTATATTTGTATTTGCCATACGTGAATCTTTATATTTAAAGTTATTATTATTATTTTTAAATAAAAAATTATGGCTATTTTTTAATTTAACAAGGGTAAACTCTTACTTCTTACTCCTAAATAACCTTCAATGTTGTGAATAAATAAAAGTTACATATGTTTCTAGAATTTTTGTTCCAATGGGCTGATTAGTTTAAATTAAAAAAAAAAAACATTAGAAAGACAGACATTATATTTTTAAAAAGATATATATTACTAAGTCGTTATGACTAAAGTATTTCCTTTTTTTCTTCTTCCAAAACATAGGGTCTTACACTAATGAAATAAGAAATAGATTTAAAATGATAATTACAAACGAGTAATTAACAACCTATTTTTTCTCATTCGAAAAGGTTATGAATATATGAAGTCATCAAAACCTAGACATTTCTTAAAACACATAATTCTCGTGAAATAGGAAGTAAAATATAATAATGATATTGTTTTATAAGAATTAAATTGACGACAATCGAATTTATGTGTTTTTTATTTTATATGTAAATTATTTAGCATTTCTTATGTAAATTGTTTAAATTTTATTATTACTAGTCTAGTATAAATTATTTATGAGGACAATGTTTAAAAAAATACTTATACAGGTAATCATATTTATAAATAATGTTTTTATAACATTTTCGTGTGTCCAAAATAATAAATAAAATCAATTTAATCAAATATTATAAGTTTGGATAAGATTAGTTGTAAAAACATTTTCATAATTTTTAAAACAATAAATATGTTTTTCATATGTAAAATAATTATAAGAAAAACTATAATTAAAATCTTTTTTTATCTTGACATGAACTTAGAACCACCCATATTCAAAGCACTATTTACTAAGATGAATGTAATTATATGTAAATCAAGAGCAATAGCATGATGAAACAAGAAGTCTCTGAACCTTATTGTTATAATAATATATTATTATCTTTTTTTCTTCTTTTAGTACCTAACATTTTTTTTTTGTTTGGTTTTCATACACATTATTAGTTTTATTCCATTAAGTAATAATGTGGGAGATGACCGAGGTGGACTCAGTTATTGAAGTATAGGGGAGGAAGGGTTTGGCCTCCTTGATTTTTTAATATTAAATTAATTATTTTTATTTGAAGATTTTGATTTTAGAAAAATAAATCAAATATTAAGTTGTACACTAATAAATTATTGATTTAAGTAATAATAAGTTTAAGTAAGGTTTTGAGTTTGAACCTTCTAAATTAAGAAATCATGATTGTGAGAATAAATTATTAGATGGTCTAGAACCATCAAATCATTCATGATTTCAACCAATAATCATATGACATGCGAACAATTAAAAATATATTTATTAAATTAAAGATATACTCAATAACTACCCAACAATAATTAAATTGTTATTCCTTAATTTAAAGAATTTTAATCAATTTAAAATATTAAATTATCTATGTGTTACTTGATTATTGGTCAAGATAATAGATGTTGGACTACCTAATAGTTTTTTGATTGGGAGGAGAGAACCAATAAAGGTGGACATTTATATTTCTCAATAAAAATTAATTATCGGTAAAGTTTGTAAGTATTTCATATCAATAATATGGTACATTAAAAAATTATGTTATATAAGATATTCATCAAAATTCATTTTAATAGATTTTGGATTTTTTTCTTATAAATAAGTAGTTTTTTTAAAGGTATAAATAAATAGTTTATGTAGATTTTTATTATAAAATAATTTAGGTTAAATTTGGTACCCTAATTTTTTTCCATCATTAACAAATGGAGTGTTACATCATAATTATCACATTATACTTAAGCCATTTTCACGTTATTAATTAATAAAGAAAATATGTTTTTAGCATAGGCTCCAACTCTAACAAATTGTTTATTTTTTAATTTTTTAGAGTTAGCTATGGAGACTCTAATTTTTTAATTATTATTATTTTTTGCTATAGTGATATAATTTCTGATTTTAAAAATTATGGATTACAACATTATTTTTTATTTCTAAAATGTTTAATTCATATGATATTGCAGTATCCTAATGCAAGATGTTAAGGTGGGAATAGAAGTTTTGAGGGGTGTGCTTCATACACCAGAGATTTTTCTCATACACCATTATGAATTTTCATAATACCCAAAATAACCTTAATGAAAGAAAATAATATATAAACGTTAAGTGTAAAGCAAACGCGAGAAAGGGAGAAAGCTGTGAGCTGCTGTAGTTTTGGATCCATTGTTTGAGCTTGTGGCATTGGTTGGAATCGCCATTGGTGAGGTTTTTGGAGGTGTGCGAGCTGCAGTTGGAGGTTTTGTGTCGCCGGAGAGGAAGCGTGGAGGCTGCGGTTGAGGTGAGTCTTTTTTTTTTTCCATACGGATCCGATAATCCGTGGAAAGTTGGCGGATTCTGCAATCCGTGCCATATGGTGCATGTACGTACGGATTATGTAATCCGCAGGACCTATACGGATTGTACAATCCGTATAGGTCCTGCGGATTACATAATCCGTACGCTCTATTTCAATTTTAAACATTTTTAAAACTTAGTTTCCTATACGGATTGGTCAATCCGTATAGGTCCTGCGGATTGTGTAATCCGTATGACCTATACGGATTGTCCAATCCGTATAGGAAACTAAGTTTTAAAAAATGTTTAAAATTGAAAATTTAAATTGATCAGTATAAATTTAAATATAAATAAGGTCATTTTAATTTAAAAAAATAATTTATTATGTCATTTTACACTTTCAGAGGCTTTTGTATTAATTGTTTAATGAAGATGATTTTTGTATGGGATTATAATGTTAGTAAATGTTATTATTTAGCGTGTATGTTCTTTTACAAGGTATGTTAAATTGTTTTTTATTTTATTAGAATGGAGAGCGATGAATGGATGTACGAGAGTATAATGGATGAAGATATTTACATGAATGAAGACATTGGACCAGACCCTGCTGACGTTGAGGACAATGAATGTTTTATTGATTGTTCTGCAGCGTTCGAAACAGATGAGGTGATTATGTTGATGACTTAAACTTAAAGAATAAGACTGTAATTAAAGTTGTTAAATGAGTATGTTTGGAACATTAAATATGAATTATTCTTTTGTGTAGGTGTTTGAATCGCGTGATGCCGTATTGAAATGGGCTCGTAATGTGGCGTCTGAGAATGGCTTTGTGGCGGTCATCATGAGGAGTGACACCAAGACCGGACAACTAGGAAGAACGTCATTTGTGTTAATTGGTTGTGAAAGAAGTGGAAAGTATAGAGCATGGAAAAAAGGTTTCACACCAACAATCACAAGTAGTAGAAAATGCGAGTGTCCTTTTAAGCTCCGGGCTAAACCAATCGCGCGAGGTGAAGGGTGGATGGTGAAGGTAATATGTGGTAATCATAATCATACACTGGCCAAGTCATTTTGTGGACACCCATACGCTGGTCGAATGAATGATGAGGAGAAGAGTATTGTTGCTGATATGACAAGGGTGATGGTGAAGCCCAAAAGTATTTTGCTAACATTGAAGGAGCACGATGAAGATAATGTAACAAGTTTGAAACAAATTTACAATGCAAGATATGCATACCGGACGCGTATAAGAGGCGCTAATACTGAAATGCAACAGCTGATGAAGCTTCTTGAGCGTGACATGTATATCCATTGGCATCGATTGAAGGATGAAAATGTTGTGCGTGACTTGTTTTGGGCACATCCGGATGCAGTACAATTGAGCAATGCATATCATATGGTGTTCTTGATAGACAGCACTTACAAAACAAACAGGTATAGGTTACCTTTGCTTGACATTGTTGGTGTCACACCAACTGGGTTGACATTCTCTGCTGCATTTGCATATTTAGAGGCTGAACGTACGAACAATATTATGTGGGCCCTTGAACGGTTTAGAGGGATTTTTCTGAAGAGTGAATTTTTTCCTAAGGTCATTGTTACAGACAGAGATTTAGCATTGATGAGTGCAGTTGAAACCGTTTTTCCAGAGGCCACCAATTTATTGTGTAGGTTTCACATTGACAAGAATGTGAAGGCCAAATGCAAAACTTATATTCGCCAGCAGAATGCATGGGATTATGTGATGGACGCATGGGGAAGTGTTGTGGACTGTGCTAAGGAGAATGAATTTGATGATCATGTTATGAAGTTTGAGGTTGCATGTGCTCCGTGGCCAACGTTCGTTGATTACGTTAAGAACACCTGGTTGATTCCCCACAAAGAAAAATTTGTGACAGCTTGGACAAACAAAGTCATGCATTTTGGGAACACAACCACAAACAGGTGACTTTCGCTGTCTTAAATTATCATTCGCACATGTTTAAAGTCCTTAAAATTAATTGATAATATTGTAAATTGCAGGGTTGAGTCTGCCCATTGGACCTTGAAGAGGTTGCTGCGGAATAGTCTTGGTGATTTATGCACGGTTTGGGATGCGATGAACAATATGATAACCTTGCAACATACTGAAATAAAGGCATCTTTGGAAAGAAGTACACATGTGGTTGGACATGTTTTTAAAGCGACGTTATACAAGAGACTCATTGGCATGGTGTCCAGGTATGCATTAAATAAAATTGCGGATGAGTATGAGAGGGTGAATTATGCGGGGAAAAACCCATCTCGTTGTGGATGTATGCTTAGGACAGCGTATGGTTTGCCTTGTGCATGTGAGTTATATAAGTATGTTATTGGAAGCATTCCAATTAACAGCGTTCATGTGTTTTGGCGGAGATTAAACTTTTCGGAAAATGGTGAACATGAAAACCAAGTGTCCATAACAGATGAGATGGAAGCCATATCTAATCGTTTTGATAAGCTTGATTTGTGTGGCAAAATAACACTAAAGTCAAAGCTTAAAGAAATAGCGTTTCCTGATTTGAATTCCATGTGCCCTCCACCAGCTAAGGTCAGAACTAAAGGTGCTCAAAAGAAAAACATCTCGAAGCACGAACGTTCGACAAGAAGGGACCCGTCTTACTTCGAGTATGTGGATGAGTTACATTCTGTGCAGAACAGTTGCTCTACTCCCATACAGTGCAGCTCCTCATCTGATGTTCTTATCAAAAATCGGATGTTGCCTATGCTCGATCAATTTCTTCCGTTTATGCACAAATTTATTGTTGACATTACTGATGTAAAAGCTGATGGAAATTGCGGATATCGAGTTATTGCTTCGTTATTAGGTTACGGTGAAGAGGGTTGGTCATTAGTGCGCAATCATCTTCTTAAGGAACTTGCACAATGGACTGATCAGTATATAACATTGTTTGGTGGGATACATAGGTTTGAAATGTTAAAGCGCTCCCTATTAGTTGATGGATTATCTAAGGTGAAACTTCGTTTTTATTATTTTAACATTATTTGCCATGTGAGTTATATTTGTAATGCATGTTTTATTAACTGATGATGTGCAGGTAACGATGGAGAAGTGGATGGATATCACAGACATGGGTCATGTCATTGCATCGAGATATAACGTCATCCTAGTATCGCTATCACGACAGCAAAGTATGACCTTTTTTCCTCTGAGGGGCCAACCTCCCACAGATCCACGAGTTCATCGAGTTTTATGCATTGGCCATGTGTTTGGAAACCATTTTGTTCAGGTAAGACACAAACTATTTAATTAGATGCGTGCGTCAAGTTTAATTTATTAGAATCATGATTTGTGTAACAATTTATTTGAAACAGGTAACTCTGACCGACAATTGTCCATTACCATTGACTGCATGTTTGTGGGCTAGTCACTGTACCACCGAAGCTCAGCAGTGGCCTTACCATTACATTAATCGAATGCAGTTGTATACCAAATCGATGAAGTTACGCACAGAATATGTTGATTTGGGAAATGTTTAGAGACTCATTTGACAATTGAAATGTATGCCTGTAGTTGTTTAATGCATGTGAATCATTAAAATCATGTTGTGTGTCTTAATTAAGTAAACAACGAACTAAGTGCAACATCATGAACTATACTTCAAGTAGGTACAAAATATATATCGATTAGTGTCAAATAAATAACTGTCAATAACTCATATGTCAAACGACATCACATAATTGTGCTGAAAAATGTTATTTGATATCCAATAATCAATGTACAATAAAATATATATCAAAAACTAGGCTAATCAAGACGCCTCCTCCGTGGTCGGAAACTCCGTCTAGCTCGGGTGTATACAAGCCCATCCTCAGTCACGCCTCGAACATGGTGCAGCAGCTGCTCTACCATGGAGTATGCATCTGTGCCCTGTGTCACCATCCTCATGTCAATCATATGCTGGAGGCCCTCTGCAACACGCTGGCACGCATGCTACAAATAAACAATACAATCTGGTTAACAAATAGAATATGTGAAATGTAAACTTAAATACTTATGAAATAAACAATAAATACCAAGGCATGGATCTGAAGTCTCTGGCCATGTCCATCAGTGGGTGGCTGAGAAGAAGGACCATGTCCGTCTGTAGCTGGATCAGAAGAAGGACCATGTCCGTCTGTGGCTGCATCAGAAGGACCATGAGAATGGGTATGTGACGGTGCACACTGTGGCACTGGTGGAATCTGGGAAGTCGCCTCCTCATACCCAGATGGGGTCATGAATGGATGAGAAATGCGGAAGAACCACCCCATGTATGCAGGACCACAGTGACCTGGGTAATCAACCAAGTCTCCGGTGTCCACCATGTGCTCCGCAAAGTGAACCCACCTGTCATCAATGTCCTCCACAGATGGAACATCTGGCACAGGCTGGGGTGGAATATGCTGAACACGGCCAAACTGGCGAAGCACCCTCTCAGGTAGATACCTAGTCACCTGAGGACCCCATCTGAGGAACCCGGAGAATAAACTGATGGGCTGAAACTCCCTATGCGGGCAATGGTCAACGTACGGTGTCCAACAAATATCAGATGGTGTCAACCTATCCATACGTCTACGATAGGTTGCCACCGGTAACGCCTTCGCACTCGTCCATCTACAGGATCGAGGCTGCCTCTCGTCGTAATGCTGGTCAGCAGGAACATTTCCTATCGTAGGAAAATGCTCGTATATCCAGCACTACAAATTTAAAACCATGCAAATCAGCAAATAATGGAAACAAAAGACATAAAATAAGGTTTTCTAATTATACACATCAAACGATATTAGTACCTGTAAAAGAGTGATGTATCCTGCAAGATGCTTCCCGTGATGCTGACAGGCGTAGCTCAAGTTCTGATACATGTGTACCAGAGCAGCCGCACCCCAGGCGAATCCCGCACATCGGTCGAAGTCTCGAAACGCCTCCAAGAATACCACGGCTATATGTGTGGCACTCTTGTTGGCGAACAGTGTGCAACCAACAAGGTGAAGTAGATATGCTCTGGCGGCCAAAATCCACTGCCTCGCATCGACCTTCGCGTAATATGTGTCCCGGAGCCATGATAGTCTGACATAAGGCCCATGACACTGCGATGTCTCTGCTGCAGCCTCCTCTACAGTGATCTCAAGTAGGTCCACCAGCAGTGTCATCGCCTCTCCAACCTCCAGCTGCTCGAACGAGTCGAATGTGCCCATAATGGGGAGATGCAGCAGTGATGACACGTCGTCAAGTGTCAATGTCATCTCACCCACGGGCAAGTGAAATGAACATGTCTCAGGGTGCCACCGCTCAACAAATGCGGATAGCAACCCCCTATCACCTGTCTCCACTGAGCATCCAATCAATGGACTGAGGCCAGTGGCAGCCACAAAGCCCTCTATCTCAGGCACAGGCTTCCCAAATTTAATGACCTTACGGCCATGGGAAGCAAGCTTCAACTCTGCACGATCCTGCATTTAACATATTATTTAAGGTAAAACATTCATGGATAACCAAATGTATGACGACATTCGACTATGTGATTCAAGATATGAATACCTCTCCGGCCCAGACGCGTACGGCCACATGATCGCGAAACCCGGTAAGCACAGATGAATCTGAAGGCCCTCCAGGGAATGATTCGGACGCTATGTCCATATCCTCGGTCACCGGATCAGTCTCCTCGGTGACCGCATCAACAGTCTCCACGTGTGGTTCCTGCACGGGAGGAACATCATCAATGGCAACACCCGCCCTATGACGACGTGCTGATGCAGTCGGCCTACGCCGCTCCGGGGCATCATGCTCATGACCTCTGCGATGTGTACTCTCGGAATCATCAAGACGGTGTCCAACAGGTCGACGCACTCCTCCTCTCGTCCTAGCCATGTCTAATCTACATCCGCATAGTGTATTTCAGACATAAACAAAAAGTGTCAACACTTTGTCAAAAAGTGTTGGACACTGAAATCTACATAACTTGTCCAGCTTCATCCTTTACATTCGAAATTTACTTCTTTTATTCAATCAAACTACTATTTGGATGAAAATGTGGACATACAAAGCATGCTTTCAAACCATACCTAATGAACTTAGATGTCTTGGTAAATATTAACAAAACTATGATCATATTGAAAAATTTTCAACAAATTTCTGTAAACAATGAAAACCACAAGTAACTGTGCAAAGAGCATCAAAGTTTTCAAAATACCGATCTATGTCTGCTACCTACAATAACAAGTTCTCATAATTTTATTCTAAGTTCAGACCACTGCAATTCACAAGGTTCCTACATAATCAACTCCAACTCTAATTAAAATCAACCAATAAATCCTTTCTACAACTCATATTGACAAGCATAATCCTTGAAATAATTTATTTTTAATCTTTAAAAACTCCTTGAAATAATTTTGAGGTATTTGAAGGGAAAATTGAAATATGGTGTTTTGTTTTCTAGGAAGACAGACCAAAAAACAGTGAGTTTGCTAGGATACTCTTATTCATATTGGTGTAGGGATAGAACACATAGGAGAAACACTATATGTTACTTGTTTAAGTTTCTAGGTGATCCAATTTTTTGATGATCTAAGAAACAACTCGTGGTGGTTTGTCTTCATATGAGGTTGAATATATAGCAGCTCATATGCTATTTGGCTAGATTCATTATTAGATAGGAGTTGTATCTTGTAATGATTTGGATTAAGGAGAGTATTGAGTTTTAATCCAAATATAAATAGGATGTTGTTAACAATTAGTTAGACAATTAGAAGATATATAGCAGTTGATATGTTATTTTTTGTTTAACTAATTTTGAAATAAAAACAAACATTATATAAGAGGTCCATATATGTGTAAATGTTAGAGTGCAACATATACAAATTTTCATTGAAATTTATCCTCTTTTTTTATATCATGAGTGCGTGTACAAAGGATTTTCTCTCCAACAAAACTTATTGGTCAATATTGTGAAGTTATTGCATATCAGCAAGCAATCCATAAAGTGTTCATGTCAATGCATATGTAAAAACAAGGATAAATCATGAATGTTTGTATATGGAGATATAATAAGGTTGATTGAGTAGTTAAAAATGACATATAATAAGCACACATACATTGGCTGTTTTTCAACAACTCATTTTTCATCATTTTGTTTTCAAAAATCCATTTTTTAAATTAAAATAGGTCCCATACGCATTCCACGGATCATGCAATCCGTCAGTAGAATACGGATCCATCAATCCGCATCAAACGCACGGATCATACAATCCGTCAGGAGGGCACGGATCCGGCAATCCGAAGCAAGTTCACGGATCAGGCAATCCGTAGATTCTTCACGGATTAGGTAATCCGTATGGATTTTACGGATTGTGTAATCCGCAAACTCCATACGGATTACCTAATCCGTGAAGAATCTACGGATTGCCTGATCCGTGAACTTGCTTCGGATTGCCGGATCCGTATCCGCCGTCCCCGGCTCCAGGCCACCGTTTCTGCCATGCCCGATCACCATCCACAACCATAAACAGCCCACCGCCCATGGAGACGACACGCACAAACACCAAACACAAATGCAGCTATTAAAATTCTACGACTTACCTCACAATGTCGTGCCCACCAAACGAAGAAGACGAAGCACAGGGTCACCACGAGCAGCTCAACACTTCCAATGCAGCTGGTATCAACAGTTCCACCAATGCCGGCGCAGGGAGCAGGAATGGCGTAGGAAGAGAGCAGAAAATGGTGCAGGAAGGTAACGGAACGGCAGCAAAGGGTGCGGGAAGTGAAGAAGACAAATGATTTTCAAAAAAAAAAAGCTGAAAGTGGGAAGGGCAATTGTGGAAATCCACTGTTTTAATATGGTGTATGAGAAAAAATAATGGTGCAGGAAGCTCACCCCAAGTTTTGAATATGAGAATAACAACCCAAAGTTGGCAAGCAGCCCAGGCCCAAAGTATTTGTCCTTCACGGTTTCACTCTTTTTCTTCCCTCTCTCTCACTTTCTCTGTTCTGTTTCACTTCTTGTGTTGTGTTGGTCAAGTGTGTTGTGCAATGGAGAATCAAAAGAAGGGCAAAGGAGGAGACCAGCCCAAGAAGGTAGCGAAGGTATTGAATACGAGCTCTCTCCAAATAAATGAAAAAGATGCTTTTCAATTGGTTGGTTCCATCGTCGAAAAGGGTATCTCTGATTCACACAACAACCCCACAACAACACCACCCTTCCATTTTTTCCCCAAACCCACTGTTCTTCCTTTCCCCGTTGCGCGCCATCGTTCACATGGCCCTGTAAGTTCTCTGTATTCTCCTTCAAGTACCCTTTTTGGTGCAAAGCTTTAGTCTTGTATTGTGTTGATTTATGCTTCAACTTAATCGAAATTAGGATGTGTTGTTATGAGTAATGTGTGAAAAGCTAAAAAAAAAAACGTCTTTTAATGTCCTCAACTACCCTTTTGTGTTGTGTTGTGTTATGCTTCAGCTTAATGAAAATTAAGATGTGTTGGTATCAGTAATGTGTGAGAAGAAAATAAAAAATAATCTTTTAGTGTTTTCTAGGCGTATAGGGAGTTTAGCCGAGGAGGGTATGTTGGAAAATTCTGAATTAAGATTTAGTGAGTGTTAATGGGAGACATGCAGAGTTATACATTGTTTTGGCGTGTGGTGGGGTTCACTGCATTCTTCTTATTTCATTGTTTTATGGGTGTTTTTGACTGAACTCAACAAATAGGATATATGGGTTTTCTTTTTCTTTTTGTCTCCCGTAAAATATGGGACTAAATTCTAGTACTGTTTTAAGCTGTCGGTAATTTGATTCTGGCACTGTTGTACTATGCGGTGCTGTATTACATATTATGCAGAATAAATAACATGAATGGGTGCTGGCATGAGTGGTTTTCAATAGTATGTATGTTTATTTTATGGAGGATCACACAATTGAAATAGTCATAATGTTTTTTCTAAGTAATGATATCTTTCCATGTTCCAGTATATGTATATGAGGGGGTTTTCATGTTTGGAAAGTTACAATAGCTTGAGATATTTTGAGTTGTATTCAGTTTGTTTGCTTAGTCTATATAAAAGGGACCCCTTTTATCTCTTTTTTAATGTATCTTCTTTTGCTGATCCAAAAAGAAAATAAAATATGGGACTAAATGAGTTATTATTAATTGGTTTACATGAAAAAAGATGTGTTGGAGTAACCACCGAATTGTTCATCAATTTTGTTGAGCCTCAAAGGTCTTACTTGGCTATGAAAAATGACAATATGTATGCTTACATTGACTCATTTTGGTTTATTGTGAATGTAGTTTGTGTAGTGGCTAGTAAGTTTTGTGGACTGATAGTTAGGTTGTGGTGATTTTACAGCATTGGTGTCCACTGAGTAGTAGAGGGGATGATGATGGTGAGGATGATGATAGTGACAATAATGTTGAGGATGAAGAAGATAAAAATTTCCAGGAGTTTGAAAAAGTTTTAACCTTTGCCAAGCCGGTACAGAGGAGGAGGAAAAAGGGTTTGGATTTTAGAAAATGGAAAGAGATCACTCGGGATGATAGTTCTTCCTTTGGGAAGGAATCAGAGAAGGATGTGTCAAGCTTTAGTCAAACTACTGGGAAAAAAAAGAACGAAAAGGGCAGTAAGAGCACATACAAGAAAACCTCATCTTTGGATGATAATGTCATTTCTCCGATGAAAGTGGATACTAAACCACTGTTAGATGACTCAGATGGTGGGTTTATCAATTCAACTACCACTATGGAAGTAGATACATTAAATAAGGTAGATCATGTGGAAAAAGTTAAAGACGCCATAATTTATGATGACAAGGAGCAAAATGAATCTGTGCCTGGATTGGACCAAATTTCTTCTGATAGGATGCCTGATTACAATTTTGGATCCCTAGATGTGCAAAGGCCAGGGCAAACTGACTTGACTTCAAGCATGCTGTCTTTTTCTAGTTCCAATAATATTAGAAGTGAACAAAAGTCTGTGTCTCTTGATAGTGAAATTGATGCTGAGAATCGAGCTCGGATTCAGCAAATGTCAGCTGAGGAGATTGCAGAAGCCCAGGCTGAGATAATGGAGAAGATGAGCCCTGCATTACTAAAATTACTACAGAAGAGGGGGCATAATAAATTGAAGAAACTAAAATTAGAAGTGGGCATTGGCTCAGAATCTGTGAATGGACATGCTCAGAGTCCTCAGGATGCAAAACATCTACACACAGAGGATGGCATCGCTCAAACAGTGATTGCGCCTCCATCTAAAGAAAAGCTATATGATGAGAAAATTAGCACAAAGACTTCAACCACTGCTAGTAGTAGTGCATGGAATTCTTGGAGCAATAGAGTTGAGGCTGTTAGGGAGCTACCATTTTCCTTGGCTGGGGATGTTGTTGATTCTGAACGTGTATCAGTTTATGGTATGCGTTTCTATTCTTCTTATGTTTCTTTACTATCTTCTGGTTCTAATATCAAGATGATGCTTTGTATGATCCTTGCATGTGTATATATATTAGAGTATCTCCTTGTACCATTCTGGACTCTGTAGTTAACTAACATATGCCAGCTAAGAATTCTGTTATTGTTCAGTTGTAACTGACAGATTAATTTCAGCTAGGTTATCTCTATATATCTCAGACGTACCTCTTCTATTTTCATTCAATGAATAAACATTTTATCAGTAAGCACTCTGAATATCTCAGTGCTCTCTCCCTCTCTCTCTGCTTGATGAATCCTAACAATATATGGGTTCTTCTGTATTTAGTGTTTTGCATATGTAGATGCTTGGTTAGTGATAGTAATAGTATGTCTTCTTAATGTAGATATATGCTCTTCTGTAATTTTTTTTTCTTTTTTGGGTATGTGGTAAAGCTAGTGATAGTCTGCGTTGTTATTGTTTGAATACTTTGCTTCATGAAACATCAACCATTGTTTATAGATTGTGATTTGTATTCAATATTATACATTATACTACCTCCAGACTAAAATATAAGCAACAAAAAATCAATGTGTGTTGGGTTAAAATATAAACAAATTTTAACTAACTCTCTCCTATTTAATGATAGTATCTCCAAAATGCCCTTCATTTAATGAGTTTTATTTCCAGTAAACTTCTATTTTTTGTCCTATGCAATTAATGTAAATGGTACCTTAGGAAATGAATTAACTTTTTTTATTGAGACTAACAAAATTAAATGATGTTAACTAATTTTCTTGATGGGTGTGAATTAGTTTTTTTTTTTTTTGCTTATATTTAAGTCCGGAGGCAGTAGTATTTTTTGTTCCCAGCAATGGATGATCTTTTTTTGGTTGACTACACTTTTAAATGCAAATGAGCCAAAAAAGCACTTAGTGTTTGGTTAACTTATTTGGAGAAATAATCACATTTTTTCTGGTTTCTGAGAGAGATCTTGAAAGATTGGAGATTATTTATTCAAATTTAATCTTTATCAAACATTTTAGCATTTCCATGTGTCATGTAGGCAATATATTGCTGGTAAATACAAATACAGGGAAGTTAAGATCAATGGTGTTGCTATATCATGGCTTGTCTGATAGCACTGAGTAGATTATGCTCCCTGCCTCCCTGCATTCGCCACAAATTACAATATTGTTCTGGTTCATGCCTAGACTGAAATTTCCGTATGGTTTCCTTTGCTTCCAAATGTTTCCAAGTTCATTGACTTGACTAGATGGCTACTGTTCTATATTCAGCATATTAGATGTTAGCATTTGCATATAACAGAACGCAGGTGCAAATATAGATTTAAATAATGAACATTCATGGATATCCATTGATATCCTGATTATTCTGTTAGCACTGATATCCATCAAATCTTAGCACTGATTATTCTGTTAGTATGGAGGTTTAAATATAAATTTTGAATTTTCTTTATGTGACAATTCTTTGTCATGATACAGACAATGCCAATGAACGTGACTATCTACGGACTGAGGGAGATCCTGGTGCTGCCGGTTATACAATTAAAGAAGCAGTGGCACTCACTAGAAGTGTGGTACGTTATTTGTTGTAACTGATGTATATTTCAGTTGGATGCCTGGACCTGGAACAGTTTGGATGGCTTTACAATTATGAATATAAAATAAATAAAATTTATAGTATTCCCCTTTAGTAACACAGCATCTGCTAAATGTTTTGTGTTTTTAGATTCCTGGACAAAGGGCCCTTGCATTGCATCTCCTTTCATCTGTGCTTGATAAGGCATTACACTATATTTGCGAAGACAGAACAGGGCATATGACAAAAATTGAGAACAAAGTTGACAAATCAGTTGACTGGGAGGCTGTTTGGGCTTTTGCACTCGGCCCAGAACCTGAGCTTGTGTTGTCACTTAGGTAAAGTTTACTGTTTGGTCCAAGCTGTTGGTATTATAAACTACCTGCTATGACTGAGTGAAGATGCATGGTTCTTTTAAGAAAATGAATATTGTTGTTTATATTGCTGTTAATCATTAATCATACAAGTTGATAGGTTTGGATGTAAGTAAAATTCCAGCTTGGTTATGTGTGTAATTTTAATATCATTTTGATCTGGCATGTTACATGGACTCAATAAAGCTTGAGATCACATATCTATCTGTTTACATTACTGATTATGTACATCTCTTGTACTCTTGAAGCCAGCCTTATTTGTGTATAATGTTTAATATTATTATGCCTTAGAATACTTTAGAGTATCTTAGTTAATCTCTTGAGAACGGTTTCCATATTTAATTATTTTTCATGATTACTTAATTAATTAGGATTTGGAACCTTTTCTTAAGGATGAGGATTAGTGCTTTGTCTTTTGTAACATATCATTACACACCAATGAAGGTAACATTCTCTCCTATTCTCTTTATTTAATTAAATCTCAATAATATTAACCTGGTTTCAAAGTGGCCCCATCCTCTGTGATTTGACCCCATCACCTGCTGGCTAGTTCTCTAAACTGGTGCTCATCTTTGTTTCTGTGGTTTTTTTCTTCCTTCCAGTTAGCTGTCTTTCCTTCTGCCACCGTTTATCTTGTCTTCTTTGTATCTAAAGATTTTGATCTGTCAAATTTGAAGATGCCTAATTGCCTTGTCTCCTAATTACTGCATGATGTCCAGATTGAGCTATGGTTCTGGTTCTCATTGTTCTTACATGGCCCAGCAGTTTCCTTTCTCTGGAATAATTTGTTTAGTGTTTTCAGAGAATATGGGGTTCGTCCCTAATATCTTCAGCACTTCCAGTATGTTAATTTAGGAGGATTTGGTACTAGCAGAGAATCCAGAAAGTTTTGCTGTTCTTCTCTGTGTGAAGTTCTTTGGGTATATTCAGTTAGAAATGCTAGCATCTTCTGTGGATGATAGTCTTCTATTGAGTTCATTCGGGTTGAGCTAGTTTTTCTAGCTTCTTTGTGATGTTCTGCTTATGGTATTTATATATAGGTTTTTGTTTTTGTTTGATTGATTGTGTGTTTCTTTATCTTTGTGTTTTTTTTCCCTTTAATTTTTGGTTGTGTTATCTTTAGTCCTTGAGGATTCTTATCCTCTTATATTTGTATCTTTCTCTTCTATCTTAATAAATTCTTTGCTTATATAAGCGTTGTTGATTGTTATGTTTTGGGATGAGCTCTTGTGTATACTGGCTTTTCCTAATCTGTGCCCTTTATTTGTGGTCTTCTTCCTAAAACTGTGCCGATCATCATATGTTAAAAAGGAAGCTGGTTGGCCCTTGGACCTTAGGTAATTTTACTACCCGCATAGCTGTTTCTAAAATTCATTTGGAAGAGTGGGAATGTAGATGGCGTACTTGACTGACTCATAATACCTTCCGTCCTCTTGTATTTAATAACATGGAGTGTTGGTGAGGCTAGAAAGATATTTTATTTTGAAATATAAATTACTAAATGCAAATAAATGTCATCCCAAATAGATGGCTATATATCTTGTCAATATGTTTGAATTTTTCCAATAGATGGTATTATTATGTTGTGACTTGTGATCCATGTGCTATTTTGACTAGCTTATGATAAATATACTGATGAATACTTTAATTCTTTCAAATTGTATTTTCATAAATTTTTTTCTCATTATATGCTCTGATTTTTTGTAGGATATGTCTTGATGATAACCACAATTCTGTAGTTCTGGCCTGTGCAAAAGTTGTTCAATGTGTATTGAGTTATGATGCAAATGAGAACTATTGTGATATCTCAGAGGTAACTCGATTTTTATTATCTTTTAATTTGACAATATTATTGCGTTTAAAATTAGATTCATCTGATTTTTTATTTTAATTCCAGAAGATAGCAACTTGTGACATGGATATTTGCACGGCTCCAGTTTTTAGGAGCAGACCAGATATTGATGATGGATTCCTTCAAGGGGGTTTCTGGAAATACAGTGCCAAACCTTCTAATATTCTTCCTTTCAGCAATGATTCAATGGATAATGAGACCGAAGGAAAACATACTATTCAAGACGATATAGTGGTTGCTGGGCAAGATTTTACTGTAGGTCTAGTTCGCATGGGAATCCTTCCTAGACTTCGTTATCTTTTGGAGGTAAAACATAATCAATCATTCATCATGCTGAAACATTTGATGTCATGAGATTCTGTCTACAAAGATTAAGGATATTTTTGTTTTACAAGGTTTTAACTTTCATGTCAAATTCATTATTCTCTAATGGTTGCAGACAGATCCTACAACAGCTTTAGAAGAATGTATTATTTCCGTACTGATTGCTATAGCGAGGCATTCACCTACATGTGCTAATGCTGTACTGAAATGCGAAAGACTTGTTCAGACAATTGTGAATAGATTTACTGCTGACAATTTTGAAATTCGATCTTCTATGATTAGATCTGTAAGACTCTTGAAGGTGAGTGGTAATTTTCCATTTTATTTTACAGGAAATTATTTATGCATCATCAGCTAAAGAATCATTCCTAATGTTTCATCTGATTTTGGAAAAGGTGTTAGCTCGGTCGGACCGGAAAACTTGTTTAGAGTTTATAAAGAAAGGGTATTTTCAGGCTATGACTTGGAATTTATATCAAAGCCCTTCCTCCATTGACCACTGGCTAAGGTTAGGTAAGGAAAAATGTAAACTCACATCTGCTCTGATTGTTGAACAAATGCGTTTCTGGAGGGTCTGCATTCAATATGGATATTGTGTGTCTTACTTCTCGGAAATGTTCCCTGCCTTGTGTCTTTGGTTGAATCCGCCTTCATTTGAAAAACTTGTTGAAAACAATGTTTTGGATGAATCTACTTCCATCTCTAGGGAGGCTTACCTTGTTCTGGAGTCTTTGGCCAGAAAACTTCCAAATCTATTTTCAAAGCAGTGTCTAAACAATCAACTTCCAGAGTCCGCTGGTGACACAGAGGTATGGTCTTGGAATTATGTTGGTCCAATGGTTGACTTAGCCATAAAGTGGATAGCAAGCAGAAATGATCCAGAAGTATCTAAGTTCTTTGAGGGACAGGAAGAAGGAAGATGTGACTTTACTTTCCGAGATCTTTCTGCAACTCCTTTGTTGTGGGTGTATGCTGCTGTGACTCACATGCTTTTCAGAGTGCTTGAAAGGATGACATGGGGGGATACTATCAGCTCTATTGAAACTGAAGGGCATGTGCCATGGCTTCCAGAATTTGTACCTAAGATTGGACTTGAGTTAATCAAATATTGGTTTTTGGGCTTTTCTGCATCCTTTGGGGCAAAATGTGGAAGAGATTCTAAAGGTGAATCTTTTATGAAGGAACTAGTTTATTTGAGGCAGAGGGATGATATTGAAATGTCTTTAGCTTCCACCTGTTGTCTAAATGGAATGGTCAAGATTATTACTACAATTGATAATCTGATACAGTCTGCCAAGGCTGGCATCTGTAGTCTCCCATGCCAAGAACAAAGTCTCTCAACAGAAGGAAAAGTGCTTGAGGATGGCATCGTTAATGGGTGTTGGGTTGAATTAAGGTATATGCTTGATGTTTTCATGTTTTCAGTTTCTTCAGGGTGGCACCGCATACAGTCCATTGAGTCATTTGGCAGAGGAGGACTGGTTCCAGGGGCAGGAATTGGATGGGGTGCCTCAGGTGGAGGATTTTGGTCACCAACAGTTTTATTGGCACAAACAGATGCAAGATTTCTCATCTATTTGCTGGAAATTTTTGAAAATGCATCTAAAGGTGTCGTGACTGAAGAAACAACCTTCACTATCCAAAGGGTTAATGCTGGCTTGGGATTGTGTTTAACTGCAGGACCTAGAGATAAGGTTGTTGTAGAAAAGACATTGGATCTCTTGTTCCATGTCTCCGTTTTGAAGCGCCTTGATCTCTGCATACGGAGTTTTCTCTTGAATAGGAGGGGTAAAACCTTTGTCTGGCAACATGAAGAAGAGGATTACATGCACTTAAGCAGAATGTTATCATCTCATTTCAGGAGCAGATGGTTGTCTGTAAAGGTGAAGCATAAATCTGTGGATGGCAGTAGTTCCTCTGGCATTAAGACCTCTCCAAAGGTTGGTGCTTGTTTGGAAACCATATATGAGGATTCAGACATGTCTTCCATGACAAGTCCGTGCTGTAATTCTTTAACGATAGAATGGGCTCACCAGAAACTACCACTTCCAGTTCACTTTTACCTTAGTCCAATCTCAACAATTTTCCATAGCAAGTGGGCTGGTACTAAAATAGTTGATGATGTACTACATGATCCCTCTAATCTGCTTGAAGTTGCCAAATGTGGACTTTTCTTTGTTTTAGGAGTTGAAGCAATGTCCATTTTTCATGGTTCTGACATTCCTTCTCCTGTTCAACAAGTATCATTGACATGGAAGTTACATTCCTTATCTGTCAATTTCCTCGTTGGAATGGAAATAATTGAACAAGATTGGAGCAGGGATACTTTTGAAGCTTTGCAGGATCTTTATGGTGAGCTTCTTGATGATGCAAGGTTAAACCAAAGTAAAGAAGTTATTTCAGATGATAAAAAGCATCTTGAGTTTCTGAGGTTCCAAACTGAGATTCATGAAAGTTACTCAACTTTTCTTGAAGAACTTGTGGAGCAGTTTTCTGCTGTTTCTTATGGTGATGCTATTTTTGGCCGGCAAGTTTCACTTTATCTACACCGTTGTGTTGAAACTTCCATTCGACTTGCTGCCTGGAATACACTGTCCAATTCTCGTGTTCTCGAGCTTTTGCCACCTTTAGAAAAATGCTTCTCTGGTGCTGAAGGATACCTTGAACCTGCTGAGGTAAACAAAACATAATCATTCACTACCAGCTATTTTACTATGGAAATTCTATGTTGATGATATTGGGTTGAATAATGTCACCTATATTTTATTTATTATAATTTTGTAAATTTTCAAAAAGTGGTTGTTTAAAATGTGCTTAAAAGCATAAAAGCATATGCTACAAAGTACAGCTAATGTTGCAGAATTTATAACTGTGTTACAAAATTTACAATACCTTTGACATTTATTGGTTGTATAGCATCTGTCATGAATTTTGAGGAAGGTTTTGAGAGCACAGGAAATACCAAACTAAGCCATACTGATACTGGGTCCTTTTATTTTTTATATGATACATAATAAAAGTGAAGTTTCTAATTGGAATTTTGGATATAGTGAAGAATCTTATACTTCCACCAATATAACATATAGTCACTTAGCACCAAACATGCACATTATTTTTACAATGGCTTGCTTTAAAGGTTGTCTTAAGTAGGGAAGAAATGTAAGGTTGTATGTTTGATTCTTTAAAGTTAGAAACTATCATGATGGTTTTGTCATGTAAGTTACCTCTGAAGAATGAGGATTGTTGTTCATCAAGTTTCCTTATCTAAAAATTTTATTTTCCATTTTTTTGCTAATATCTATTACTTATGTGAATAGAAACAAGTGGAACTTAATGGGTAGGTGGGATAATGTTTACTACTGTATTATCTGTGAAGGGGTGCACTTGCCACCTGTGTGGTTGCACCAGCAATGCATAGTAGTCTTTGGCTCAGAATACACCATATATCTATCAACATTAATTGGTGTACTGTATATCTGCAGGATAATGAAGCAATTTTGAAGGCTTATACGAATTTGTGGGTTTCTGATGCCCTTGACAGGGCTGCTATTCGAGGATCAGTTGCATATACTCTTGTTGTCCATCATCTTTCTTCCTTTATATTTCATGCCTGTCCCACGGATAAGTTATTGCTGCGAAACAAACTTGCTAGGTCTCTGTTGCGAGATTATGCTGGGAAACAGCAACACGAGGTAACCAAAGTCTTAAAAGCTTTTATCCTGATGGACAAATGGTAGTTTAAGCAAATCTCCATTCAGAATTTGTGCTGCCATTCATTCTCCAATTAGTTTTAACCAATCTGATTAAGGAAATCAAATGTTATATGTGAATGTATGCTTGTTCTGTCATCAAGTTGTTTGGAATGCATCAGCTAGGACTTTGGCCTACCAAATAAAATTTTAAGAGGGTGCAGTGAGACATCACTGTTTAGGTAAAATCCTTTTTATGACCAAGAGTTTGAGGCCATGGAAAAAGTACAAGATTTTGTCCTATCTTTTACCTCCTAATTTAATTTGCATTGTTGCATCTGTATTTACAATTATACATCCATAATGTTGGTGTAGCCAGGCATTACTATTTACTAATGGAACTCTTGTTGCAGGGTATGTTACTGAACCTCATTCACCATAACAAGCCACCACCATCTGTCATGGGAGAGCTGAATGGTGTACTTTCTGAAAAGAGTTGGTTAGAGTCCAGATTAAAAGTATTGGTTGAGGCTTGTGAGGGAAATTCCTCTATTTTGACAGTAGTAGATAAGTTAAAGGCTGTTGTAGAAAACAGTTCATAGTGAGGTAACTAATATTGGATGCGTGTAAATATATTCGAGATATACATAAAGTACAACAGAGGCTTATATATAGATTTTTGCTATGGGGTCTCAAATGTATTAATTGGAGCATACATGGCCACTAATATTGGTATAATTTTTTAGAATGGAGTTTGCTGGTTTTTTCATCAAGATTCTGGGAACCAAGTCCTAAGGCATGCAATGTACATAATGAAAGGATACAAGTATTTTAGTTAGGTTCTTATAAAATATACTCTTTCATCACATTTTTACTCCATTTTCTTTCTTTTTCGTCCTTTCCTATCTCCTCACTTATTATATCTGTCGCAGTTTCTTTCTATCTTCCCATTTTCTCTCTTATTTCCATTCAAATCTACCTTAAAATGAGGTGGGCATTGAGTATTATTCTTTGGCTTAATTATTAATTTAGTCTCTAAATTATTTAAAATGATTCAATTTGATCTTTAAATTTTCAGACGCTCCAATCCGATCCTCTAATTTCTAATTAAAAATGTTTCAATCAAGTTATTTTCATCAAATTGAAATTGATACGGTTAATGAAAATCATCACAATTCGTAAGTAAAAATCATTAGAATTTAATGGAAAGAACTTGATTGAAATATTTTAAAATATTAGAGATTTGATTGGTACATTTAAATTTTTATGGACAGAATTGGAATCATTTAAAATAATTTAGAGATAAAATTAGTAATTAAGCCCTATTCTTTTATATTTTATTTGAATGATGAAAGATTTTAAGAGAAATAAAAGAAAGAGTTAAAAATGAGGTTGTTTAGATTGAGAGTAGAGATGTAGAAGAGAATGAAAAATGTGTTTTAGACATATTTGTCCCCATTAATATATTTACACAATGCAAAAAAAGAAGCTAAAATATCATTTTGGTTCCTTATCATTTGAGTAGTTTCATTTTTCATTTTTAAAAATAGTTTTTATTTTCAAATATAGAAACATGTTTGGTTTAAATTTTTGTTTTCAATTTTCTGAAAATGAAAAACATAAAAGATGACCTTGACAACTCCCAACTTGGTTGACTTCATCTCATGTTACTTCACCGACTCTTCATTAATAGTTCCTTATCAAACATGAATTGAACTGAATTCCGGTCCAAAGTAAGAATAATCATAAAATAAAATAGGCTTAAATGCCTTTTTAATTTTTGCAATTTTTTTTTGTTTTTGGTTATTGTAATTTTTATTTATTTTAATCCTTATAAATTATATTTATTTTATTTTTTTGTCCTCAAAGGATTTAGGTAGTATTTTGAAAAATGAAAAAATGTTATTTAAACCGTTTTAAGAACGAAAAATAAAACAATAATAATTTACAATGACTAAAACTATTTTTTTCAAGGAATAGTAACAAAAAAAATACTAAATTGCACAGACTAAAAAGTTATTTAAATCAATAAACTAATAAAAAATTTCAAACACTTATCATCAAGGATAAGTGCAAGCAAGAGAGTCACTTTCCCCTTGATATCTCAACCAAACACAAATAAAGGTTTGTTGAGTAAAGCGTAGTGGTTACCATAAGGGAGTGTTTTGTAAGGGAGAAGTTTTTTTATACATGAGAATCATGAATCCTAACAATGAGTAAAATCCGTTTATTAATCATCGGAAATATTCAGATAAGTTTTCTAAGAATTAAAGACTGATATTTTTACCCGTTATTTTATTATTTATTATATTAATAAGAGTAATATGATATTTTTATTTTAATAAAAGAATTAAATTCCAGAAAATAAGATTCTCGCCTCTTATGAGAAAGTTTTCGTGAGAAATTTGTCAAACAACATTCTTGAAAAACAATGTTTAATGTCAAGACTAAAATGACAAACAAATTGTATTTTCAAAGACCTAAATGACATTTTGATACTTTTCAAGAATCAAAGTGACAATGAATTATAGTGACAGTTCATCCAAAAACAAATACTGTTAGGTTTAAAATGACTTTTTTTATTTATCATTTTTCAGTTTTTACATGTATTTTTAGTAAAAAATATTTCCTAAAACACAAAACCTATATAAACCATCATTTGTCAATGTTTTACGTTTTTTTAACTAATAAAATAATATCTCATTTTTATACTTTACAAAAGTATGAAATAAAAATAGTTTTCTCAATTCACACTCACAAATATCAACCTTGTAATAGCCATTATATTGTACACAATTTTATGAATTCCAGTGTTTTATGGTAGATGCTAATACAACTAGGAGCATTTAGGTCCAACGAAGAGACAATACATTACACATTTGCTAACAAAGGAAGAAGGATCAATACATGTGAATTAGCTTAGGAGCATTCTATAACAATTAATCATCTAGCTCTTGATTGAGTGTTATATATAAGCATATACGTATTAACCCTTTTCCCTTTCTTTTCATGTGTGTACTGACCCTTCTTAGAATCAAAACTGCGCAGCATTACAAACATTTTACGAACCATTGTTATTGAACGCACACCAAATTTTACTCACAATAAGCACATCTAACGGAACATCATCCACTTTCATTTTTGTACTTAATGTTACTTTTTGCTATTTTCACTTCTAAACAAGGGGTGATGTGTAACCTTCAGTACTCTGATGCTTATGTCAATTAAGACACAAGAAATAATAGAGTACTGGAATGGATTGTGTATACTTAGTCGTTAAGAGTTACCTCTTATATAGCACAATGGTAATTTATGACAAGATCCTTGAAACGTTTCATGATATGCCATTACATATATTACCTCTTATATAGCACGAATATGCACGAATTAACATGTATATTTTAAAAGATTAAAAAGGGAAAAGTGAAAGACCTTGTGTGTTCTTTGTAATTTTTTTCTCTGTAAGAAACAACGTTTCTCCAAGAGTTATGTTATTTCGTACAGATAGATACAATATAGATATGCACTAATTAACGTGTATATTTTATTGGGCTATTTAAAAGATAACAAAAGGAAAAGTGAATTTGTTGATATGTTGAAAATGTAACACTACTTTTAAACTCTTGCAATTTATCTTTTAAACATTTCCCAATATGGCACTAAAAATGGGATCCGAATACGAACTTTAGCATAACTATTTTAGATTAACAATTATTTAGTACTAAATACATATTGGTCCTGCCTTCATTAATTAAAAATATTTCAGATCTACAAGCATGCATAAAGTCCATCTCGATACTGAAGGAAATTAAAAGATATAGATAGAGAAATAAAAAAACGTGTAGTTTAATATAACTAAGTGACACCTAGTTAATTAGTTAACTTGCTCCAATTCTCTCCAAACCATCATGCCACAGCTCTCTCAATCAGCCTGCACACACGAGTTAATAAAAATTAATGAACCAATAATTAATAATCTTGTAGAAAAGCATTCATGGAAATGTATATTTTTTATTAATCATAGAAATAATAATGGTCACGAATTCTTACATTAACTTTAGTTGCAGAAACTGAACTGGTTGGTGAATTTGGAATGAACCTAGCCCACTGTGAATTAGTTGTGGACCACAATTTAGGAACATGTATGAACATTTTGTGAGTTTCAAGAAACGTTAAGCTAGTTACAAGTATGTGCAGTACTAACCCTAAAGCCTAAACTAAGGGTTAGAAAAAAAATTACATTTTTCGCTGCAGCACTGAAAGCTTCTCGATGTGGGATCTCAGGGTTCACAGCTTTGATGCGCTGTATCTCCTCTCTGACATTCACAACAACATCAACCAAGTAGTAAATGAAAAAAAATGAAGTTTATGAAAGCAACTTATGATCTTTTTATACAAATCCTTTTGAATTTATTTATATAAGACAATAACCCTTCTCAAGAAATTATTAAAATAAGTTACTCTTAACTAAGTTTCATAATCAAAATTATGAATAAACTTTCATTTGATGATAAAACTTTGTTGAACATGTATTCTTTTTTAGTTAAACTGTTTAGGGTTGTGATGTTTAGAGCAAAAGACATTTACATGAATAAACTTTGTTGAACAAAAAAGAAGTACACATCTCTTTCGCACTTACTTCATGAAACGGTTGTAAGCAGAAGGGAGACGGTGCTTTTTCTCAGGTGCTGAAAAAGAAATCAAACAAAATAATAAGGAAATTTACATGGTTGGGGGGTTGAGAAAAAAAAATCATATGATTATGTAAGTCTCATGTTATATAATTGTTTGGAGAGGGTGTTTCTGAAAAGGGTTTGTTTTGATCTGTGGTAACTATATACGTACGTTTCACAACAAATGATGCTGCTTTTGGGGACACTGACTCGTTGGATGTTGTTGGTGAGGAAGATGAAGATGATGCTTGTCCCTTTTTGGCATTACTGTAAAACCCCTGCTGGAAACAAAACAGATGCTTATGTTTGTATATATAATAATACATACACTTTCACTTTTTTTCCAACCAACCATCACTATACTATTCATCTCAAAGAAAAGACCAAATATAGCATAGCAAGGAAGAAGAAAACTAAAACATAAGCATTAGATCATATAGTATATATAGAATATAAAATATGCGTCTTGTTCATGAATATTATTAATGATTAATGTTTTATGTTTGAGGGGTACAGAACCTGCAGACTGAGGGTGTGATCAACGCTTTGGCTTTGAGAACTTGGGGGTCTGGTGCTCAGAAAGGAGAGGTTGCTGCAGTGACCACACTTCACTGTCACAGTGTCTAACAGCCTCTTGCATGGGATACCAACCTGCAAACAAAACAACATCAACATATATATGAGTATATGACCCAACATATGTATATATATCTCTAGTTCATTCCCTTCTTTCAATTTTAGGTAACATTAGTTTTGTTAATGTACTTCTGAGTATACCACTTGTATTCATCAATTTAACAAATTCAATTTTTCTTATATATAAAAAAATTGTTAACCATTTTCCAATAGGCATATATATACAAGGTTTTAAATTATGTTGACGGTTTTACAGTTTCATTGTGTTTTGACATTGCTAAAAATTGTGGACAAAAACTTTAATGTTGCAACCCAAGTCATGGTCTTAGACTGTTTTTAAAAACCTTGGATATATATATTATACGTTTGTATCATACGTAGAAGTTCAATACACATAAACGTAACCTTATGATACTATGACATAAATATGAATAAGTAGAAACATGAGTCATTAAACAAGTTAAAGAGGGGTAGGTATATATATTATCATTTGTAGTAGTGTTTAAAGATGAAATTACCGCGAGGACAGTGTTGCAGAAGTTGCAACGAACGTAGCGGAGGTGTTCAGATGGTGGAACCAGGTCCATGGTGAGTTTGTCTTCGTGGTTCATATTTCGAAGGAACAAGGGTTAGGAGGAGAAGGGTGAGAGAGAGAGAGTAGGGTTAAGCAGAGGGAGGAAAATGTTGCAGTAGTTGTAGGGTTTAAGATAGCAATTTGAAAGGGTCAGTGGGTGATATATAGGAATAGGAGTTGTGTTGTGTTGTGGGGTAGCTTCAAAAAAAGAAGAGTAGTTTTGGTTTTACCACTTGGTCTTCTTGTAGTACAGTTTGCTGCAGCATTATATTGCACGCTTTGTTTGCAGACATGACCTGCACCAAGCACTGACACAAATTAACCATCTACAATCGCCAAAATATCGTTCTTTATTACTTTATTATAGCACATATATGCATGTATAATGTATTATATATATTCTCTGCAGGAACATGAACAAGAGTGAGACATATAATTAAAATCCCGTTTCAAAATTTGATTCTGTTAATTAATCGCAGACTATTTTGTTGGTATTTAAATATTAATTTAAATTTATAGGGGTAGTCATTCATTCATTAGGTTTACAACGGTTGAATGATTAGAAAAATCTGCATAAGTTTAAGGAGTTTACTACTATTTTATTGGCACGAGTCATTATATATACACACACTAATATACATGACAAATTATATGAGTATATGAGTTATTATTGGTAAATTTTATTTTGATTAGTTATGATTTCGTAAAGTTAATTAATTTTAGTTGAAGTTTAGAAATGAAGTAATTCTCGTTTAAAATTTTTAGTTTAAAAATCAGTTTTATGTTAAAATTTATGTATCGATCGTGTTAATCCGTTAAGACATTAGATAAGAAGACAATAAATAAAAAAGAGTTTAGTAGAAATACATTATAAGGGATATATGAGAATCATGATGGGAATATATTAATAATATTTTTATTAAAAGAATTTTTTTATCAGTTAACCATACTCTAATTAGGAAAGTAGTTATCATTTATGTAAAACTTAATATGAAATTTTCACTCTAATGGAAAAGCTAAAAGTTTTTTTACGTTGACTTAAATGTATTTAAGAACAAATTTGATTTTTCAATTGTTTCAACCAAAATACATTAAAAAAAAAAAAAAACTAAAACCATGCAAGTTTCGGGTCCTTCAACATTCCCTTGAGGAATTGCACGACTCCAAACATACCTACTAGCTATATATATCTGGAATAACTAATCGTAATTAAATTAACTAGTTTATATGCACCACTCAAAATTAAAACACTTGTTTAATACTCCTATATTTTTAATTAGATTATTTTAGGGGGATGAAAATAACTTTAAATCTCTGGTCCAATGCTTTATAAATGTCGACTTAAAATCTCATACCCAAAATTTTCATCATCCCCACTCTTTCTTAAAAAACTACACATTTACAATTTTTTTTTTATTTTTTTTGCAAACCCCGTGCCTTTTTTATTCCTAAGTTATATAACATTCTTTTTTGAATTCTATGAATATGTTACGTGAAGGCAGGTTGGATAACGTTTAACAGACTCTTGAAAGATATAAGTTTGATCCTTTATACTATTTATTAATTGGTAGATGATATAAATATTTATAAGAAATATTTTTAGATTTTCATAATAGGATTTTATTTTGAATAGTTTTACATTTTTACTCTTACACATTTTATAACAACAGTTGAAATGATCTATCTTTATTACGATAAAATTTCAAAGATTATTCAAACTTATCGACCAAGATTATAGACTCGTTAAATACATTGTTGTAACACATGTGCAATCCAAAATACCTAAAAGCATCACAAATCTATTATTGCCTAATTCCTCTAAGAAGTTTGTTGTAGAGGGTTAGTTCCACCTAGCTATTTAATAGACTAAGGTCTTATTCGTTAATCAAATAAATCACTCCACCAACTAAGAATGATCATGTATTTCATCCATAGAATTTAAAAAAAAAATTCAATTTGTCAATCCTTATTATCTGTGAACCTAACAAGTTTTCCTCTTTTCAATTAAATTAAGAAGTAGACTCTATTCGATCCTAGTGGTGTCCTTCTTACAAGTTATGTAATGGAAAGAGAAGAAAAAAATGAGTTATCAAGAACATTGTATAAAGTTATTACAAGTCATATTTTTTTTCTTATTTAATTTCAATTTTAGTTCTTGTACTATTATTAGAATTTGATTTTAATCTATTTTTTTTGTCTATTTGAATTTAATTCCCAACTATTTTAATTGCATAATTTTGAACTACCTTGTCATATAATATTAATGCAAATATTGACATGACACTTTCTTGTGCTTCCACATCAACACATTCATCTTGAAATATCACTCTCCTACAATGTCATGTCAACATTAATATCTGAGTTAAATATTGTTTGCTAAATTAACAGATAAATCGAGATTAATTATACGACTAAAATAATAGGGATCTCAAATTTGAAAAAAGAAAAAGTAGGGAACCAAATTTTGACCATAACCTAAGGATCAAAGATCTGAGTCTTTTTATTTGTGTTTTTTTTCTTATTTATATTATCCTTTAAAAGCAATCCTATTTAACATATGTAGACATTAAATAGGAACACTTTTTCCAATAAAAATTCTAATTTTGATTTGTCGCATTATGAGAAATTACTCCCTTCCACTAAACCTAACCCTTATTGATGTGCACGTGTGTTTCAAACTACTATTCTTATAGTATGTTAGCTTGCATATAACATTAAAAATGTAATTGAAGTATTCATAAAATGTGATTAAAGTAGAAGATATAAATAACTCACATAACTGAATTGCAGTACACATTTAGTAGCATATATAGTAAGATACTTCTTGTTTTAGTTACACCTAAATTTTTTCACATCATAAAGTCTAGTTGACCATATCATGACTTTGGAAGCCAACCCTCCCCTAAACTTCCACTGCATAAATAAACATGCTGGCCCCTCTTTTTCACCACTACACACACACTTCTTAAGTAACCCTAGTATTCAACCGTTCCAAAACAACTTTCTCTGGAAGTTATTCATTATTTTTCCCTCAGATTGCAACCCATAATGCTTCCACATCTCAAATATGGAAAATAAAGTATAGGAACTGTCCCATTATTATAAATGCATTGCTTATTCAAGTTGTTTCCCAGATCCCACCTTGCTACCCATTCATGCTCAGATGCAGTGATTGCACCAGCTATTGAATTGAAGTGGGATGGTAATGAACCTCATTGGAATTAGAAGCCCACCCTGTAAATATGGGAAGCTCAATTAAATAAAAAAGATGAAAAGTGTTAGAAAGAACGTCCAAAACACCAATTATGAGTTAACCTAAAAGAAGTCAAGTTCAACACAATACACACTAGGAATCAGAGCCAGAATTCAAGATACTTTGAAAATTTGATCACAAAACCATAGAATTTCTTTTTTAAAAAATATCCTTCTTGATTAATAATGGAAATTCGAAAGAAAAAAAATTACGAGCCTTTTAGGTTATTATTCCTGTCCCTGGCTATATATATAACACGTGCATGCATACCACATATGCTTATGAAATAGGCGCATGAACCACAGTTTCTAGTATAATTGATACACCAAAGACAAACTTATAGTAATTAAAAGTATAAAACTAGGACATGCACATGCTGAAGGACAAACCCTTACTAATTAAAAAAATTATTTGAAAAAGAAATTATTTACTATATAAAAAACATAAAAATCATGTAACAATATTACAAATATTTAATAATGTAATTTAATCTTCCTTAACTATTACACCAGTGGTTGACATAAGTAATATAAACTTTTATCTCTTAATCAAGTGGTTTATGATTTGAATTCTTTCATTAGATATTGAATAGATCATGTTAGAAAAAGAATATTTATATTATGTGTATTTATGAATTTCGATAAAGATTAATCATTATTTTTTATGATCAATACTTAATGCTAATATGATAGTAAAAAAAATCAAATAAGATTTATTTAGACATTATTTAGATGGAGTTTCTTAAATATTTTTACTATATCATTGAATATGCTAATTAGCTTGTGCGTTGTTGTTTTAACTTAATTAATAGTGTTAAGTTTCAATTTTAATTATGTAACTGCATTAAATATTTCAAAAAAAATCATTACGTACTCGCCACTCCCCTTCCCCCTATTAAGGGGCCTCGTCCTCTTCCTCGCGTAGGAGAGACTACATCTTTTAATGTTAATATTTAATTTGAGTAGATTTTTCTTTCATAGAAAATGCATGTGGTCTATTTAAAATAAATGCAAATATTTTCTAATTAAAATTAGAATTTTCTAACATAATAAATGTTAATATTGAAAGCTGAAGTGAAGACCTCCACTCTTAATTAAAGAATAACGCCAAAACTACATGAATAACGACTATAATTAAGTCTTTTCCTATGTCTTAAAGCATTGGCTGGCTAGATATATGTAAAAGGAAACAGTGGCAATGTAGTTGAAGCACGAGATAAGTTAGGAGAAGTTGAATATTGAGAGGAAAGGGAAGAGGGAAAAGATAGTAAAGAGAAGGGGTCCTGTAATCAAAACCCCTTTTTGTGGGTGCAGCACTTGAAGAGGAAATATGAGAGGGACATATGATAGAGTCACATGTCAAGGTCATGGTAGAGAGACTAGCTAATTTACATTTACACAGGGCAAATGCATGCAGGAGATGGGTGTTGTGGTGTCTTTTTGTGATGGGACGATTCCACAATTCCCAAACAAGGAAACAAATCTATCTCCTCACTTCAGGCCCCTACCTTTCTATGCTTGTATAAATACACACTTTCCCTAGGGCTCACACTCACAAGTCACGTACATGCACACACCTTTTGCTCATTCACTCACCTACCTAGCCCCTCTCTCCTTTTCTCTAGTCCGATGAAATGGCCAGTCATTCAACCCTCTCTCTGTCTCTCTCTCCTGCTGCTGCCACATAAATTCAATGAGACTATTCAACTACACCATCCGGATATCGATACACACACATAAATACATATATTTTAATTACAATATCTTTTACAATTTTTTCTACTATGATATCAATAATAAGTATTTACTAAGTTTATGGATAACTAATGTCTAATGAAACATTTTTAGTAAAAAAAATAATTATATTTTTTTATTTACAATATTCGAATATGAAATATTGCTAATTAAGGAATCCAAACTTAATTTTACATGAACTAGCCACATATATATTGATTTTACATTCTTATTTAATAATAGATTACCATGTGCAAAATTAACCGACACATGGTGATTTCATATTAATTTAATTTTATTGACAAATATTAATTATTATTGTGTTAGTTTTATTGGTGGAAGGAATTCAAACTTATAACATGTTCCTCTACCTTTCTTTCTTCAACCATCTGACTAATCTTATAACTCCATTTGTCTCAAATATGAGTTATGATGAGTAACAAAGATATAAATACTCAAAGGAAAAATTTAATTACTCATAATGATCTAACTCTTGGATCAAGTAAGATTGTCTCTTGTGAAAGATACAAAAAGTTTCATAAGAAAATATTTTTATGAATGATAATATTATTGACTTTTATAATTATATTACTTCCTCCATTTTATTATAATTGTCGTGTAAGAAATAATTTGTACCAAAATAATTATCATTTTAACTTTTAGATGTAATATTAATTACTTTTTTTCTCTTATATCTCTTATATATTAATGATAAATTACAAAATCTAGAAATGAATTAATGATGATGTAAGATTAATTTATAATTTTTTCTTCATCTATATATTTAAAATAATATAAAATGATAATTTTTTTAGAATAAATGAAATAAAAGATATATTAGAATAAATTTTAATTGGTTGATAGTATAAAAATATTTAAAAGTACAATGAAACTAAACTTTTGTCACAGAGATTCCTTTGTCTTTTATGAATTCATATCCCTATAAAACACCGCCCCCCTTTCACATCATGTTCCTACGTTTAGTTCTGTTCATTAACTTATTTGGACACAATCATTTGATCTATTGTTACCCAAACTTGTTATCCATATCGGGAAATTGGGACAACACACACCAATTATCCTCTCCTCTCCCTCATTTACACTGACGAAGGTTCTCTTACTTTCATTAGCTACATAATCTGAAGGGTCAATGAGACAATGATACTGATCGACAAAACATGGCCAAAAGTAATGGCTAGCTATCATGAAATTTTTCATTGTGTCTAAACGTGGATATGTCATAGACTTATACTCTCATAGTGCATATATAATCTGTGTTATGAAGGGATTTCTTGTGACATGCTTAATTAAGTGAATGTGTTTCTACATCATCTTGATTTTGTCAAATTGATTTTCATTAAAAGTGAGTTTGAAGGGTAGTGATTTTAGTAAAAGTAGTAATATTGTTTGGATATATCGATAAGAATCACTTTTAAATGTGTAATAGTCTTTACAAATATTAAAATATTATTATAATGTTAAATAGCCAACTAGGTTTTTCCCATTGCAAAATCACGATTTTGAAGTTCAGGGTTGATTTTGATCAAATTTCGTATTAAATAATAATTGGTTCAATAATCAAAGCCTGTTCAAATACATTAATTGTGTTTTTAATTGTTTTCAGAAATATGTGTATTTTTAGTGCTCATACATTATATTGTGTGATTTCAATCCCTCCTATTTCAATTGCTTTAATTTAATTTTATAGTCTTTTTAATTATTAAAATTAATTCCTTAACCTCAAATTTTATCCATTATTAACGAGAATATAATAAAGATTTCAAGTGATATTAATTTGTATAAATTGGCAAAGAAAATTTTATGCATATTTAAATAAAACTAATATAATAAAAAATAGCTTTAATCACATTATTTAGATATTTGGCATATTTTATCTTTTGTTAATCTATATAAACTAATATTACGTCATTTTTTTGGTTATATTTTTCGATAATTATTGGATAATATTTAAAGTATAAACTTAATCTTAATAATAATAAATTATAAAAAAAAGTGCTTATTAAGGAGCCAAAATTATACTGAAAACTAAAATATAAGAATTAAAAATTGTAATTAACCCCTTTTCAACAATCACTCGGTGTATCACGTGTAGGGACTAATGATGGATATACAGAACAAGCCACAAGACAACCAATCAACCACGATGAAGAATGATTTTATTTTAATTTTTCATCAACAATTTTTCATTATATGGCAATTTAATTCAACCTTACACACAGTATAATGACATGGATGGGTATGATTTGCCGAACTTTTTTTTCACATTTATTTAATTAATATCTTAGTCTGCACATTTTGCACATTTTACATGATATATGTTTAATTTTATACTATAAAAATTTATAATTAATAATATATTTAAATATATAATTTGTATTATAATTAAAATTTATGATAAATATATATTAAATTTATAATAAATAGTTTAAATTATGATATAAGATTAAATTTAATCTACTAATTTTATTTTTAAAAAAACTATTGAAATTTAATTTAGAGATAAATATAAAAAAGAATGATGAAGGAATGGACACGTAAGAAAATGAAGCATACGAATAAAATAACTAAAATTTGAAATAGTAGAAAGAATATTTTTTTTACTGTTTACAAAAATTTGATATGACATGGATGATAATGAAGTATAAAATTAGTTTTTCCTGTTAGTCTATAATTTATTTTATCATGATAATATGTGAAATGTATTTTTCATATGTCATAACTTTTAAATTTATGGGAGGTTTGATAGGAGATAAGTTTTTTATTTCTCGAGAATTATAGGTTAAGAAATTTAATTTTTATGCTTGATATGTTATTTTAAAAAATAACATTCTTGAAAATTGAGGTTTATTATGAATGTTTTCTAGTCAATTTCTCAAAAAAAAATTCAATAAAAGAGGTGAATTTTTATTTTATTTTATTTTTTTATAGTAAAAATATCATATTATTTTTTTATTAAATTATATAATATGATAAATAATTAAAGTAATTGGTAAAAAAATATATAATTTTTTTGATTTTTAAGAAACTTATTTAAAAACTGTCTATAATCAAACAAACAAATTTTATTCATTTTAAAAAAACATAATTCTCGATATTCATAACTTTCAAAAATAAAAATCTTCTCTCTTATCAAACGTACACTTAGGTTGGAGCAATATCATATAGGCCTATACATGATATTAAACTGGTTTGATTTTTGCTCGCTTGATTTGGGCTTAAAAGGTCTCAGCGGCCATGGACGTCATGTCATAGGCTTATACATGAACATGATTTTGTAATATTCGAACGCCAAAATACTCTATATAAAGATCCATGCATATTATTGATTTGAAACCAGAGAAAGAGAAGTCTCAGTAAAATACTCTTCAATATTTCTTTTGATCCTTGTTATAAAATCTAATTAACTAATTTATTGAGATACAAAATTTTATTAATTTACTTGAGAACATTAAATTTATTCTAAATAAATTAATATTTTTTAAAATTATTTTTGTGAACAAACTTAATAAACATTAATGAGTTATTTCTTTCATTTTCATATATCATTTTAGGGTTGACTTTAATTAAGAATATTTTTTAAATAAAATATTTAATAGAAGATGGTGTAAGAAGTTTACAATAATCACATATCTTGTTCAATCAATTGAAATAGACTCATTTGATAAATGTATATTTAAATCATGTTATTAATGTGAGAACCTCTTTTTTAAGTATTTCTATAAGCATTTTTTGAACTGTGAAATTATCCTAACCCTAATAAAATCCTGAAATTCAACTCAAACTTTTCGGCATTAGAAAAAAAAGTCTCGTCCTAAATGAGCATGCATGGCATGCTTTGACCAGATATTTCCAACACGGAAAATAGCAGCATGTTTTCTAAACTGGTTTTACATAGCAATTGTTCCCAAGCCCTTCCTCCACCTCCCCTAGAGCAAAAATCAACCACCGGTTTATTGCTTCTAGTCTTTTACTTTACAATCATTGTGAAAGAAGAGCTATTTCTGTTGATGGGATAATTTCTTCTAGTTCTTCTTTTTTTTTTGAAATTCATTGAACCATGATCCCTCTTTGGTGTCTAGAGTAGAGTACAAAAAATGGATACCTTTGAAAGCCCATTATGTATTGGACTTTATGGTTATCCATTTACTACTAATTCAGCCTCCTCACGCTAAAAAAAACTAGATGTGGTAAAAATATTATTCTATATGTGATACTTTGATTCTCTACATATCCACTTTTTTTACAAATTGACAAAAAAAACAAAAAAAAACAGGAAGAACATTAGACATATGCGGAAGAAAATACCTATGAAACTAGAAATAATTTAGTGTCTTAAATCATATGTCAGATATGAAGAGAAATGTTAATAATATATGCTCTCTTTAATTCATTCTTTTGAACTTAATCTCTAACTTGGGATGAAATTTATTAAAAAAATGTAAACTTCTGTGGGTCTTACCATTGAATTAATGAATCTCTCTTAATTTTTTAGTTTATTTTATTTCTAATTATAATAATAGAGTGTATTAAAAGGAGCTTATTAGAAATTGCTAGTTCCTTATATATAATAAATCTATATTAAACATTACACGAATACTTCAAATCTTTTTAGATTCATTTTTCTAATTTTTTTTGCTTTTATTTTTATTTTTACCAATATTGATTATAATACAATAAGATAAGATAAATTTTAGTATTTTATTAAGTTTTCTATTGCATCCTTTTTCATTTGTAATTTTGTAATAAGTAACCTACAATCCTAATTCCTACGCACCTACAATCAATAAGTAGCTAGCCTACATTTTTCTCTACTATTAGCTCTTTCTAACTCCCAAACACACTTGTAACTAAAAAGTTGCAATCCACTTTTTCTTCATTAATTACCCACACCTTATTCAACACAAATAAGATTGCCATTGTAAATGATAAATAGATGGGGAGTAAGTGTATATTTGACAAAAAGAAAATTATGTAGAGCTTTGAAAACAAAAGAATAAATAAGAACAATTTTGTTTTAAATTCGATGCTTAATAGAAAAAAAGGGAGTAATTAATTGTGTTGGACAATTTTGACTCCATTAAACCAAATGATGAAGTTCAAGACAAAAAAATGTGATCAATTTTTAGGATTTTTTTTAAGAAAGGAAATAAATTTTTAAAAGATTGCCATTCAAAAAATGGGCAAAAAATAAGACAAGTAGATTCAACCCTTACCTTCACAACAAAAAGGAAAAGATAATCAAATAAAAAATAATAATATTTTTCTTCACTTCAACATATTTTGATAAAGCTTATTTTGTTATGCAAAGATTTTTACACTCTCAATTAATTAAAAGTTATCTTAAATATAAATTTTAAGGCAATTATTATAAAATCAACATACCATATGCATGTTATTATACATGTGAATCTCTAATTGGAAGACAATTTAAAAGTGTTTTATAGTTTATTATTTTAATCAAATTGAACCTAATATATAAGAACTCTTTCAACCTGAAAGAGTCGGATGAATAGAGTAAGAAAAATCTCATATTTGATGGGTTGTAGGATTGAGTCTTCACTCATTTCCTAAAAGTGAGATAAATGTAAGTACATTTGTAAGTGTTTCTTGAATCATAGACATTTTTTACTTAAGACTAAAACATCATTTTCTCTCCCCTAAATTATAGATTTAATAAAAAAAAGGACTATTTTAATTTGTTTAATGTTAAACAATTTTAAATTTTTTGTTCATCTTTTCTTCAAAAGCTAGGTCGTGATAAATGCCCACCAATGACCCCATAGCTTCACTTATCTTTTTCCTAATTCATAACTATATATGCACCACCATGAACTGTTGGAGGTAAGGGAATTGAAAGAAAATGGTTTAGTATTGGATGTTTGAAGTATTACACCAAGAGACATCAAATGTGAAATGTTCAACAGTGTTACCTCCAGTATAAAGAGAATCCTAGTGATATAGCAAGCTATTGGGCTCCAACCCATATGTACCCATATACTCATGCATTAACTTATTGGGCTTGTATGTGAACATATTATTATTTGATATATATATATATATATATATATTAAATATATTCGACAATCTCATCCTATGTTCACCATACAACACAATCCAATAAGGTAGTCAGAGTAATGTTTAAACAAACATGAACCATCCACATCCAGTCCACGACAATCAACTCAGATCTGTCAAAGAGTTTTAATAATAAAACACTAAACTCAAACAACATTTGCAATCAAACTAAGTGAATCATCATTATCATGAATCTGTTGTGTGATCAATATATCAATATAAATACCAAGAGTTTTAGATTAAATCTAAACTCATTCAAATTCCAACATTTAAAAATCAATCTCTAAATCAGTTCACAACCAATATATCCATAACAATCAAGTATAAGTAGGTCAGTCAAAATAGTCAAGGTCTTACAAATATAAGAAAGAAGCATAATAATCATAATGTTCACAGAATAGAAATAACAAAATGTAAGTCTTAAGTAAATGGACTTCAACATAATGGGCAATAGCAGATGAGCTGTCAAGTCACCTACTACTCTAAATGATATATTCATATATCAAGTTGGTCGTTCTCCTCAGGATCCCACTTATTAAGCTCTCTTCCATCTCTGCCCCATGAAGAATGTCAAACATGACACTACTACAAAAAGGGTATTTTAAGACGCGTGTTTTAAGACGGTTGTGGAATACCCGTCTTAGAAGGGTGCGCGGTGGCATTTTTGTAATTAAGTTTAACTTTTTAAGACGGTTTTCGTGAAACCGTCTTAGAAAACAAGTGTTCAAAGTTGGTTTTCGTAAAACCGTATTTGAAAACAAGTGTTTAAAGACGGTTTTCGTAAACCCATCTTTAAAATCAAATTTATTTTTACTTTTTGTACCCCCTCCCTCACTCCCGCCTCTTTTAAATTTTAAAATTTGAAAGCAATAGCGAAAACGAAAAGTCTTTTTTTCTTTAGCCTCCAGTATTCCTCCTGCCCCCAAAATATCATCTTCCACTTGGTCACCGCCGCCTCCTCCACCCTCCTCAACCGCACCCTCTCCACCTCCTTCCCATACCTCATATTCCAGATCTACCCTTTCCACGACGCCGCTGCCGTCTATGGCCTCATCTCCACCTCCATCTGCTCCACCCATGGACAAACCCTTTCGATTTCGACCCCGCGTTCAGGCGCCGGAGGCTCAAAATCAGTAACTCTCTGCCATTCCCTTCACCCGCTCCCTTCGAGAATCTCTTCCACAGCTTAATAACACACTTCCCTTCCATGAATTCGCTTAATTTGATTACTCCCGCTCTCGGCTTCGCTTCTGGCGTTGCTCTTTTCTCCTCCTCCTCCTCCTGGCGCTCTACTAACTATTCCTCCGTCTCCGACATCGACGAGTGGATTCTGTTCGTGAGTCCGACGAAGTTTAACCGCTTCGTGCTGCTGCGGTGCCCTTCGATATCATTGGAATGGGGAGAGGACTCGAACGAGAGGCACTACATGAGAGGAGGGAGGATTCAGGTGCGGAGAGGGA
>CM023948.1:26370760-26383457 GCA_013407115.1 Glycine latifolia | reverse complement strand
TGTGCATAATTAACACTCACCTTGATAATTATGGAAGACAATTTTCAAATGAAAATTGGAGATATCACTATTTTAAAAAAAAATGCTTTTTATATATATTTTTTTAAAAAAAAGCATTCTAAGACTGTTCTTTAAGATAACCGTCTTAGAAATCTTTATTTTTTATTTTCATTTTTTATACATTCAAAGACGGTTATCTGAAAAATCGTCTTAGAATGTATAAATTCAAAGACGGTCCTTTGAAAAACCGTCTTAGAATATATAGATTCTAAGACGGTTATTTTGTATAATCGTCTTAGAATGTGTTCTTTCTAAGACGGTTATACAGAATAATTGTCTTAGAAGGTGCTCTAAAAAAAACAGATTCTAAGACTGTCTTACAATCGTCTTCGTACGTCCCACCTTTCAACGTCGCTCACTTCAAAGACGGTTCAAGAACCGTCTTCGTAGGGGTATAATAACCGTCTTTAAAGGCTTATTATGTAGTAGTGTGAATTTCATATTATCATAAATTCAATCATTTGAATAAACTACTAAAAATGTCTAGTTCTACTAAAAGAACTTAACATTATGTCATCAGGCAAAGAAGAACATATATCAATGTAATAAAGCATCATAATATCATGTTCATAAGCATCAAGTCATTTTCATAAATTATGAACAAGGCCTAAAATAGTTTAAGTCATAAATAACCATCAACCTAAGTTTATTTGTAAGAGAGTAATGATTGTCTCATTTCACATAATAAGACTAATAGTATAATAACCCTTCTTCCTCTCCTTCCTTTTCTCTGCTTCTGCCATTGACGAGTGTGAGAAGCTTCATAACTACCCAACCATTGACCAAAACACTTTCTACCCAACTAGAAAGTTGATTAGAGCTCCTCTATGAGCTAGATTCCAAGCTTAGTTCTCAGAAAAAACCATCAATCGGAGAGATCCAGCTCTCTAGGGAACTTCTCAAAGTTGGGATTTGGAGGAGAAAGGAGGCGTTTCAAGGACGCTAAAGCTTGGAGAAGTGATCCTCTAGCTTTCCTCAACAGATTAGAAGTAAGAAACTCAAGTTTTATCGGTTGATTTGTGAATTTGTTCTTGAGGTGAATAATAACCCTTTTGCGTTAGAGCTGAAATTAGGTTTGGATTTTTTAGAAAAGTATACTCAGGAGGTTGTTCTGATGAAGATTGAACTTTGAAACATGACTTTTGATGAAGTTTGGTTTTGACTCTGAGATATGTATGACTAGGAAGAATGTTGGTTAGATGGAGGGTATTATGATATGTATGAGCCTAGATGCTTTTACAAAATATGTTCAGGAGACCATATAAATGGTGAAAAAGTGTTGAAGTAACCATTTTGATGAACTTGATAATCATTGAAATATGGTCTGGTTAGAGCATGAAATTGGCTTATGCAGAGTCTTAGAGAGAATTTAGTGCCTTGGTTAGGTCGAGATAGGTCCTGTTGAGGATTTGTAATCACCTGTTAGGTGACTAGCCCTTAAAAGATTGAAATATAGTAACAAAGGGGTTGTTATAGAAAATGATAACTTTTCTTCTCTTTTTAGCGATTGAGAATCGTTATTGATTCTGGTATGCCTTTATGTAGGGCGTGATACAGAGGTTATTGGTGGGTGTGACCACGAGGCCGGGAAAGCCAATGTAGCACTCAGAGCAGGTAAGCTCTTTGTTCTTGGGAGTGTTTCCCATTGTCTGTGTTCCACCATACTCCGAGGGAGTGATGGTTATTGTATGTCATGATGCATATATATTGAAATTGTGTGTTACTGCTTTTTATTGAAAACATGTATCTGATGTACACTGTGATAGTGTTGTGTGATTGATGAGATTCTCTGGCCAGTAGAATGAACTAAATATGGACTTCCCTTAGAGGCAAAGTTATGTGAAACAACTCTAAGTGGTCAATATATGTATATGTAATAAAACCTGAGAGGAATGTACCCGTCGCGGATGATCTTCTCTCAGAAGTGTCATATATATCCGAGTAAGTCCTGAGAGAATATACCCGTTACGGATGATCTTTCTCAGGCAAAACGATATATCTATATGTATTGGGAGAATGTACCCGTCGCGGATGATCTTCCTCAGGCCATACGATATATCTATATGAATATGTTGTATCTGTGTTGTGATATACATGTGATATGTTTTGAAAGCCGTGATGGCTAGATGATGTGATACAAATTTTAATATTA
Source organism: Glycine latifolia (assembly GCA_013407115.1). Lineage (NCBI taxonomy): Eukaryota > Viridiplantae > Streptophyta > Magnoliopsida > Fabales > Fabaceae > Glycine > Glycine latifolia. The sequence goes on along the minus strand of CM023948.1, from coordinate 26,381,245 downwards.
TATGCCATGATAGTGAACCAGGGGGAGGAAAGACCTCCAAGGACCCTGAGTTTACTGAGATTGTTATCTCACCTCTGTTGGGGATTATATGTTTTGCAGGTGATGCTCAGGGAGCGGATGGTGTATCCCAGGGCAAGAGGCCCGTGTAGGGATAGGTTCTGTGTGAACCTTAGGCATAGATTTTGAGAGCTTGTTAGCTCAATATTTTGATTATGCCTGATGTTTTGTACACTGAGGGGATTATGCACAGTTTTGTATAAACATTGTACATATTGAGAATTCACCATATATAATGTTCAGTAGGTGTTGATAGTGACGTGTGATGACGTCATTTTTGTCTATCGCTTCCGAATTAATTATCTTTGTTAGTTGCTGCGTGAATGACCATAAAGAAATGTTAACGAACTGGATGCATACGGGGCGTTACAAATAGTCACGTCACTTACAATAACCTAGTCTTGTAATGTCAAGTTTCAATTAAGAACAAGATCAATAGGCTTCTTATATAACCAATTATTTCTATTTTTCAATTTGGAATGTCACAGTTACTAATTCCTCAAAGTCAAATAATCTAGCATCAAGTTTGGAATGATATCATTTAACCAAAAGGATAGACCAACCTGGTAGGATTGTATCATCAAGTTTGGAATGTCACAAGCTTCCAAGATAGAGCTTTTGAATTAGATTAAAATCATTTCATCAAGTTTGGAATGAGATAACTCACCATTTTCAAAATAATTAGCAACCACGATCATCGATGAAACATATAAATTATGCTTATCATTTGGCCAGCAAAGGAGTATTCGATAATTCAAAACACACAATTAAAGGTAAGTAAATGATAATTAAGACTTGTTTACATAGTCTTTAACCCCATTTCCCCCATTGTTTTGAATAATTGATCTTTAAGCAAACCTTTTGTAAAAGCATCGACCATGTTATCCTTCGATCTCACATCGACCAAGGTGATAACTCCTTGTTCTCTCAGATAATTCAACAACGCATGTCTCAGTCTCACGTGTCTTCTCTTTGAATTAAAGAGAGTGTTCTTTACAACTTGGACTGCTGCTTGATTATTACAAAATAAACTCAAAGAATTAATCTTTAGCCAAGTCAAAAGAATATCCATAATCAGATTCTTTATCCACTCTGTCTCTTCATCAGCTAAAGCTAAAACAAAAAGTTTCGATTCCGTTGATGACAACGTAATACAAGTCTATGTTTTGGATTTTCAACTAACAACAGCTCCACCTAGAGTGAATACATATCCAATGGTGAATTTACTATTTTCAATTTTTGAACACCATGAGGCATCAAAATATTCATCCATAATTGAAGAATAGCCATAATAACATAGAGCATAATCTTGAGTACATTTAAGGTATCTCATCAGCCTATTGAGGGCATTCTAATGCTCTTTACTAGGATTACTAGTGAAACAACTCAATATGTCAACTGCAAAGGCTATGTCAAGTCTAGTGCAACTCATAGCATACATGAGACTACCTATCGATTTTGAGTACTTTAACTGATCCACATTGGTCTCTTCATTAGGACTCAGGTTTTTGTTATAATCATATGGTGTTTCACTCGGTTTACACTCACTGTATCCCCAGGTAGAAAGTATCTGCTCAATATAATGAGTTTGGCTAAAGGAGATAACTTTCCTTTCAAAGCTTACTTTCATACCAATAATGGTATTAGCGATACCAAGATCGTTCATGTCAAATTCTTTAGTTAAAGTGATTTTCACATCACTCACTATAGAATGATCAGAGCCAAGAATTAACATGTCATCAACATACAAGCATATGATGATTATCTTATTTGACATGAAACTATAGTAAAGGCATTTATCTGAATAATTGGACTGAAAGCCATAACTCTTTACCACCTTGTCAAACTTATGATGCCACATCTTAGGTGCTTGTTTAAGACCATACAAAGATTTGTTCAATTTATAAACTTTTTTTCTCAAGGCATTTCATGACATACCCTTTAGGTTGTTCCATGTAGATTTCTTCATTTAAGAAAGCTATTTTTACATCCATTTGATGCACTACAAAGTGTTCAATAGATGCCAAAGCAAAAAGAATTCTTATAGTTGACAAATGACATATAGGTGAATAAACGTAAAAAAAAAAGTCTATTCCACTTTGATGTTTAAAGCCTTTAGTTACTTAACGTGCTTTATATCTAGCTATTGATCTGTCACTATTCAGTTTCTTCTTTAATACGGAGAATGAATCATCCTCTATATTGTAAGTGACAAAGTCCTCACCAAAACTTTTAGAAATTTTATCTCTTATAGATTTTCTAACTGGAATTGGTTCAATAGTCAGTAGTGTGAGATTTGTGTTAGAAGGACAAGCTGCAGATTCTATAGGAGATTCTAAAATCATATCTGTAGATCTGAAAACCTTCAAGTCAAAATTGCTAACAAATTTGTATTCAAAGAATTCTGCATCTCTAGATTCTATCATTGTGTTAATAGATAGATCCAAAAATGTATATGCAGCACTATCTTCTGCACTACCTAGATATACACAAGTAATGGTTCTAGGTCCCACCTTAGGCCTTTTAGGATCTTGTATCCTTACATAGGCAACATAACCCTAAGTTTTAAGGGTATCATGTCTACAAGGACGTTTGTGTCATATCTCATAAGGTGACTTAGACAATTTAGAGTGTGACAACCTGTTTAAGATGTGATTAGCAGTTAAAATAGCTTCTCCCTAATAGGAGGAAGGCATGCCAACTGTAAGTAACATAGAATTTAGCATTTTGATTAAAGTTATATTCTTACACTCAGCAACACCATTTGGTTGGGGTGAGTAAGTAGCAATAGTTTCAAGTATTATGCCATCAAAAGCACAAAATTTCCTGAACCAGTCATTGTATATTCTCCTCCTCTATCACTCCTAAACCTCTTAATTTTAAAATTAAGTTGATTTTCAACTCTAGATTTAAAAATCTTAAACTTTTCAAAAGCCTCATCTTTCGATTTCAACAAATAAACATGACAATATCTAGAAAAATCATCTATAAAAGTGATTAGGTACTTCTAACCCCCTCTAGTAACATAGTTTTTAAAGTCACAAAGATCAGAATGTATTAGCTCAAGAAGTGTTGTGCTTTTAGAAACCGACTTAAAACATTTTTTAGTGATCTTAGTTTGTGCACACACTTCACATTTGTAAAATCGAATAGAAGTATCTAATGGAATGTTATGAGTTTTAGATAAATGTTGCATTTTTCTCTAGTTCACATGTCCAAGTCTATTATGTAATAATTTTGGATCAATCAAAGTAGAACTAACATGGTTTATCCTATCAGTATTTAAACTCAATCTATACATGACATTAATCATAAATGCATAACCGAAGTAACATGAGTTAACAAATAAAGTTACTTTATCATTCATAGTTGAAAAAGACATATCAGCTTTATTAAGTAAACTCATAGATATCAAATTCCTTTTAAGTAAAGGTACTACTTTAACATGTTTCAAAGTTAGTAACTTACCTGTAGAAAGCACCAAATTAGCAGTTCCAGCATGAGTCACCTCTGCCTCACCACCATTACAATTTTCCACGGTGACTTTCCCTTCTATGACCTCAGTGAGTAAATTCTCCTCATTTGACTCATGACAGGAAGCACCACTATCCAACCACCACTTAGAAGAGACACTGGCCTTTCCATTATTCATCATTCCAATGAAGGCTTGAGGCTCAGATTCATTAATTAGCATATTAGCCTCATTTTATGGTGTGTTGTTCTTTGACATCTTTGGTAGCTTACACTATGTTGTCCAGTGACCCCACTTTCCACAGTTATGGCACTTGCCCTTCTTCTTCTTCTTGAAGAAAGTCTTTTTGGCCTCTAACTGTGAAGAGGATTCACCTTTTGGTGACTTGGACTTTTTCTGAGATTTATAGGAATATGAAACTAAGTTGGCAACTGACTTTTGTTGTCCTACTTGTTCCAAGCTTTTCCTACAAATGTTTTGATCTTCAATATGAATATACCTTTTTAATTCATCCATCATCATCTGTTCTTTTAGTCTGTGCATGACAGTCTTAAAAGAATTTCATTCCAGCAGGTAACTTACTCAACACAAGACCAACAAAGAGATTATCATACAAATCAGATTGTCCTCTTTTAACTTGTTCCTCATGTTCTCAAGTTTAATTAATTGAGAAGTGATGCTTGAGTTCATATTAAACTTAAAGTCAAATAACTTTTCCGCTAGAAGAGTCTTAGAAAGCCTATCTTGTTTTTGAAATTGAGTGTTCAAGTGATCCTATATCTCCTTTGTAGTCTTATACTCTCTATAAGTCATAGCTAGACAAGGATTTAAAGAGTTTAACAAGTAATCTCCACAAAAATCTTCATTTTTAATCAATTGATATTCATCCACATTTTCAACAGTAAATGCAAAATCACTTAATACAGTGTAAAATATGTCACGTTCCTTCATGCCAAATTGAACATGAAATTTCCAACCATGAAATTCAGTGACATCAAAATATTTCAGCTTTATGATATCATAGAAGCTATGTTTTGCCATTTTAATTAGAGTAAGATAGTTAGAAAAAGTGCACCTTAAAATCCTTCAAAGTATTTCAAATTTTCTAACTTTTCAAAAAGCAGCACTGTAGAGGTGAAATTTGTTAAATTTGATCCCAAAATGAATCTGGAACGCCCAAAAACCTTAGAACAACTATTTTTAGTCGCTAGAGACTTGTTGAAAGCTCGTTGGAAAGTCGTCGGTCGCTGGAAAAGTTCACCTGAAAATGAACCAGTTGTCGGAAAAGTCACTTAAAAACTGCAGAAACTTCTAACGATTATATCTCGTTCGTCTGACCTTCGTTTTACACAAGTGATCCATCAAAACGATCATCTCAGCAAGTAGAACAAAGTCCACAAGGTTTCAACTCGTGAATCGGCTGAAATTTTTGGGATCTAAATTCAAAGGTTGTGGCAGAGTTTTCAAACTCAAATCCCGGTCAATCCTTCTGTCGAAACACAAAAGTGATCACACCCTTGAATTGCTCTCGATGTGTTCTTCGAAACAACACCTTTCTCGCTCAAATCCGACACACAAAGCTAATACTTCAAGATTGTTGGAAGTAAGAGATTTGAGAGAAAAAAATTTAGTGTTAAGTACTTGAAGTATTATACTAAGAGACATTAAATGTGAAATATTTAACAGTATTACCTCCAGCATAAGGAGAACCCTAGTAATATAACAAGTTATTGGACTTTAGTCCATGTAGACCCATATACATATGCATTAATTTATTAGACTTTATTTGTGAACATATTATCATTTAAATATATATATATATATATATATATATATATATATATATTAAATATATTCAACATGAACATGGTTGGCTGACCACTTCACACACAGGTCCGAAGGTCCCCGGCCCACCCCATTGGCTAATGCATATATAGAAACTGCCATTGGCGATAGAGCCCCTACCACCAATTTCTGCTCCAACAATGCCATAGGGGCCATCAATGGCCAGCCACCGATATGTGAATTCTATTTTCTACTCCAACCAAAGCACTACACGACAGAATATCTCATGCATGTAGTACTAGTCATCTTTTAACACCTTTCTATCCCTTCTTTCTTTAAAAGGTGAAATCGGTAAATAAATAAAAAAAATAAATTGCATGAACGTGATTTGAGTTTTCAGAACATATATGTGTATCATAGATTATTAGGGTTGTTAATTTGTTGACTTTGAAGTTAACTAACTATAGATATAGATAGTGGACGAATTGTAAATAATTTATGTACTAATAATTAGATAAGAATGAGAATGGAAGTTGATTATAATAGTGACTGACGTGGGTTTTCTTCTGATTTTTGTTTTCTATTGAAATTTGGTTATTAAGGGATCACAAACCTTTTTTACTATTTATGTATTTTTATACATGCAATTCCTTGAATTTTGTCTCTATATATCATTTTCAATTTCTTCATTATCTTTAGAAAATACTCTGAGCTGGTATATATGTATGCTATTGGTTGTACTGGCTATTTTGTTTTCATTCTCTACTTTAAGCTGCATATATCTTTTTGGCATTCGGTTCACACTTCACATTAGTTGTCTCAGCAGGTTTGCACTGCTATGTATGCTTAATTATTACATTGATTCCAACATTTCAAAATGTCTTTCATAAGATAAGAATGTGGTATTTTTCAGTTTTTATGGGTATGGTGGGACTATTCTGTGCACTGTGCCATAATAAAGAGAGTGACTGCCATTGAATAATAGTTGGAATGAATTGCCTTATGTACTAACAAAACAAGCACATTAATTAACTCTTAACAAACTTATAGTGGACAAGGACATGATTGGGGTCTTACTTATACCTACAATAAATTAAATATAACAAGTAGTTATTAGATATGAAGTTTGGTCATATGTATTAATTAATCAGAATGTCCTGTCCCATTGAAATGTAAAAGGTGGTTTGTACACCACATGAGAGATTCCTTCATACACAAATTAAACACATTCAATTGATCACCTCTATCTCTAAAATAAGAGAAGTCATTTTCTTAAAGAAACATCTCACTTTCATGAATAATGGCATATCATGGGAAAATGATGATCAATATTAATAATTCATTACAAGCAACTTGCCTTTTATCATAAAGTCTTGAAAAATATCCATTTCAGAAGGAATCTTTTAATTTTGCATATGAAAAAAGATGTGTATGTGCACGCATGCACATGTCTATATATATTTTGCATGAATGTTCCAAATGGTTAACTCTTTTTTTTTCTTGACAACTACCAATATTTGACAGGAATATGGTTGTACTTATGGCAGCTAGAGCACTTAAGGCTACACCGCTACAGAGTTAGGATGCAATTGATTGTCCAATATAATTGTTTCAATGTTGTCATAGCAAAGGAGGTACAAATTCAAAGATGCCTTGCTAGATTAATTAACAGTGCAGATTTGCATGTGTTATTTCCTTTTGTAGTGAATTCTAGAATGTTTATCAATTTGGTATATGTATGTTAGCTTAATTAGTTAGTATGCTAGCTATATCTATTTGCTAAAAAAAGCATCCTACCTATATTCTAATTGTACAAATCTGAAATTCACCATTTTTTAATGAAGAAAAACAACCCCCACACAAGCACTACAACTCCCACAGAAATGCTATATAGCAGTATAAATGTAATAATAATAAAAATAAAAATAAAACTCGTGTCTAACCATCAAGAGAGTGAACATAATTAGTAAAAGAATAAGCTTTTCACCATCTTCGGTACTTTAATTTTGATTGCTTTAATTTACTAATGGTCCGTTAATTTTGCAAGGCATGCACGACACGCAATTGAAAAGTTTCACTTCCTTCCATTCAATCCAATTTATAAAAGAACAACAATTATGATGCTGGTAACATGCACAAGGTTAGCAAAGGCGCACTGGAGTTGGTAGAACATAATCCATTATACATTTAAACAAAAGATCCAAACTAAAAAACTACCATAGTAAACAACCGTTACTTAGGATATTACTTATGGGCCCCACCAAACAAAAATAAAACTCATCAAAGTAATTAGCTAGTAATAACATTATCTGTAAAAAAAAAAAAGGTAATTAGTACACTAAAAAAACATGTCTTTTCTGACGACGGGTTTTTTCTCGCGATTAGAACAAACCGTAAAAAATGTTAGTATTTTTTACGGCTAAGTATAACACTCACAAATAATACACACAGTTTTAATTTTAAGTATTTTATTTTATTAACACTAATTTATTTTTTATTTTGATAACGTCCCTCAACCACAAATGATACACACAGTTTTTATTCTATTACGTAACATTTGTTATATTGTTATTTATATGTGTGGTCTAGTTCATTTAATTTTAAATTTTTTAATACATGGATTTAATTTTTGTGAATGAAAAAAAGTAGTTATTAACTCACATATATGCTGTGTGTATATCATTTATTTGTCCACGCTATGTACGGGTCTTTAATTACCTAATTTACTTAAAGAATAAACATTATTAGCACATTAGGGTTGCATAGTAGTAGGTAGATGTATGATGTCTTACGTTTATTTCCGACTATCGTTATTGTAAAAAAAAATGGAATGAACATTATTTTTGTAGCATTTAATTTCATTTGACATTTATTAATTTAGAATTTAATTTTTATATGTACTATCCTTACTATAAGATTTTAAATATCAACTAATTAAAATTTGAGTTAAACATGATTTTTAAAATAATTATTACAAAAAAATTATCATTTTTTATACATTAAGTGCAATCTATAATTGAATGAGAATATTACAATTTTATATTTTCATTACCTTTTAATTAAATTCTATTCATTTATTAAGAATGGATCCATTGTGTGGAGGAAATATTATTTCATTTAATTTTTTTAATAGTTTCATTTCATTCATCATGGCAAGATGCCGAAAAAGTTAGAAGAAAATTATACTTTTTTTTTTAAAATGAAGTTTTTTTTGCTAGAGTTTATCCCCTCAGTTCCTTGGGCCATGTACGGTCTACTTGAGATAAACCGCATGAACCCGCTTTCTTATCTTTTTCAGCAGATGACCGACCAAACATATTTGAATTCAGCCCCTCAAAAGGTATTGGATGCTGTACTCATTCAAATTTTTATTTTATTGAATTTAGCTTTTACATTTAAAATTATTTGATTATATTGACGTGACTTAATAAAAAAATTGACAATTCAATTTTAGTTTTAAGAGTTATTATATAAAAATTTGTAATAATTATTTTACAATAGTATTTTTTATGAAATCATTAATCTTATCATACACATTTCTCTCTTTTTTTCTTCTATATCTCATGATGATATTAAAAGTTATAAGACTTTATAATATAAATTTTCTTTTAGTTGTAATTTACACTTCAACTGATATATATATATATATATATATATATATATATGAAATAAATAAATACTGAAATGAATAAATAGATAGACTTTAGTTAAATCAAACCTCAGCATTAAGCTTCCAAGAAGTCGTGTGTGTGTATTCCATTCCTATTCGTAATGTGTCCTTAAAATGAATTTGGTCTTCTCTTTACGTGCTAGGTTCTAAGTTGAATCACATCAATCATGATTAGAACAAGAATCCGAACCAAACACATAATATCAGCCAGACTTAATAAAAAAATTTAAGTCTAAAATAAATAAATAAATATGATATATTTAAGATTAATTTAATTTAATATATTTTAACTTTGAATCATTAAGTTTTAAAGTAATCATACTTTTAGTCGCATTTTTAAAAATAATAGTGACAGCTCATTTTACAGTTTATTTTCCAAAGAATTAATAGAAGTTACTACTCCCTCCATTAGATAGGTGTCCAACTTTGTTTTATATATAAAAATAATAATAATAAATAGATGAAAGAGAATAATAATTTTATAAAATTAATTTTATATTATCATTAATTTATTTGTAGATTTTGTTAGTCTATATTAATTTAATAAGAAATATAAATAAAAAATCTAGTTAATGTTATATTGAAAAGTTAAAATAATAATTATTTTAGAATAAATCTTTTCTTATATAATAATTATAATGAGATAGATGTAGCTAATGCTACTTATCCAACAACGTTAGATATGTAAGAAAAATAATTATAACACAAATACAAAGTACTAATGATAAAAAAAATACACCAAAGGTTGTCCTTCAATTATAAAAATAGAAAAAAAAATCATAAACTCAATAAAAATAACAGAGTGTACTTTTTTATATTTTTAATCCCTATAGTAATTTATGTGTCTATTTCTTATTTAATTATAACTACAGTAATAATCCCTATAGTGTCTATCTCAATAATATAACGAAACATCATTGTGTCGCATCCAACAAGCATGGGGAAGTTTGTGTTTAGGCTTTTAGCCAAAAAGGAAGACATGCATGTGTTCAGTTTATAGGTAAATCTTGAATATGTATTATGCAATATACAGTTCTTCTCTTGGCATGAATGGAATTAGGATCTTCGATTAATGCATTATTCCTGCTTACATATAACATATATAAGTCAGTGTTTTAGTCCTGTTTAATTTTTTTAATTTACTTATAATATAGTTAAATAAATTTGGTTTTAGTTGTCTGGAAAAATATTAATTTTAATTTTCATAAAATTTAAAAGTTTTAAAAATAGTTTCTATTATCTACTATTGATGATGTTACGTATATTTAAACACGTCATGTCATATATCACCTCAACATATTTACTCTCATATGATATAATTAGATGTATGACCTGTAATTACTAAGTAACAACAGATAATATTTTAAAATTAAATTTATAAAATTTAAACTAAAATTATATTTAATATTTTATAAAATAAAAATATTTCTAAAAATTAAAATTATTGACATTTAAATTAACTACCGAAAACTTAAAATTTTGAATTAATAACAACAACATC
>CM023948.1:26277008-26370750 GCA_013407115.1 Glycine latifolia | reverse complement strand
AATAATAATAATAATAATAATAATAATAATAATAATAATAATAATAATAATACATTGATATTAATGTCGCAATTTCTAAATTTTAAATCAATTCACTTGTATGCATATTTAAATTTAAATTGGTTAATTAATTGTTTCATGTTAAATTTACATATAAATGATACTTTTTATTTTAATAATAATTGTTCATGAATTTTGGATCTACTTGCACTGGTGATTAGACAGACACTTTCATGGCCATATTATATTTACCAAGATGAGCAAAATATGTAGTAAGCTTATAAAAATATTAATTTTACTGATAAAAATGAATTGCATCCATAACAATGTGACATAAAACTTACATATGAAAAAATTTATTTTATATAACAATATTTATTTGCATCCTTTATAAATATATATAAGAGAGATCAAGTAAAAATAATACTTTTAGAATTATTTTTTATTTTTATTAGTATTATTTTAGAATCCAACAGATAAAATTAATAATTTATTATAATAATTAAATTTTAAAAAATAAATTAAAAGAATAAAATGTAACTTTAAAAGAGTTATTTATGATGTAACTTAATTTTTCTTTATATATATCATTATGTCATTCAGTACGAAGAATTCAACGTAGAAATGCACGAATAAGAAGGTGGATGAATGAGCTTTTATTAAATAAATAATTGTTAACAGATTTTAATAACACATGAATGAATTTATGGCAAAAATCATCGGTCGAGCAACAGTAAGAAAATAATTTTCGTACCAAATAATATTTTCCATATATAATAGCTAGATATGCACTATTGATAAGTAATTCGTCCCAATGATATTGATCTTAATATTTTAAATTTAAATCTTATGAATGAAAAAAATAAAATTAAAGAAAAATTTACTTATTAAAAATAATTAAGACAAATTTTAAAAAATAAATAAATACTAATAAAATCAATAAATTTTTTGTATGAATAATATGAGGGCATAACCTCTTCAAAATTGACTTCAAATTTACCTCCATATCCTCAGACGAAAAATGAATAAATACCCTATTCCATCGACGAGGATTAAGGAAACCTATCCCTAACTTTCATATATTTTTCTTTAAATAAATTATATGTCAAGTACATTGTAAATTAAATAATACTTAAAAATGAATAATGAAAATTTAAAAAAGTAGGAAATTTAAGAATCAAATCATACTATTATAATAAATTAAATATTATAGAAGTAGGAGTAAGTTTGAATTCAGGGTGAGTATTGATACTTTTAAATCCATTCTCATTCCCTCTATTTACATGTTAGGAAAAAATATTAACTCTAGTCAAATCGGGTTTTCAACAAAGTTAGACATTTTAATATGAAATATTTCGTGTTCACTGTGTGTGCTACTTATGGCTAAGATAGAAGTGTTTTCCTTGTGATTAATGAACTTAATTGGTAGGAATCCGTGTGAAATGAGATTCTATAAATATATAGGATATATTTCAAAATTTTAAAAGTGATAATTATTTATAAGTACATTGTACCAAAATTAATGTAATTATTATTTTATGAAACTCCATTTTGTAAAATGTATTGTATTATGAGAAAATTTCATTTGCAACACACCATTTTGAATAAACTCATTATTAATGATTAAAATTTATCGATAAATAAAAAATTATAAATTTCACTTCTCATCTAATATATTTTATTCATAATTTTGTAGTTATCAATAAATTTTTATCAATAGAGAATATATTACTAGCATTCTTCTTATATCATATATTATTAGCATTCTTCTTATATCATATATTACTAGCCAGGGAGCTAACAAGGTACTTTTCTTCTATTCTATTATATACTGCAAAATGATCATTCTCACAACATGGCAAATCAAGGTTTAAATTTAATATACAAGATGGTATCTCAAATAAGATTACTTTGAAGAATGATACCATGAGAAATAAATAAATGATACATAAATACACTACAAAATCTTGAGTGATATCACCCAATAAAATAAAATTGGTGAACTTGGGATATTTCTTGATATGTTTAACAACTAATCTATTGAGATACCAAAATCTATACAAGAAATTGATCAATCCCTAGATATTTTTTCATTTGCATGGACCTATGATTGAATCTCAAATCATATGTGTAAGAGATAAAATTATTTGTTAATAGTTATTTTATATTAGTGATTTTTTATTATAAATTTTAGTCAATAATTTAGAAAATATATACAAAAGAGTGTGTTTTAAAGTATAATAATTGCATTTATCATACAGTATACCTTTACACTTTAAAAAGGAATGGAGTTGAATGCTAACGTAAACACCAACCACCTTGCTCCTTTACAGAAAACCATGAGAAGGTTTATGAATCTATCAAGTGTGTGCCCTGTTGACTTTGTGTAAGGCAGCCAATTAAGTGCGCATGCCCCCCATTCAAGTTATTCGGCTAAGTTTAAAGTCCCCACTAACACCAATTGTCAACACTCACTTGATATTCAACATTATTATACCCTAGCTTGCAATGTTACAGTACGTACTATAAAATTATAAATAAATCCATGACCTAATATTTTAGGCATGAAACTGGTGACTTTCTTGTAGTCCATCGAAGTCAAAATCTAAAATATGTTTAAAGAACGGATTAAATAAAACCCATATTTTATTTTTTTTTCAAGAAAATAAATAAAATAATTATTGAAGGAAAGTCAAGAGAGCACTTGTTGAATAACTGTGGGTCCTTACAGCCCTCCAAGTAGTGGGATACTACGGACACCAATTCCCCCATAGTTAGTGCATGAATGCATATGCAGGCAATATATATATTTTATACATATTGCCGTCAAATTAAATGTCCACTCCCCCATCACAAAATCAATCTAATAAAGCTGAACTATGAATAATGTTAGCAGTACTATACTTCATGTGATTCTCAACTACAGGTCAGGTGTTCTTGCAGGAATATTTTATATATGAACTACTTTTATAATGTTAACAGAACTATATATGAATAATGTTAGCAGTACTATACTTTTTTATATCTTATAATTAACTAAAAAGATATGAATAATGTTAGCAGTACTATATTTTTTTATATCTTATAATTAACTAAAAAGACGAAAGTTTGTGAGATCATCTCAAAGTCAAAACTCTAATTACTATAGCTGAAAAAGAAAAATGATTTTTATTCAATTTTATAAGAAAAGACACACAATTATGATTTAACCTAATAAAATGTGGACGGAGAAGAGAATGGGTGAAGCTGCAGAGCATCTAATTAAGTCTAACCTTAAAATCCATTAACATTTAATTTAACATGCGTGGTTAATTAGAGAGACATATGACAAAACAGAAGGACATGATCAGAAACACGATAAACGCAATATATGGAAAAAAGATAAAGGTACGAAAGCAAAGACGGGAAAACGGTGACGGGTCTCAGTTGCCATCATTTTGTATTGCTGCTTTTGCCTCCTCTTTAATGATTTTGCTTTTTGTCAGGTCTATTTATTCATAATATGAACAATGTTTAGATCCATAGAAAAGTGTACAATTGATAGGATAAAGATTCTTTTTCATCCAAAGAAATGTATACACTAAAAAAACAATAATATATAAATGTGAACTGCAGTATAATAATAAAAAAAGGAGATATTAAGTGGACGTAGATGTTAGAAATATAAAAAAAAACTTAAAATATTTTTAAAATTTTTAAGCATTAAAATTGTGCAATTTTAGTATTGCATCAATTGGATTTATCATATTTACTCACATTTACAATAAAATCCTTTTATTATGATTTTATCTAATATTTAATTTATTAATTTTTTTACAATGTAAATATTTTTTTATTGTTGATTGTTGTCATAAAATTAAGAAAAATAATTTACTCCCAAATATCGTTAACATGGCAATTAAATCAATACAATCAGAGCACATTTTAGATAATGGTAGTTCAATATTTTGTATTTTTCAATTTACATTTATCGACTCATGATTGGCATGTCGTTCGATCACTTTATCCGTTTACTAATTCTGTTAGTAGAAGAAATCATAAAATAAAATAGTTTACTTACCGAAAGTGTAAAGAGTTTTTATCCTAGATATTTGATTTTAAGTTATTGTGTATAATAAGTTTATTTTTTTATATATTAATTAATTATCTTAAAATTTGTATTTAATCATGATGTTTAATTGTACACTGATAATGCATATAAATAAAAACTTAAATCATAATCAAAAGATCTGATTATAAGTGGGACAAAACTTCAGAGACCAATTGATACAACCGAAGTCAACAATCATAATTCTTAAGCTATATTTGTCAACAATAAATCAATATCAATTTGGTATGAATTTACTCTTAAGAAAAAGTAATATTGTCCTTAAGAAGCTTTAGGCTCGTTTCTAGAGAATCTAACCCAGCTTAGATTACAATATATCAAGTCAATATCCCTAATGTGAGGGTAAACATTTATTATATATTATCAGCTTACTAAAATAGTCATTCACTTGAACATTTTAGTTCCTTTTGAAGGTATCCACCCACCTTGAGTTTTATGGTTGGAATTAAATGTTTTTTTTTTCTAGTTGGAAGATGAAAATAATTAATTATAAAAAAGATTAATGTTAGTTGCATAATTTTTAACAAGACATTTTTATTATTCGTTATTTTTGTGAAATTTTAAATTTTTGATTCTATTCTTATACCAACATGTTGTTGGTTTTTAAGAAAAATTATGCTCAAATTTCTTAAGTATCAAGTCTTGTAAATAAAATAAAAAAATTACTAAAAATAATCAATAAATACCCAAGCCAATATTAGAAAAGCTTATAGACAGAGACTTAAAATAGATTCTACATTCCTATAGTAAAAATTAGATTAGTAGACAATTTGAGAATGGGGTTCTATCTAAATTAGAATATTTACTCTTCTTACTCTCTCAATCGAACACTCTCCTTATTATTTCCATTTTTTTATGAATGTTTTTCTCTCTGGACCATTTTATTCTATAATTATTTTATCTTGTATATTTGATATTCATAATCATCTATCTACCTCACTCATTCCACCTTTTCCTTTTCCTACCTCTAAATTAAATTGAAATATTTTTAAAATAGTTTGTCAACAATTAAAAATAATCTTATTTTATAATTTAAATTATTCATTCTAAATATTCAAAATGTAATATATATTTTCATAGACATTTGTTTGTTATGAATTTTAATTATAATACAATTCTATAGTTAAAAACATAATTATTATAAATTTTAATTACATGAAATAAACATTTCTTATACAAAAAAAAGGGTAAATTTTATATTATTTACAATTCATAATAAAAAAATATGTTTCTAAAGCAATTTTTCTTGTTAACAGTGAAATTTAGCACGTACCAAAAACAACCTTATGCACACACACACTTCCCTGGTCAAAGGAGGGAATATTCCCACGTGTAATGGAATTTGACAGAAAAACCAACACAAACAGCTGTGAAAGAAAGGCTCTGCAATTCTATCACGTTACGTATCTGAATTTCCTTCTCAGTATCTTTTCTCATTTTTTTCTGTTAATAAATCACGCCTGCCATGCCACATCGATTACTTTTGTGGAACTTTCTGAGAAACATGCACAAAGGTTATCCAGGATAAGGCGCACATTGACACTCTTGGAAGTGAATTGTTAACCAAAACTACATCACTGTAATTGGATTTTAGTTACTTTTAACCAAAAGCTTAAAAACGACAAACTTTTGTGCAGTATTCCAAAAGTTTCTAAACACAATGAGTAGTTTTAGCTTTCTAATTAATATATATATACCTTCTTTCGACACAAAAAACCATTTCTCTTCTATATAGGTTTTCTCTTTCCATTATTTGTTTGCCAATTTTAGGTTTGTTATATTTTGAAAAATTTAAGCACTACGCAGATAAATCCTTTTTTGGACAGTATGTTTAACACGTCTTAGATCACTCGATGTTGATCATTTTAGCACCATCCAATCATCATGTGTATAATAATTTGTAATTTATACATACTGATCCCAAAGTATTTGGTTGTCGTTGATACAAGAATTTTAATTTGTATAACATGAGAATTCTATACGAGTTGTCACATTAAATAAATTGTTTTTATTTATGTAATTATAATAGAATCTTACACTATTGTGTTAACTCTTTTACTTAATTGAATGATAATATAAAAAATATTTTTAACTTTGTTGATGGATAATTTGTATTTAAGAATTTGACTAATCATTTTTAATTAGTATTTTATTATTTTAATTAATTTTTTACACAAAATTCGAATTTGATTTATCAAACATAATATTGGTATCTGAACTATTTATTTATAAACTATTTATTAATGAATGTTTTAGGTCAATACATTCATCAAGCTTATGAAAAGTTTAAATTGACTAATATCCTTTTTAGATCCATCACTTATCAATGACTCGTTATACCATAAAAGTCTTTTTGATGCGATGTTTCCCTAGCCCAAATTAAAAGATCCCCATTAATTGTCATATACACCTCCTATCAAGGGTACTAAAATATTCAACTGCTAAAAGAGTTTGCCTTCCGTTGGGGTTACTTATGGTTCTAATTCATCCACGCTTATTGAATTACTAACGTCATATGGTTGTAAATCATCCACGGTTCAATGATATAAATAAAGTTTGAAGCATTGGCATACCCAGAACTCTAAGTCAGTGGAATAAATTATACAAATTAAAATCAGGAGATTCAAATATATAAATGTAGAAGAAATAAAATAAACAATATATAAGATTTTCCCTAAAAAGATTTGCAAAAAAAATTAATTGTGAATTTTTAAAATTGAGGGAATGCCCCTGATCTTAATGTAGGTCTGCCAATGGTTTGAAGAGTGAGGAGGATTAGAACATTCTTTATTATATTATTTTTAGTTTTAGTTTTAGTTTTAAGACTTAAATTAAAAATTATATTTGTTTTTTATACGAGTAATTCATAATATTTTGTGTGTTAATTAATTTTAGACTGAAATACTACATCTAATTAAATAAGATAGGTTATATTGATAAACATTTAAAAAAAAGAGATATCAACTTGGTGTGATATGATAAATATATAACCTTATCTTTTAAATATGTAGTCACTGATTCAATTTTTGGCTCGGACAATAAGAATAATATATGTTGAAACATGTCAACATTTTAAGGGATTAATCTTTGGTTTTCGGTAAAAAAAATTCTTTAGTTCACCCAAAAGAAGCGAGAGAGGAATATTAGTATTTTTTTAAAATATATGTAAATTTAAGAAAAACTCGTGTAAGAATGGACAGGTACGAGAGAACTACTACAATACATATTTCATCCTATGTCATTCTCGTTCCTAATTTTAATGATAAAAATATATATTTAGTATGATTATATTTTTTTTCCTTTTTTCATTTAATAAAATAAGTAAACAAAGAATTTAATTTTTTATTAATTATCTTGTAATAATCATTCTATATTTATTTATTTTTGAAATCATAAAAAATGCAAGAAAAATTATAAATAACACAATTTTACATATCTTAATAAAAATTTGTTTATTTTAAATTTCTTAACTAGTACTCCTAGCTAGCAGAAAAAAAACTAGAATTCCTAAGATAATGATTAACATATGTCAAAAAATAAATATAGACAAAATTAAGAATTAATCAAAATTTCCAATTTTAAAAATTGAAAGACAAAATATTTTTTTTTTAAATAAGAGATTAAAATTGTAGACCAAACAAAATATGAATACCAAAATTATATTTTAACTTTTAATTATCTATAATCAATTTTACACATAAATATTTGTAAATATAATTCATTTTGCTACCGTAATTATAGTTATAATATTATAAAAATAATCAAAGTAAAAATATTCTAATCATCACAAAATTCCTTTCTATCTCTCATCAATTTCTTAAAACTGGAGAGACAAAAATTGCGGCGAATCTCACGTGATTCTCCTTGCTCTTCTTATACAATCAAAAAGAGAGATTTTCTTTTGGAAACACTTATATAGTAGTAGTATTTTTATTTAATTTTTTTATTTTAACTAAGGCTACGTTTGTTATACCGTTTGACTCCGTGTGTGCTTCAAAATATCATTTTGTGAGAAACAACAAATTGTTATTATGTTTTTATCGTCCGTCTAGAGGGTGTTGCTTTTGAATGGAAAAATAAACACATACTAATTCCTTGAGTCTAAACATGGCAACGAGGAGGAAACGAATATGTAATTTCCCGTTCTCAGTCCCACCTCCCAAAACCCACTCCCAATGGGTATAGTTTTTTATTACTCATTCCTGTACCCAACAGTTATTGCATATACCCGTAGTATTGTATCCTACTTATACCCATCCTATAATTTTAAAAAATAAAATTAAAAACATAAAAAACTATTTCAAAAAATGAAACAATAACATGATTAAATTATATTTTTTATCTCTCTAGTTTTTCAAATTTATAATTTTGGTCCTTTGAATTTTAATTATAACATTTGATCCATTTAATTTTATAATTTGACAATTATGATCCCTTAATAGACTATTACTAACAATTATGATTAATAGAGTTATTAAATTAATTATAAATTAAGTAAAAATTGTTAATCATTCAAAATTTTAATAAAAAATTATGAATCCTAATACGATGTTGTTCCAATGGAGTCGCTTGCGGCGTGGAGGTGAAAAAAGTGTTTAAGAAGAATATGAGAACATAATAATGTTGTGGAGAATTAAAGTTAAATAATTTTTATTAATTTTTTTAATAATAATTAATTTAATAACTCTATTAATCAGAAGAATTATTTGTTAATAATCTATCCGGGAAATCGAAATCACTATTTTATAAAACTAAGGAGACTAAATATTATAATTAAAAATTAGATAAATCAAAATCATGGATTTTAAAAATTAAAAAAATCAAAATTACAATTTAATCTAACAACATTTAATTTTTAATAAAATAGTGCCATCATATATATTAAAGAAAAAAAGGTTTTGAATTATTATACATACATAGGCATTGAGCACAAGATCATAATACCCATATAGGCTACTTGAGTCCAAAGGCGGCCAAAGCAAAGCTAGTGTTAAGACTTAAGAATAATGATGGCCCCCTACTCATTCCCAAAGTTTTCAACCCAAACACGCTTGGACAGCTTTTTATGGTAAATTTTCCTTGTTCCGGTGGAGCGCACACACATAATTTTGCCACTTTGTACTTTGACAACAACCGTTGGTTTCGTCAATTTGTGGTCAGTCTAATCTAAATAACAACATGCAGCCCTCCTTCCCATTCCCAGAGTGCTCAATTGGTAACGAGTGCCTCCAAAACTGCACCTTCCTTTCATGCTTCTTCCACTGGCTTGGGACAAATTATGGTCCTGTTTGAAAAAATTCATGTGTCTTGGCAGTGCATGCTGGAATGAATGAAATCATGTCCATGGCAGCACAGCCTCCACTAAGCACCACATTTTGACAACTAGATCAGTTATAGGGTCATGTGTCAACCCCATTGTCTACATGTGTCAAATTGAATAAACCATTTTTTATAAATTACAGGCATTATTTTCAAAAGATAATTCTACTCGAGAGTATTGTGGAGAATAAATAAAATTCACTTTTACAGTATTTGACACAGTAGGATAAAATATTATCATATCTGTTAATTCATCTATTGGATGGCACACAAAATTGAATAAATGATTTCTAGTTTAAGGAATGGTGTGCAGTAAAATATAATATCTAATTACCCATCTAAAGCTATACTGATTTGATGGATTCAAAGTTTTTGATCCAGACAAAGTGGCAGTGACTAGCACCATCACAAGTTGGTCCAACTTCTACTCAATCACAAGCCCTTCTAACCAAATGATCAAACTTTTTCGGGGACAAAATAGCGAATATCCACTATAGGACTTTCGCTTGAATGATGCCTAACATCAAACTTTTTGACAGCTTGAATCATTAGTGTCAACAAAGAAAAAATCAAAAACCCCTCATACGTTAAGCCCTTTAAGCTAGGAAAGGAGATGGGGATCAATCACCAAATACACACCAAGTCCTGCTCTCTGAGTACTCTCCCATAGACAAGATTTTTGGACTTTAATTAGAATTTAATCAAATTCATTTCACAAAGGATTTAATACAAGTTAACTCTCCCTTGATCACATTGTTTGGTTAGGCTTGTTTCTCAAGGAGCATCATCAGCAGCAACAATTATTGTCACACTTGTGAGGTGTGAGTTTTGTGAGGAGTGACACTCTAAAGGTGGTTAATTCTGAACTCCCATGATTAGTAATGTGCCATATTTTTTGGAAGAGAGAGGGGATAAACAAAAATTAAAAAGGAAAATAAAAGTAAAGTAAATGGCCACATCATTGAAATCTCCCTTTAAAAGATGGTCACAACTTCACTAACAAGCTAGAAAGGCCTAATCCAGCTGAGAAAAAAAAATGGATGTAGAGAAAGCCTTCCACATGACTGGAGGAGTTGGCAAAACTAGCTATGCCAAGAATTCCTCACTACAGGTTCTCTCTTTCTTTCTTTTTTTTCTCTTTCATCTCAATCCACAATCTACAATATCTTCCCCTATCATTTTCTTGTTCTAGTCTACAATTGAATTCTTTCTGATTATACTTATATACCTTATTTAATCTTATTATTCCAACAGAAGAAGGAATCTGATAAAGTGAAGCACATAATTATACAAACAGTTGAGGAGCTTTACCTTGCAACCACTCCAAAGAGCATAGGCATTGCTGATTTGGGATGTTCCTCTGGACCAAACACCCTATCAATCATCAAAGACATCTTTCAGGCCATCCAAGGCACAAGCCAAAGGATCATGCACCACTCCACAGAGTTCAGGGTATACTTCAATGATCTTCCAACAAATGACTTCAATTCAATCTTCAAGGCCCTCCCAGAGTTCCGAAAGTTGCTTAGGCAAGACAGGAAAAATGGGTTCCCTTCCATTTTCATGGGAGGCTACCCTGGCTCATTTTATGGAAGATTGTTCCCAAACAGTTACTTGCACTTTGCCCACTCCTCCTACAGTCTTCACTGGCTTTCAAAGGTATATTACACTTTACCCCTTTCTTGTCATGCTCATCATCTTCCTACTGTTTTAGCCTTATCTAGAAGAATAATTAATAACGTTTTCTGGATACTAATACTAGTGGACACTAGTACTAGTGTCAAGATAACATAATAAGTGATATGATATGATAAGAAGAAAGAGACAAATATATACTATTTGGGGTGTCCATATATCTAGAAACATGTTGTTTAGGTGTAGTTATTTGTGGTTTGTGTCATGCAGGTTCCTCCATCACTCTATGATGAGCACAAAAGGCCATTGAACAAAGGGTGTGTTTACATTTGTGAATCAAGCCCTGAAGTGGTGTCTCAAGCATACTATCACCAATTCCAAGAAGATTTTTCCTTGTTCCTTAGGTCAAGGTCAGAAGAACTAGTAGTAGGTGGAAGAATGGTGCTGATATTTTTGGGGAGAAGGGGCCCAGAACATGTTGACAGAGGCAACTCTTTCTTCTGGGAGATTCTTTCCCGTTCATTTGCTATTCTAGTCTCACAGGTACACTAATAGAGGACACACCATCACCATTACCATTATTGTTGTTGTTGGGTTACAACTGACAAGTAGAACTTCAACATATTTACAAGAACAAGATAAAAATGAAAATAATTAACTTCCTTCTTAATTACTGGAACAAAACTACTTTCTCTATAGGTGAAAAATGATTTATTAGTTACTACTTATGTGGAAGTTCTGTAATGTTACCCTAGATAATTTTAGCAGTGTATTTGACAAGTGACATGATCTTTCAATCATTTATTGATTGATATATGTTGTAATAAATGCTTAACTTCAGCTAATCAGAGTTAGCTAGCTTGACATTAAAGTCAATCAAAAGGATTTTGGTTGGATTATTATTGGTGAACTCGTATTATCAAGTTTCTTAATTTTATCTATAAGCTCTCGTGTCATTTTGATTATTTAATGAACAAAGTTATAAGTCCATGGAATATAGTATAAAACTAAAGTTTATGTTCAGTCTTGAAAGTGGTAATTTGTGTTATTTCATTTTTACACAAATTAATCCTGTAAAAGACCGAATTGTTTGAGATACCAACCTGATAAGATAATTCAGTCAACAAATTAATACTTTTGACCCATAAATAAAGATATACTTTATAAATTAATATCAAAGCAACCTAAATTGTCGATTTTAAGAATCAAATTATGTATATTATTAACTCTCTATATAAACTTAGGATAATATATAAGATTTATGTTTTTGGTGGCACACAATCAAGGATTTTGCTTATGACAAAACATAATTAACTATGTGGATAACTATGAATGGACCTTTACTCTTTCTTTTCTGCTTCAAATTCTGACCAGGTACTCCTAAAAGCTATATGGATAACTATGAATTAATTCTTTTGTCACCTTTTCATAGCCTCCTTCTTTTTCTTTTTCTTCATTCTTGGTTTTGTTTTGTCTTTCAGGGAGAAGTAGAGCAAGAGAAGTTTGATTCATATGATGTACATTTCTATGCACCATCAAGGGAAGAGATAGAAGAAGAGGTGAGAAAAGAAGGGTCATTGAAGTTGGACAGGCTAGAAATGTTTGAAATGGAAAAGGGTCATAATGAGCATGGAAGTGATGAGAGCTATGGCACACAGGTTGCTGTGGCAGTTAGGGCTATTCAAGAATCAATGATCTCACACCACTTTGGAGAGAGGATCTTGGGAAGTTTGTTCGAGAATTATGCAAAGTTGGTTGATGAAGAAATGGCTAAGGAGGATATTAGACCAATCTCTTTTGTTCTGGTTCTCAGAAAAATATGATACTATGATTATTATTACTGTACAAAAATATTAATTATATAGTAATATTAATTATTTTGGTTTGCAGTAATTAGACGTGTTTAAATTGCAGCCATTTACTGCCCATCACTGTAATCATCATGATCAGTCTAATGTTAAGTGTTGGTGTTTCGGTTTATTTCCTTCATGTTATCATGTATGTATGTATACTCTTCTTGTATGGGGTATTTAATCATGTATGTGAAGCTTTTAAAATATACTAATATTTATGATATAAGTTTGCAGAATCAATCTATTTCGGATCACCTCCAAAAATTGTGGAAGAAAACAGTTTTATACTATTTGACAATTCTTTTTCTGAATCTGTCTGACGTTGCATAATCTTAATATATATATATATATATATATATATATATATATATATATATAACATTAAACTACAATTATTTAATATTTCATTCATATACGTTATTAAGACTAATATGTTATACATTTATACATACATTTAAAAGTATATTAAAATAACAATAATTTGATTTTATTCTTACTATTAGTTTGACATAAACAATCTAACTAGACATCATTACATTATTATGCAACCAAAAAAGACAGTACATTATTATAATATTTAATGGTTAGATAAATAAATAAAAAACATATTTTAATATATATAAATAAAAATAGTGTTGAAGATTTAAACTGGTCTCTCTTCCACAAAATTAGTCGTTTATATAATTTAATTTTAGGATCGTTGAATAATAAGGTGATTGTCTATGCAAGTGAGTAAATAGTTGTTCCACTTTATAAGTCACATTTTAGAAGTTTTGTTGTTCTTTTATGTAAAGTCACTTTATAAAATCTCTAAGACATTAAGTGTTTTTTTTTTTAAATCTACTCTTAATCTCTAATTACATCATATTTAATTACTCTACACTTTCCAATATATATGTTTTTCAACTTTTCTAATAACAATGAATCATCTCAACAGTTTCTAATATATAAAAATCAATGATATTAAAAAGATGATTAATTAAAATGGAATGATGCATTAATGAATTTTGTATTTTTAAATAAGGGTAATTTGGAAATTAAGTTAATAGTATCTATTTATTTTTTATAAATTCAAGACTAACAATTTTTAGCAACAATTTTAAAATTTGTGAATTAGTTAAAAATTACTTGTATGTAATAAAAAAAGAAGAAATATTTTTCGCACTCTTAATAAATAAATAAAATTGGTGTCGGAATTATTTGTTCTTTCATTTGTTGATGTGGTAATTATGAACATTAAAAGTGAGTGTAGTGATAAATAAACAAGATGCTTTGTAAAAAATTCAACTAGTTTATTTATCCTTTTTTATCAATAAATATGTCTTTGTAGTAAAATTTGCAAGCTTTTTACTCATATACATAGTATAGCTTTTTACTCATATAAAAATATTTAAATGATAAAAAATAATTATACTTATGTAAGAAAATTAAGTATTATTAAAAAAAATTCTACAGCTATATATGTGACAAACTGACCTTGGTATGAGTTAGGTTTCCAACTGCTAAAGCCATCAATAAGTATTAATAATATTTGTTTAAATAATATAGGATATTAGATATTATATGTACATGTATATGAAACAACATCTTTATTTAAAATACTTATTCATATTTTAAATATTTGAATTAAAATATTTGGCATGTAATATTAAGTGGGACGTGATTAGTAATTGATCTGAATAAAAAATGTGTTCAAGTTATTCGTAGAATATTGTTTTGAGAAGAATACTTATTATGTCGTTCATGATTTTTTTCAAGCAACCATTTTAAAGAGCTTGTAGGTTTCTTTTAGGCTTATTAAAAACCTTACAACTTAGCAAATACGATGGGCTTTGAACAGAAGTAATTTTAACGATTAAATACATTTTTGTTTCTTGCAATCTAACATTTTTATTCATTTTCATTCGTGTAATTGTTTTTGTTTTAATCCTTATAAAATAAATATATTTTATTTTTTATTCTTAAAATATTTTAAATAACGCTTTGAATATTAAAAAAATATTTTAAATAATAATAAAATATTATCTAAAATACTTTAAGGACAAAATAAAAAATCATTAAATTACAAGGACCAAAATATATATTTAAATCTAATTTTAAATACAAAAATTCCCTATATATTATGACTTCGAACTAATGTATATTTGCATCACATGCATGGATATAAATACTAACTTCACAAGAACAGGCTGCTTAGTCTCTAAAGTATAGAAGGTATACTTGAGATACAAATATTACAAATTCAAGAATTACACAATGGCAGCGACCTCTTATTATTCACTAACTTCGAGCTAGCTTAAAGTATTGTATTCTTTGTACATAAAAAGTCCTCAACTATTACTGAGCTTTAATTATATTGTGACACGCAATCACATTGACCAAATCCAATTTATACGAAGCATGAATCTAATATTTATTACATAATTAAAAAATAATTCACATTATATTTGATAGAAAATTTAGCAATATTTATAATTAATTACAGCATTTTCCTTTTTTAGAGAAATAATTTATAGTTAAACTACACTATTTTACTATGAAATTAAAATAATACTGATCATAGGTGAAAATTAATATATATATATATATATATATATATATAATCTTATAAATTTAAAAATCTTCTATAACTTTTTTTAATAATTTTAAGAAAAATAACTACATAGAATACAATATAATTTTGCATAATTTAATTAAAATATACTCTCTCTTTTTTATAATTTTCATGATTTGTAAATAAACAAACTAAAAGTTAGTTTTTTAAAATTATATATAATTTCAATAAAATAATAATTTTATCATTTCAACATAATTTATATTATAACCTATTATTATCTTGAATGTATGAATATTCATTTTTAATTTTTAACATGTGAAAAACGAATTATGACATTAATAAAAGTTGAGTGGTGCTTGTCAATATATTAAGAAAACTTTGTAAATCATTTTGCGAATAAAATAAATTTAGTTAAAGGGTAAAATGTGTTTATGATTTATGTAAAATTTGAAAAATATTAATTTTATCCTCATAATAATTTTTGTATTAATTTAATTTCTATAAAAATAAAATATATTTTTGGTTGATTCTCAGTTATAAATTTATTAACACAACATACACCAAAGCCTTTTTAAAAAATCATACACTGCAAAGAAAAATAATAAAAATAATAACGAGCTAACTTGAAATAATCCAACTATGGGGTCTAAAAAAATCTTTTGCTTCTTGGTACTTCACAAATTTTAATATTTTTCTTTTGAATTTTTTTTATTTCTCAAATTTATTTCAACATCAACTGAGAAAAATAAATGCAACCAAAATATGGGGTACCGTCTCTTCTCTCTAAAATTATCTGCATCCGAAAAAAAAAGTTCAAATCTAACAAGAGAAAGAAACAAATAAATGTTCATATTATGAATTTAAATAAAATATGAACATATTTTGATTTTTTTAGAAAAACATCAACATATTATGATGGTGATCTTTACTTTCTGTAGTGGTTGATATATCAACATCAACATCACATTTAATTCAAGTTAATTGATATTAGTGATAGATGAATTCAATGATAACTTAAAAATAAGATAAAAGAGAAAAAAATTAAAATAAAAAAAGGTGAAAAGAAAAAAAAAGAACTAAAACAGAAACGATTGCAACAGAAAAAAAAAGATTAAAATTAAAAAATAAAAAAAAATAGATTTTTGAGTTGATATTTAATTTTTTTAGTAATACATCTTTAATTTTAAACATAAAATTAATAATAATAAATCTTTTTATTAAACTTATTATTTATTAGAAATCAAACACCCTTTAATACACTATGTATTGTCAAGAATATGATCCCATTTCGTATTTATTGACTTTTAACATTTGGTTAATGACTTTATTCTTATTCTTTAAAAAATCCAGCAGGTGGGTTTAAGATTACAATCAACTCTCACTGGTGATGTCATAGTTTTAATGCAGTTGCTACTTTTTGGCTTAGATATTCCATTTGATTATGTTTGTAATGCATCTTTTTTTCCTTCTTTATGCAGTGTTGTGACTTAGATTGGTTAGAATTTCATAAGAAACTGTAAAGGCTTATTCAAATTGAGGATTTAAAAAACGAATTTTCACTTTGGTTTTGTGGTGTTCTATTTTTCTTTTCCCTTCACTCTTTGATGTTGGTTTGTCTAATCTAACAAAAAAAAACATTGAATTATGGAATTCCAGCTTCTTTATGCAAACAAAAACGTTACTGGGATGATGAAATTAATGAGTTTGATTTCAACAATGGCATGCAAGCTCACTATGTTGTGTCAAGCATCAACTTCACTGTTACTGAATGCTAGATGTTGTGAAATCTAGAAAAGCATATAGTTTGCTATTGTTGGTTTCTCTCTGTCCTTTTTCTTGCTTTTCTTCTGCGGTGAATTTGGATGTGTACTATTGACTTTACACTTAGCATATGAAAGGAATAATAGCAATAGACAAATGAATACATGAACTGGACCTAACAAATGAATATGAGAGTAGTATCATATAGCTCTCTGATGCGAGGATTGACAATAGTTTTCAATTCTCATTCCCTTTTCTCAGTGCTGAATATGGAATTAATGTTGATAAATGGAGATTGAATTGATGGACTTGCTTGCTTTCATAACAATCTTTTAGACTATTCTAGCTGTCCAAATTCCGTGGCATGACCACTTCTGTTGGAACAGATAATATTTTAGAAAAATTATGTGTTTTGTGTGATACTTGGTCCATCTTACTAATCAAGGCTAGTTACAAATAATTAATGACTATTAGCTACAATCCTAGTTTTTTTTTTTTTTTTTACTTTTTACTTTTTTCTTCTCAAATTCAATTAAAATCCCAGTTGACAACAACAATTTCGGTTCAAGTGGTTGGGATGTAGCAAAGTCTGGTTAGCACTAAGCATGAATATATCAAGGAATGTTTAAATGGATGAGGAGTTCAGCATTGGCACCTCAGACATCGTGCCTTATAGCTAGGATGCTATAAAAATAAAGAGCACAATTAATTGGATATGTTATAGGATGCAGTTATACTAAACTAGATATATTTTAAATTCTTAAGATGAGTGCTAGCTAGCAATTCACGTCTAAAGTATGCATCCTTCTTCAATAGTCATGTCGTACGTACACGTATTGAGTATGTATTTGTATTTAATATGTAATAGATATTTGTGGATGTGTTTTAGGTATGTACCATTTTTTTCCTTTTTTTAAGAAATAAATACTTAATTTAGGTACATATTGGTATTATTTAGTTATATATCAGACTAGTGCTGCGAGTTCTCTAAATAAAACATTATTCTTAAGTAGAAAGAATTTAAAAAAAAAAAAGTAGATTTTTCTTTGATCCCGTCTGCTTTCATTCTCGTTGTTGCTATGTGTTTTTAAAAAGTAGTACATGATTTCATATATAAATAAAGAGGAAAAAATTATAAAAAGTATTAAAGGTTACAAAAACAACAAAAATATTTTAATTTTAATGTTTATACCAAATAAACACATATTTGAAGAATTTATTTTATTTTGTTGGAAAAATACGCTGGAGAGTTTTTGATGTCAAGTAACAAAATGAAGACAATAATTCCTTGGAAGCTTAACACGCAACATTAACTAGATTTCATACGCGGGCTAGGATGCTAAATAAAAGAGAAGAAAATGTTTGCTAGCATTACAAGAAAATGCTTATTTACTGATATATTTACCCAGGAAATTTTTTGCTTGAGACGTAGAGTCCGAGACTCCAGAAGAACAAAGGGGACGTCGTTTGAGATGTAGAGTCACATGTTCTATGCTGGATACCCAATGTCTCAATGTTTTGCTATTTTTATTGTATTTAGAATTACATAAAGTTGTTAGAAATCCTCTGTATGACTCTTATTTATTTTATATATATATATATATATATATATATATATATATATATATATTATTTTTTAGAGTAATTTATACTTAGAAATGGAACTAGAGAAAAAAGTGAAAGGGGGCAAAAAACCAAGTCATTATAAAACAGAGTAATCTATGAATCAAGCAGTAAACCTCTAACATGGAAGTTGTATCGTAATAAAATTTATTTTGGGTGATAAAAAAAATAGTAAACTTCTAAAATGAAAGTTTTCATTTTATTCTATTGGGTATGATTTATATTGTGTCATCAGCAGATATACATGGGGTTCCACTCTTCGGTGAGCAAGCAGGGGTTTGGGAGAGTCTCCCGGCGAGGGCTAGGGGGCAGCGCCCCCGAAATTTTTTTTGAGGTCTAGTACTATTGTTGGCCTCATGTTTTATTATTTGTAATTTGGATTTTGGCCTATGAATAGTTACAGTGTTTAGGGTTTCTAAGCCTATATATTTCCTTATAATCTGAGTACAATTGTATGAGTGTGTAAGGAAATATAGTGAATAGTTGGACGTAGCCCACATTGGGTGAATCAGGGTAAACTCTGTATGTTATTTTCTCTTCCTTTATCTCTCTTTCTTCTATCTCGATTATTGTGTGATTGTTCGGTACTCAACATATTCATCTTTCTCACAAGCTTTCTTCTTAAAAAAACCTAAAATGTAATTTCTGTAATACCCCATAGGCCTCCGGTGTATTACCATTTACAATATCAGAATCGCGCTAAAAACTTTCATTTAAAACAATACGGAAGCAATCGAACCAAATTTCTTGATTACATTATGTATGGAATATAAAAACACATCACAACACAATCATTATGCCACATAATAACACAAAACCAACCCTTGTCGATCCAGTTTCACATAACCATAACTATAGGCAGATAGCCAAAGTTCATAATAGACATAGTCAGAGGAACAACATTTCATAACATAAACGAGTCCTGTACATATATACATCAATATCT
The DNA here is from genome assembly GCA_013407115.1 of Glycine latifolia. Taxonomy (NCBI): domain Eukaryota; kingdom Viridiplantae; phylum Streptophyta; class Magnoliopsida; order Fabales; family Fabaceae; genus Glycine; species Glycine latifolia. The sequence continues at coordinate 26,350,948 of CM023948.1, read as the reverse complement.
GAACCACACCAGTGGTTATACAAAAGAATAACTTCCCTCACACGAGGGTGTACAAGACTATACAATCATATCAGGTGTGCACACACATATTTTCCCTCTACAGGGTACAAAACAAATATCATGAACCAAAAAGAGCCAGTCAGCTAGGCTCCTGCAGTCCACAGCCATGCAAACAATATCTCTACTGGGGCCTCCCACCCTGAGACCGCTCCTCTCTGCCAGAAGCGTCACCTGTAACCACATAAACCCCACACGGGGTGAGATATACATCTCTGTAAGCTCAGGGTCCTTGGAGGCATCTCCTCCACGCTGGCCCACTTTCCATGACACAAACACAGGTTATCACAATCATACAGGCCTCCCAGCCCTTATAACAATACAAGCAAGTCATCTTGCTCTATGTACGGCGGATCACATCAACGCCAACCTCAGTGTGAGACCGGAACTCACACCCGTGTCATCCCATCGGGAGCTACCCCTTACGCATGGACGCACGTATATGGTACCTCCGAGAATAGGCAATCAACCGCGACGGGACACACCTATCTCTTGGTCTTAAGGGATCATCATCACCCTGGGATCATCATCACCCACGAGCAAACCAAACTAGGAGGTGTGCTCTCCTCCTAGGGAAGTCCATATCTATCTTACTGGCCAGAAGATCTAATCACAGGCATCATACATTTTTCAAGCATAGATGCAGCATACATATCATTATGAGGATGCAACAACCACAATGCATGCATCATGAATGCAACCATCACTCCCTCGAAGTGTGGTGGAGCACAACAAGCGGGAAACATCCCCAGGGACCAAGAACTTACCTGGCAAAGTCGAGCTCTGCAGTTCTTTCCCTGCTCGGTGGCCTGCGCCACTGACACCCTCGGTGTCAAGCCCTAAACAAGGCACATATGCACGTATCAAAACCAATTCAATCATACAACAAGCACAGTATGTCAAGCAGTCCTCTAACTTAAGGTTTACCATAGCCCAGCACACACTAGGCTTCTCACAGACCCTCAGAGGTCCATCACAGCTTAATACAAGGCTTTAGAGTCACCACAGACTCAATGCAAGCCAAAAAAATAGAGAGCTCTAAGCTCTATACAGCCTAATTACTTAAGAATTCAAAATATAGCTTGAACGGTCCATATCACCCCCAAGGCACCATTCATCTGGCCTCTCGGGCACAGCAAAACCATAACTAAGGCTCTTGCATGTCATAACAACATCAGCCAGTGACCCAACACAAGTCACACATGCATACCCAGAGCCAGGAACCAAAGTTCACCAAACTACAAACTGAGAGCTAATCCTTCACCACTAAACCGTTCTAAACACACTTTTCTACAGGACTCATGGCTAATTCCAGCCCCAGCTCAAGTGGGTCACTATTCCCCCAAAACCCTAAATCACAAATTAATCGGGAAAACTCGAGTTTTCTTACCTCAATGGCGACTAGAAGGGCTGGTGGACAGCTTCTCCTAGCTCAGGTGTCCAAGAATCGAAACCGTTCCTCGCCAAACTCAAGTTCCAAGGATTTCCCTTGAGAAAGGGATTCTCAGCTTAAAGGGGTTTTCAAGGGATTTAAGGGAAGGATTGTAGCTCACAACACATTTCTAACAAGATTGGTGCTTTAAGGATGTGGTTTGGTGAAAGAAACAAGGTCTAGGAAGCTTGGGGCACTCAACAATGGAGGTTTGGTCGTTCCAAGGAAGGAGAAAACGAAAATGGCCCCAAAAGTTCGTAAAATGGCCCTTATATACTAGACCTGACCGACATTCCGCGCTGATCGCGCCACTCTGGCGCTGATGGCGCCAAAATCCAGTGCATCTGGTGCCCTTGGCGCCACTTTGGCGCTCCTGGCGCCAATTTCCAGCATCTGTGGCGCTACTGGCGCCACAAATCCAACATCTGTGGCGCTAACGGCACCAGAAAATTCGTCGCAAAATCCGTCGCTAACGCTTTTTCCGACGGAATATAGCAAATTTAAATTTTTTTTTTTCTTTTCTTTTATTTATTAAATCTTGGTTATTATAATTTCCATCCTCCTACTATTTCAAATCATTTATTTTAGTTATCTTATTTTTTAACTAAGAAGTTTCATTCTCCACTTTTTAAAAGTTTGTAATTTTAATCCTCTATTTTTTAATTGAGACATGTCATCCCATAATTTAAAAAGTATGCAATTTTAGTGTCTGTGACCAGTTTCAAACATTGATTAATGTACTATATAAACGTTGATTGATACATATTTGTTTCTTATCTATATAATAAATACTTTTTTAAATTATTTAATTGCTAACAAACTTAATTTATTAAAAAAGAATTAATAGAATACCCAATCGAGTTTAAATTGAATAAGGAAACTAAAATCATATTTATTTTAAAGTATGGAACAAAATATTTCAATTTAAAAATAAAAGAATTAAAATTGGAGATTTAAAAAAATAGTAGAACAAAAATTATATTTTAACTTTTAAAAAAATAATCATTTGATTCATTTCAGTTACTCTTAGTCTTACACAGTTATTTCTTTGAGATATATTTATCATGTACATAGAAATTATACGGTTAGCTTTACTTTCTGCACACTAAAGTCGTGAATACATAGGATTAGTTTATTTAAGTTTATTTTTAAAAATTATATATATTTTTAAATAAAATAAATAATTTATGATTTTTAATGTGTTTGTCTAAATTATGTTTGCTTAAAATAAACAATTTTGTATTTTTTTTAAGAAACAAATCCTTTACTTAAAAAAAAAACTCTAGAAGTAAGATAACATGTATAAATTTAGTGCACCTAAATTCAAATTCAGTGTATCAGATTAATCATGCTATTAATTATGATAGATTACAGTGCTAGTTCACTTTTTTTTTATCAACAAGTATTAATCATTAGGTTAGGTTTTTGTTAGTGGAAAATTTGAACATCTACTTCCTCCCTTTACCACGAAACCAACTTTAACTCATGATCAATGTGCTCTTTATCAACTTAAAACTTGACTGATATGATGTTTACAACCGAACAATGAAAATACAAAGTGATATAAATAAAATGCAAAGTTTAAAGCACCAATTGAATTGTTTTGCAGTATAGTGGTAAGTATTTTCGCCAGTCACCCGGACAACTCGGGTTCGTTCCGTGGCAACGGCAAGTTATAAAAGTTTTTGCTCTTCTGATTCATCTCCTACTCTTGGCTTAGATGTTTGACTTGATTTTACTATATATTGTATTACTACTTTATGCAGAGTTGGTGACATAGCGAGCTTAGAATTTCAGAAGAAACAGTAAAGGGTTATCCAAATTGATGATTCAAAACCCGAATTTTCACTTTGGTTTTTGGACTATGATAAACCAAATTCCTCATTGAGGATAGTAGCATGGTAGTGTGCTGTTTTCCCTGCAAAATCTTTGCTGGCTTGTCCTATCTAGCAAACATTACAATCTTTGATCAGTTTGTCCAATCTAACAAACCTTATGTGCTACGCATGCAAACAAAAACAGAGAAAATTATAGTTTGATTTAAACAATGGCATGCAAGCTTACTGTGCTATCAAGTATCAACTTCACTGTTACTGAATGCTAGCTGTTGCTGAAATTTAGAAGAGCATAGTTTGCTATTATTGGTTTCTCTCTGTCCTTATTATTGCTTTCTGGGGGCGAATTTGGATGTGTACTGTTAACTTTACACTTTGCATATGAAAGAAAATTAACAGTAGCCACAGACAAATGAATATATGAACTGGACCTGACAGATATCATATATGTTGATGGAGATTGAATTGATGGCTTTCTTAACAATCATTCTAGCTGTCCAAATTCCGTGGCATGACTACTTTTGTTGGAACAGATAATATTTGACTTTGGTGTATACACAATCCATCTTACTAATCAAGGCTAGTTACAAATAATTGGCTAGTATTAGCTGCAATCATAGTGCTTTTTTCTTTTTCTTTTTTTTGTTCAGATCTAATTAAAATCCAAGCTGAGAACAGTTATTTGGATTCAAGTAGTTGGGATGTGGCAAAGTCTATGGTGACAGTTCTGTTTTTCCTCAAGGAATCATATTGAGGAATGTTTAAGTGAATGAAGAGTTTAGCATTGCCATATTCTTGGGTGCTGTAACAATAAAGGACATAATAAATGGATTTGTGTACCAGTACCACCGAGCACATTCGTATAAGATTATTTTAGTTTAATGAATGGTTTAAAGTTTAAGTTTTGATTTTTTTTTTCTTATTCGAAGGAATTAAAGGCAGGGATAAGAAGTTTTAATTATGAACTAGACTTTCTTAGTGTTTAAATTTTGAGTATGTAATTAGTACGTTAAATATTTGAAGTAAGAATTTTATTATTTATAATAATTTTACTTTACTCAAACAATATTAACTCTAATAGAAGATATTCATAATTTCTAAAAAAATGAATTTAGTTCTCCCAAACTTAATGTATTTGAAACTTTAAAGAGTAAAACGTGAGATTATAATTATTAATTAAAAAATAGAATAAACTTGAAGTTGTAAGTATAAATAATTTATCATCATCTTAATTATTAATTTATGAATTATTAAAAAAAAAACAACTCTTAACCTTCTGTATTTCCTTTCCAAGTGAGCAATTGGGAAAGGGACAAGGATGAAAATACAGCAAAATAGTTATACATTGTGACCTTCCTTCTTTGGATGTTGCTGGAAAAGAATATCAAACAGGAAACCCTCTTTCATTTACTTTGTTTTTGTTTCAACATTTGTCCTGAATATAATCTTATCTGATGAGTCGAGTAAAATTATTTTAATTAAAAAATATATGTGGTCTCTTAAGGAGGCTTTAAAAAGGATGAAATAATAAAATTTTTAGACTTGATGACATCCCTATTGAAGTGTGGAGGAGCTTGGCAGATGTGACAATAAAATGGTTAACCAATATTTTTAATAGAAATTTTCAAACAAATACGATGTATGATGTTTGGAGAAAAAGTATGATTGTGCCTATTTATAAAAACAAGGAAGATATCCAAAATTGTTCAAACTATAGAGGCATCAAGCTTATGAGCCATACTATAAAGTTGTGGGAGAGAGTTATCGAACATCACCTAAGGAGAGAGACCAAGGTGCCCGTAAATCAATTTGGATTTATGCCAGGAAAATGTACCATGGAAGCTATTTTCTTAATGAGACAATTAATGGAAAGGTATAGAGAAAAGAAGAAAGACTTACATATGGTGTTCATAGATCTTGAAAAAACATATGATAGAGTCCCAAGAGAAGTCTTACAGTAGACTCTTGAGAAGAAAAATGTAGCATTAAAGTATGTTAATGCTATCAATGATATGTATGATGGGACTATCACATGTGTGAAAGCCTATAATGGAACATCAATGTATTTCCCTATCATGTTAGGTCCACCAAGGTTCAACTCTTAGTCCTTATCTCTTTACCTTAATGATGAATGAACTAACGAAAGATATTCAAAAGGAAGTGTCGTAGTGTATGCTTTTTGCAGATGATATCGTGCTTATTGATGAGACCAAAGATGGTGTTAATAGGAAATTGAAATTGTGGAGAAACACTTTGGAATCTAAAGGATTCACAATAAGCAAGAGCAAGATGAAGTGTGAGTTTTCATGGGTAAGAGATGGTGATTAAGACACAGTGTATCTACTTGGTCAAGAGGTACCCAAGAAAGATGTTTTTAGATACTTGGGATCAATGTTGCAAAAAGGTGGTGAGATTGATGATGATGTAAATCATAGAATCAGAGTAGGGTGGATGACATGGCGGAGTGCATCGAGATTTTTGTGTGACTGTAAAATTCCTCTTAAGCTAAAAGGAAAATTCTATAGAACAGGTGTAAGACCAACAATGCTATATGAAGCAGAATGCTGACCAGCACAGAGGTAACATGAGAATAAAATAGGGGTAGCAGAAATGAGGATGTTAAGATGAATGTGTGGATATAGAAAGATGGATAAGATAAGAAATGAGGATATTCGACGAAAGGTATCAGTGGTACCGGTATGTGAAAAGACGAGGGAGCATAGATTGAGGTGGTTTGGGCAAATTATGAGACGGCTACTGGATGCTCCCATAAGAACAAGAGTTTGTTACCAAGAGCTCGACACAAAGAGAGGTAGAGGTCAATCGAAACTTACCTAGGAAAAAATAGTGAAACAAGACCTAATGAAGTTAGATATAGATTGGGGGGCAGTATGTTGTACGACAGAGTGGAGAAAAACTATAAATTTGGTGGAAGGTTAAACTCATTAGTAGTTTTATATTCCAATCGTTTCCTTGTTTTAATATTTTTTTTCTCTTCTTTTCTCCCTTCTTCCTTTCACCCTTCTTTTTATTTTACCTATTTTTTTCTCTTTTTTGTCTTTTTTCCAATTTATCTTTGAGTTCATCTATCACCGACCCCAATTAACTTGAGTTAAAGGTGTTGTTGATGTATGTGGTCTCTTAAAAATAAAAAAGTTAAAATATGTTTGTTATTCATATAAAATTGGTAAAGTTTGTTTTTTATCTTTGTAAATTTTTTATCTATTTTCAATCTATGTAAAATTATAATGTTATTTTTTTATCTGGAGTTAAATTGGATTCATCCAAACCTAGTGATGTGATTTTTTATTTATATTTTTTAATTATAATTTTTAAAGATTAAAAATCTCGTAAGTTATATGAAAATGTAAAATAATTAGAACATAATTTTTTACCATAATTTTTTATAATAAAAAAAAGCAAGAATCGATCCCCTATTCCCACAACAATAAGATTGTCTTCAATCCGAAAGAAAAACACAACCAAAACAAGGAAATTCAAAGCGGTCCCAGTTATCACACGAACACAGGGGTCCCTAATCCTCACTTAATCTCACTGGATTGTTATAACTAGAGACACTTCTACTCCTATAAATTCTTCGATTAAGTTGTTTGCTATCGATGGTAACCTTATGATGATGTTACTGTGTATGAAATTTTGTTATATTAAACCATAACAAGGCCTGGCATAGCCTTTGTTGTGCAGCATAATTCGTTTCAAAGCTTTAAAATCACTTATCATGCTTCGAGTCTTATTAACTCCTAAAATTTCAAAAAACAAAATCACACTAACAGAGGTAGACAAAGAAATTCGTAATAAGAAATTGAAATTAAACACCAAATTGCACATGTACAGGGCACCATTAACACATAATCAGGCAAAGAAAAAAAAAACAATTTTTTGCACCCTAAGCACTAAATCTAACATGCAAAAGAAATTCGCAGTTGGCAACCAACCGCCCCCTAGCGGCAACATCTGACCCAAAACACAACAAAGTATTGGTACAAATTGATGGTGCGTACGTGATTGGGGGCTTTATCACCGGGACAGTTTTTTTTTGTCACCTTTTGGGGTATAATTTAATTTTTTTACTAAAATGATAAGCCGTAACAGTTACGATTTCAGTATTTTTTTTTTTAACATTGGATTTTAAAAATCATAAAAAAATTTATAACTTTAAAATCATAAATTTTTTTACGATTTTCATAATTTTTTTTTCTTCAACTTCAAAGTTGTAATGGTTCTGACGATTATGAATTTTTTTTTACCTTTTAATTTATTTTTTTTTACTTTATTCTAATTTTTTTATACTTTTTTCTTTCATTTTTTTAAATTTTTATATGTTTTTTTTACTTTTTAAAATGAAAAATTATTTTTTTAAAATATATTATACTATTTTGTTTTTCTATACGTATTTTTTACTTTTTTTCATTTTTTTAACTTTTTTTATACATTTTTTTCTTTATTTTAGCTTGTTTACTAAATATTTTAGTTTCATTTAATATTTGAATATATTTTTTATTTAATATTTTTAATATTATTTTATTTAATATAGTTTCTAAATTTTTTATATATTTTAAATATTATTCTATTTAATGTTTTCTAAATTTTTATATATTTTTATTTTAAATTTTTGGTATAATTTTTTTATTTAATATATTTTCTATATTTTTTACCCTTAATTATTAAATAATTAGATTAAATATTATTAATAATTGTAAAAGAATAAAATTTATCATTTAAAAAATAAAAAATAAAAAAAATAACGTATAAAAAAAGTTAAAAAACAGAGAAATTAAAAGGTAAAAAAAAAAAACTTGAGAATCGTAAGAATCATTAAAACTTCAAAGTCGTAATGTTAAAAAAAAGTTATGTAAGTAGTAAATTTTACAACTTTAATTTAAAAAATAAAAAAATATATAAGATGTAATACCTGTTAATTACCACTTACCTTTTTCGATAAAAAATTTAAATTGTACCCCCAAACTTTAATAACAAAAAAAAACTGCCTCCTTTTTTGTGATAAAGCCGTTATTGGGAGGAAAATTGAGAGAAAATGGTGTGATGTATTAGAATTTTTTCATATATTCTTTTGGGTTATAATTAATTACAATATTTTATTTTATTCAAAATGGGTTAATATTATGATTATTGTTTGTAGATTTTGGATACCTAAGTTTGATTAGTACTAGAAATAGTGTGGCCCCAATCCCGAATCATTTGGTCCATAATAGGAAGTGTCTAAGGTTAATAAATAATAATACTAGGTCTTTTTTCTGTCAAATTATCAATTATTCTATAAGTTTTATTCAATTAAAAATTCTAGAATAAAGAGAATGTAATAAGGCAAAAGAATACTTGATTTTAGGATTTTTGCAGGTCACACTACACATAGACAATTCTTATCTTTTTGATCAAAATAAGTGTTATGTCGATATTTTAAACTCATATAGTTCTAGGTAAATTTATTTATCTTACACGATGATGTTTGGTGTTCAAGACGAGATGCAACTTTAAAAGTAGGCTTGGTGCATGCAACGACGATGTTGGTGTGAGAAGGCTCCACGCGAGCGTATCTATCTTCACCTCCTAACCAGATTTTGTGGCAACAATGAAGACATGGTCTGGTGGTGACGAGGGAAGGAAGGTAGAGTGGTGGAATTGAAAGAGAAGAGAGATTGGGATCAAAGAAAGACAACTGGAAATAGATGTGCCCAATTTTTAATGAGCAAGAATCAGACATGTAAATTTGGAATCATACAAACCTAATTCTAAGTAAAAAAGTAATATTATAATTTTTAAAAAATACTAATTTTTTAGAGAAAAAAAAATATTTAATCAAATAAAAATATATAATATATCTCCCATTTCTGTTGGAAAAAAGGAGGGAAGGTGTTTATCCCTTCCGCCGAATTTTTTCTCGTCCTTATGTTTCGTTCCCTTTCATTAATTTTGAATTTCACCAATAACAAGATACAAAATTCAAAGATAGACAAAAATGGAGACAACACCACACCGACACCGCCCACCGGCATATTAAAGTGTGAAATTTTCTTTAAATGGAAACTAATTTTGAATTTAAATCATTCACGACGTGCAAATTTAAGACTATACAGGGCATGCCAACCATAAAGTTGAGGGCACAGAAAATTAAATATGAATTTTTCAATTAAATATAGTAATAGACTGTTCTTTTTGCGAACACCACTAAATATTACATCCATCATTATGTCAATTATTTATATGTATTAAAAGATATTTGATTTAATTTTTTATTTTTAATATTTATATAAAATATTGTATAAAGAACATTTTATTATTTTCAATATTTCATGTACAAATCTTTCAAATGAAAAAGAGAATAAGGTGAAATTTTATTAAAAAAATTATCCAGTCATGTACTATAAAGTTAAATAATCATTCATCATCAACGTTTTTAAGAGATATTCTCATGCTACCATTTCATAATTTTAATTTTATAATAAAATAAAATTTTCATCTTTTTAGATAAATTGAGTTTTAGAATTATTCTATTTTAAATAAATCCTAATTTGAATTTAGTTTTTTATGTTTCAACTTTTACAAGATTATAAAAAATGAGAAGTGTTGGTAGGTGTTTAAAATAAAATATAAATGTTCAAATATAATTGCTGTAGATGGAAAACCTATATAAGAAATTAGATGAAATTGGTGTCATAAAAGGAAGTCTTTCTTCAAAAACCCTGCACCTCCTTTCTACTTAGTCTAAAGATTTCATTAACATGCAACTTATAAACAAGGCCTTCTTTTTCGATATGCCTTGTATATCTTGCAATTTACACATTAGATCTGTCGGCAGTCCCCAAAACTGTGACTGACACGCGCAATAGTCTTTGAAAATTCAAGAAATTTAACTAATAATAATTACTAAAAACAAGTAACACGAAACATCTGCATTATTAAAATAGAAAAATAAATAATTAGTGTAAATAGGAAAACCCCACTAAGCATAATTAAATTTCCAAGGTTCCAATCACAAATTCACAATATGAAAAAAAAAATTATCCTGAAATACATTAATGATATTTATAATAAGAATAATATAAATAGTAATAATGATTATCAAAATCAATAAATTGGTCTATAATCTTGCATTATAACAACAAAAAGATAACAAATTAAAACTGACAAACAAGAAACTATTCCAATTTGAAAACTGAAGTCCGCGACCATAAGGTTCACTTGGCAGCAGCAGAACCATTGGCTGACTTTGAAGAAGCTTCTTCAGATGTGGTGTTGTTAATTTCATCCCAAGCTTCAATCCAAGTCACCATGGCATCTGCAAGCTTGATGAAGTATGGATCAACAGCACCAAGCTTCTCCTTGACTTGCTTGGAGAGTTCAACGTAGCATTTTTGGACAGAAGTGCATTCTTTTGGAATGGTGGCACTTTGGAAGAATGGAATGATCTCTTCTTGCCAGAAGATGCCCTTGTACTCCTTTTTGAGATTCACAAAAGGGTTGCTTGCTTTGCTGTGCCATATGTATGGAAGGCCAGTCTTCACTCCCAAGCCCAAATGGTCACATATAACCTGCAAAGTCATACAAGTGTGTCTATGGTGATAAGAGATGTAACTTTTTGAAAACACAAGTAAAACAAAATTTTAACTAGCAATGTGGATAATATTACTTAGAAATCATTTCTTGGCAAATTCTTGAAACTAGTAAATAAAACTATAATTTAATTTGGAATAAATGTTAGTATAAAGATTTATATAGTGTCAACAAATTAGAAATCATCCCATATAAGGATTAAAAAGTCAACCATTTTCAATTGTGACAACTTTAGTTTCAAATCGATTAGAAATCAACTCATATGACTTATTATACCATCAGTGTATTCCAATTAAATTCAATAAATAATGTGAGTAGTCCTTGACACATTAAAGGTTTGTTAACATAAAGAACACATAATTAGCATACCTTAACACACCATCCAGCCCACATATCATCGTATCGTCCAATAGGTTGACCATCACCCATGAGTCCAAAATACATTGCAGGTCCAATAAGCTGACGGTCGAATGCCAGATTCATCCCGCACATAGGGAACAATGTTCCTTTGGGAATGGTAAGAACAGCATCAACATACCTGAAAAATATACACAATGATTTAGTAAACAAAACCAGACCATGAACATGGACAAAGCATGCTGGAATTCATTAACAACGTGAACTCTAAAATTAATTACCACAATGAAGGAGTTACGTAGTACATACCTCTTGTTTCTCTCGAGGGGTTTGACAAGCTGTGTTGGAGCATCATAATCAGGTATGTTAAGCCACAGGCCATGAGAAACAGCAGTGGGCGCACCCTCACGAAGACTAAAAGGGTATCCACGTACAAAATCAGCACCTTCCCTATAAGGATCATAAAGAGTGTTGAAGAAAAATGGTGTGGATGGACATAGGAGATTCTTAATGTGCTGTTCAAGTGCATTGATGTCTTTTCCCGAAGGATCTTTAGCAACCTGTACATGAGAATAGGAGATGTTAGAAAATCATGTCTACAATTTGTATTGAACATCCTACATTATGTAATCTGTTTCATGAGAATCAACATATTGTTTTACATGTACCATCTTTTTGCTGAATTATGTTGTTTTTCAGTACCACTAATCATGCCATGGTCAAATATTTCAATCCTTATTTGAAATACATATTTTCATAAATAAAGGCAACAAAAGACTATAAGACAAGAAAATCCACTTTCAATTTGAATGGCAATCATTGTGTCCTTGGAAAAGTCAAAAAAGATAAAAGAAAAAGGAACAGATCATTAAGGTTGAATCGATTTAAAAATACTAAGACAAAAAAAAATCTTTAACAACGGTTCCCATTATAATTTGTCTCAATCATTTTGCAAAGGTTATAAGAACACAAAATGAACTTTGAACGTCAATAGTCTGTAGATCTAGTTTGAGTTCGGTTATGTTCAAAACCAAATATAAAAAATCCAACTGTAAATTTGCAAAACTTGTTAAGAGAAATTCATATTGATCTAATAATATTATTCTTTTACCCTTCATAAAATAATTAAAATAGGTAAAACAGATAAATTAAAAAAAGTCATTAATTCAAACAAATTAAAAGAAAAATCAAATCAAATTCGAGTGGACTAATTCCTCAAGGTATCCAAACTCAGCTGTCAAAAAAGAAGTTTCCAAACTTATTAAACTCTGAATTTAAAACTTTCCAAAAAAACAAATCCCAAAACCAGTCATTCCAATCCAAACACATAATTAAAAAAACTTATTGATACAAACAATAAAAAATTAAATCAAATTCACCCACATCCAAGTAAACTATTCCAAAAAACCCAAACCAATTCCCAGAACCAGCCATTGCAATCCAATCACACTCCAATCTCAAACAAAGAGAGAAATCAAACAAATCAAGCAACCTAACACAACAATGAGACAGATCACGAATGTCACATGCACACAGCCATTCCAATCCAAACACAATTCAATCTTAAACAAAGAGAGAAATCAAGCAGCATCAAACTGTCGAACAACATTGAAACCAACAGATCGTGAATGTCGCATGCAGGTACATAACAAATCACATGAATGTGTCAAAATCAGTCAAAGGTCACGCACAACGAATCCAAATCCAACAACCATTCAGTCAACGAATTAAACCCCAACTCAGATCTAGCGCCGTTTCAAAAACCCCACCAAACCCTCACATAAAAAACACAAATAAATCGAAATCAATCCCTCTTAAATCTAAAAAACAACATGAACCCTCATAACTCATCAAACAAGCAAAATTCCCCGACCCACCACAAAACCCAGAAGCAAGCTCACAACTTTAACACAAACCCACAATTCTTTCCCCCAAAAATATAAAAAAAAAAATCTCGAGATGGGGTGTTCAATGACAAAAATTAAAAGGCCTTATAACTCATCAAGCAAGCAAAATACCCCGAACCATCAGAGAACACACATGCAAGCTCAAATCTTGAACCCAAACCCACAATTATTCCACCGAAAAAAATCCCCAAAACCAAAAAATCCCAAGATGGGGTGGGTTAGAAAATTACGAAGCAGTCGTCGTCGATGGTGTAGATGTACTTCTTCTTAGACACCATGTACCCAAAGCAGCGACAAGCAGAATCCTTAAACGAGATGCAGGAGGCCTTGGGACCCAAGATCCTGTTGATGTCGTTGCGGTTGTAGAGTTCGTAATCGAACCCTTCGGGGACTTTGATGGTCCTGTTGGGGTCTCCGTCCTGCACGATGATGAGGTGGTAGGGCTCGAAGAAGGGCCGCCACATCTCGAGGAAGTCAAGGTTGCGGATCGTCGGGATCACGATGTCCAGCTCGTCCTTCAGGAGAGGGACGGCGGGTTTCGAGGAGGAAGGTTCCGCCATTGATTGATTAATTGCAAGAGTGTGTTGTGTTGGGTTTTTGCTCTGTTTCAACGCGGAAGGTGTGAGTGAGGTGTGCTTCGCTTGTCTAATTGGGAGTTATAAATAAGAGAATGGGGGCAAGTGTGGGTTACGCGGTGGTGTTTGAAAATAAGGGGAAAAGGGAAAGAAAACAGGGATCTTGCGTCATTGAGAGTTAATTGAGGGATTTATTATGGATCTATGGTGCTATTCATTGTAAATTTGTAATTAGTAACTGATAACCGATACCATCTGATTTGTTGCAACTCAGTTTTTTTAATTTCTATATAAATTAGGATAATTATTTAAAGAGAAAAAGAAATATATATATATATATATATATATATATATTAATAGTATAATTTTTTTAATAATAATCATATTACAATTTAGCATGCTAAATTTGTTGACTATGTACATCAATATTAAACTCTTATTTAAAAGAGAATATCTCTACGATTTATTTTTAAAAGGTATTGTTTTTAGAGATTTACTTTTTGAATTAAATTTTGATGTTTTCTCTTTTAAAAATTTATCAATAACTAAAAAATAATATTATATCCCAATTTGAATTATTTGTCGTAAAATCAAGGATTCCTCGTTTAATTTGTGCATCTCAATTCGAGTTTCTTTTCATTCTAAAATAACAATATTTTGGAAATTTTTTTATTAAATTATTATGTGACATTTTTTTTATAAATAATTATTATCTCTTTCAAATAATTTTTAAGTTTACTTAGTTTAAATTTATATCATGTATTCTTGTATCAAATTAATAATTTTTTATTACTAAACACATAAATCAAATTAGTATGAATTTATTTTAATTTAACTAATATTCTCAACTTCAAATCTTTTATATATATAAACTTTAGGAAAACAGAATAACTAGTGCATAATGCACACAAATATGATGAAAAACACAATATATTTTAATTAGTATATTTTTAGAGCATAATTAATAGGAGTTATTATTTAAAACTTATGTCAATGTATATACCTCTTTTATTATAAATTTATGAGATTTCTTGTTAAAATGTAAAATTGATGATAGAGATTTGTAAATTTTTTAAGGTTTAGTTTATTTTATGAATGTTTAAGAATATAAAATTTGATTCATATTTGTAGGGTGAATTTAAATTTAAATTGTAATTAGTTCATGCAATCAATTAGATTTGATTGTGTATCTAATAATTATTGTTATTATTTTTTTCATTTTGTTGTTATTATTATTATCCTCGTATGTGCACCATCATTTTATAATGTCATTACTATTATTACTTTTATCACCTATTATTATCTAATCAACTATTTTTATCACATATTATTATCTAGTCTGATAATGCAATAATGTTAGTTGATGTACATCAAATATTAGATAAAATTAAAATTTATTTTGTTTTTATCTCATCATATTCTTTTTTTAAGAGATTATCTTATCAGATTTTTCACTCTATTTTTATATTCATCTTATCATATCTTAATTATCAAAGAGATTATAACTTAATATTTGGAGAGAGAATTTTTTCATTTATATTGATCATATTTTACTCAAACATAATTATCTTTCTTAATAGATAATTGTGTCCTCTTAAAAAAATATATAAATATTTTCCTTTATTAGATTTTAAATTTTGAGATTTCAAATTTTGTATTATTATAAGTATTCACTTTGTTTTTTCTTATAAAAAAAAGTATCATTTACTTTTATCTCTTTCTTTCTTTTACATTTTCTTATTAGTGTCGATTTCTTTCTTTTACATTTTCTTGATAGTGTCGGAGAAAAAACGGCAAAAAAATATATACAATTTATTATAATCGTTTAATTAACATGTTAATTAATAGTACAATTATAATAATTAAGAAAAAGGTTTGGATTCGAATATCTTCACTAATAAAAAAATTAATAAATTAATAATTGCCTTAAAAAAACATGTTGTTAACGGTACATTTCCAACTGCATGATTTTTGTTTTTGTACGCAATTTTTATTTTATATAAATATCATTTCCCCTCGTAGTTGGGTTTTTGTTTGAAAGAGGGTCACGCCACATGAAGCTCCATTTATTTAATCATTTATGTACATCATGTAATTATAATTTTCGAAATTAAGCTTTAAATTTTTTTAATAATTAAAGATTGGACAACATATATTGGGATAGAAGCCCGTTTCGTTTCAACCTATCATTTTGTTATTTATCCTTAATGTAGTGCAACCTGAAAGAATAGCTTGAAAATGTTATTACAAAATCTCTGCTACGAATTTGCTTTTTACGAAAAAGGAAAATATTATCGTCCCGTACGATTCTTGACTTAATTTTCTACATATGTGTCAAGCATACGACTTTGTAATTTGTTTTCAAATGGAAACCAAAAACCAAAACAAGAGAGAAAGAATCATTACCACACTATACTAAATGCACAACAATTGAAACATCAATCAAGTTTTCAGTCTTTATATTTTTATAGTATTTATTTTATCTTTTATTTACTAAATTTGATTGCCGATTTTATTATTATATATATTAATACCTGTAAATTATCATCATCAGAGTTGTTTATATATATATATATATATATATATATATATATATATATATATATATATACATGATGAGAGAAATTAAAATAAATAAAAATACAGTTAGAATATATACGGCTGACAAATTAATAAGAAAGAAGCAAAACACATGGGTGGAAAAACACACATGAGGAAAGTGATTGATTAATAATAAAGTGAAGAAAGAAGAAGCTATAATTTTAATTTCATGATTGAAAGGTGGATGTGTCCCACAAGGGTAATGGGCTCCATGAAATTCAAAATGGGGGAAGCAACCATAACTTAAAACTATTATTATTATTTTTTATTATGAGTTTTAAATAAAACATGTATGTGTTAGGAGATTTGCTGGTATGACTAGCTATCATGCATGGCTGAAAAGTCTTGGCTATCCATGCCAGAGTAGATTATATGGAATAAACAAACAAATATATAAAGAGTTATGCGAATAGCATTATTACTAAAGAATATGCTTCTTGGTCTTGAAACATGGCATGATAGACACTTTGGTATCACATTTTTGCACGTAGTTTTCACGTTCACAAGCACATATATATGATATATCTTGTGTCCATATGCTATACGAACCACCTTGGTCCCGCTACGTTATTCTTCGTTACATTCAATTTTCACTTTACTCCCTAAAAAGGGGTAGATCGGCAAGAACCAGCTATGCAGCTACCCAATCACCTTTTTAATTGTATGTTCTGCTTAACAAATTAAGTTACACAGTTTATTAGTATTATGTTGCTTTCTGGCTGTCACGTTTTGAATCAACAGTTATATAACGTATTATTGTATTCAATAGGAATGAACATAGCAAGCTGCAAGCATAGAAGCATAAGATGAACGCCAACTAGGATTGGTTAAATTGAAATTATTATTATTATTATTATTATTATTATTATTATTATTATTATTATTATTATTATTATTATTCCTAGCTGACTTGTGACAAAAATAACGAGCCTACCTCCTTGATTTTTTCCTTAAATGAAACATAAAAATATCTTTTGTTTTAATCTAAAAAAATGAGACAAAACTAATCAAGGTCAACAACTCGAATGATTAGATAAGGCTCGTAACTTGAGCGAACTTTTTCAGCTTAATATGATTTGGTCCGAGTGTCTTTTCAGTAAATGATCAATATATCTTCTTAGATTGATTTTTTTTCTTAATTATTGTTTTAGTCTTTTAATTTGGAATTTTTTTTTTAATCTCTTAAATTTAAATTTATTTTTCTTTGTCTTTGAATTTTGAAAATTGCTGTTTTTTTTCCTCCAATGAGTATATATCAAATTAAGAATAATAGATTGACAATTTGTGTCCGTTAAAAAAAATACACATTATGACGACTAAAAAAATAAAGATAAAAGCAAATTGTAATGGCTAAAAATCATCACAAATTATCAATATATTGTTTTCCGTTTGACACACACTCATAGAAGGGACTAAAAAGAATAATTTTCAAATTTTAGAGGATAAAAAAACAAAATTAAATTGAAGAGATTAAAAAAAAAGACCCCCAAATTGAGGATTAAAATATTGATTAAGTATTTTTTAAGCAACTTGTGTAAGAATTTTTGGTTTAGACCTAACTTCACCTTAAGAAACATGCTTTTGAGGTGAGATCTCTCCCTCCCTCCTTCTCCCACATACTTACATTGTTCTAGCCATCTCACTGCAATTGGGAATAGTCAAATTATCTAGGAATCGTTCATCCAAAGGATACAACATTATCAACAATAGAAGGTAAACTTGATACCCCACAACTATCAATTCTTGTTGTCACTAAATAAGTAAAAGTGTTGATTAATAATAGAATTCAAACCTTGTCATCATGAACAAACATATTTGGAATGCCCTTATTAACGAGAAGTGACATCCAGTCTCAGGGCAAACAAGAGCACATTCTTCAATAGCACATTCTTCAAGGTGGAGTTCCATGGGAGCATAGGGAATCTTGTTTGAAACTCTTCAAAATCCAGCATAGAAGAGTTGATCTCCTCAAGTAGTTTAGTGTATTTCATGGCTAGCAAATACATCAACAAAAGCCTTCCAATCAATTTTCTCAAACATTTTTTTCTTTTAAAAACTCACAATTTATTTCCACTATATTTTCCATCACTTTCTGTACTTCAATGCATAATGAAAATTTGTTCACCACACCTTTATGTTTGATGACAACATGCTAAACAAAGGGAATAAACATCAAAGAGATTTACACCAATGGAACCATAAGCAACCACATAAGTAAACTTGACATCACACTTATAACCCCAAAACCTTAAGACTAGGGTTTATGAGTGTTTTCCTCACTTATATGATGTTCAATTTTTTTTTATCTCTACTCGATGTGAGACTTTACCTCACACATGTATTTCAATACCTTCAAATTATTGTGCCACCAACCAGGTCCAATAAGGGTTAAAAAAAAGTATTGAAAATTCATACCCAAAATCCAATTGTACAAACTATCACGCTGGTCACACAACGAGGTTGTCCCTGAAGCAGTCTTGCTAGTCAAGCCTAAAATCACATTGGACAAGCCTAAAGTCACGGTTGGCAAGCCCAAAGTCATGTTGGCCAAGGCCATTGCCATTGGCTTTTTTTTTCATGTATTGTTTTGCTTAAAGATTCTGCCTTCATTACTTGCTTAATATTTTTTCTTCACCAACCAAAATAGTTAAAGCATTCCATGAAACTTTAGGATCAAACACACAAAAACATTAACTACATGAATTCTTTATTATTGGTCAAATTTCTCACACATTTTATGTGAACTAGATGCTAAAGTCACATGATATTGCTCTATAAATCTACATAAAGTGTAGATTTGTTAACTATGTCTCATCATATTATTTAAAAAGGTGCATGAAATAAATGTCAATGCTCAAAGCTAAGGGTGGGCAAGGATTGGATTTTAAAAATCCAATCAAGATATTGGATTTTAAATCCAAATTCATATTAAAAAAAGAGTTTGTATTTTTTCCAAACTTGTTTGAGACTGATTTTAAAATCAATTTTTGGTTCAAAACTAGTTTTAAACAAAATCAATTTCAAACCAAAAACTAGTTTACAAATTGATTTTGAACTAAAAGATTGATTTTAAATTTGGTTTTAAAATCATTTAAAAAATCACTATATGCAACATGATAAAATAAAAATCAACAACAAAATCAATACACTGCATGTCTTAGTTATATACTTAACTAATTTTTAGGTGGCACCATATGAGGAATAAAAAATTAAAAAAAAATCAACTTACTAATTAACTATCTCCTCTATTACCATTATAAGAAATACTAGCATGGTTTTTACAAGTGAAAATACAACCAATCATTTTCTTCAGTTTTTGTATATATCACTATCAAAGTTCTGACTTCAGTACAAACCTTAATTGTGCAGTCAAATGAACTTGACAACAAATATTGTTTTCAACAAATAAGGGATGTGATTACTTGTCATTATGTTCATTTACTGTTATTAAACACTATAATGTATTTATGTCCTAGACATAAAGAAAACAAGATACAAAGAGTTGGTCATTAGATGATCATAGATTTGTCCAATCTGTATTTTAGTGAAATTATATATACTTTATTTTAGAAAAGGAAATCAAAATATATATACTGTCAGACAACAAACATTCCTTTATACACTGTTACATGGACTTCGAGTCCAACCGATTGTGCTTTAGTATGACCCGTTAGTGTCACTACTAGTTCAAATGGAGACTTAGCTTTAACTCTTCTTATCCAGATAACAATGACACCATTCTGCAATTTTAAATAATCATTCGATACATATGTGATAGAAAACGCAAAAAATAGTTAAAAAGTAAAGAAAATATGATCAAATAACAAACTTTTTGGTTAACTAAATGCAAAGAAAGTGACAAGGGATTTTGGATTAGATAATCACAAATTATTGTTCATAAATGACAAAAAGTGTTTAAAACTTAGAATAGTTTAGAATAAGATGAAAGAATAAAGCTTTTTTAGTTAACTAAATAAGGCAAGATATATTGGGAGAATCTGAATTAGATAATCATAGACTATTTGTATGATGTGTTTTTTTATTTATTTGACACAATAAACTATTGCATGACTAGTTACCTCTTTCCGACAAATATGATATCATTGACAACAATAATTGCGACGACTTATCCTTTGGCTTAGTCAATATTAAACTCTGAAATTAAACATTTCTAAAAACATTTATAATGTTCACTAAGGTAATGGTTAATCCTTCGTTGTGGATAACATTACAAATATGAAGGACTAAATTGAATTTTTCTAAAAGAATATTAAAGAACAAAAATAATTGTTTTAAAAAGCATGTGTGTCTATTTTCATTACATCACGCTTAGAGACTAAAATAAAGATTTTAAAACAAAAGATCAAAATGAAAAAAAAACTAAAATATAAAGAACTAAATATGTTTTTTAGCCTAAATTTTATGTTTGTATCGTGACTGTAGTTGCAGAGATTTTCATTGTACAAAGGCCCACTCCTATCTAAATATTTTTAGACACATAGGCCCGTTCATTTATGCTTATTTTTAATCAAATAAATATATTTTTTTTGTTTTTTATTTGTTTGTCTAAATTATCATTAGCTTAGATTAAGAGATTCAGATATTTAGAGTGAGATCGTGGAGAATATAAAAAAAATATCAAGCTACCAAACCTGCACAAATAGACAGAGATAAAAAAATTAGGGAAAAAGAAAAAAAAAAGAGAATAAAAAAACAAAAGAAAATAAAAATATTGGGGTTCTTCGAATAAGAGAGTGAGATAGCAAAGCGGGTAATACAATATGGATCAAACTAAATACCCAGTCCATCAAAATAGACTTAAACTGCATTGGCCCGGTGCGGATTGGGCAAATTGGACTTTTTGTCCGACACTACCTGGTCTGCTCTTTGCCTTTTCTTTTCCATCATTACCCCCATTTTCTGTTTTGGATACTCTTTTTTTTTACTGGCGTTTTATTTAAGATTTTTTTTTAAAAAAGTGATCAAGGGATCAATACGACTTTCAAGTTGGAGGAGATGAGTATTGCATCATCTAGTAGACCAGGAAGCATTATTGCCCCTGATTTGGTGCAGACTTTTAAGGAGGCGTTTGATGATGAAGGATTTTTTTGTCTAGTCGATTTTAAATGTTATATATTACTTGGGTCATGAATGCTTCGTTACTTGTTGTCATGACTTACTTTTTAGTATGTTCAGTATTGTTATGTTGTAATGTAAATCATATGTTTGTGTCTTTCATGTCTTTCTTGTAACCTTGTAAACAACAAAATATTTAGTGCATTCCGCCAATAACTAATTTTTTAACACACTTTTTCTTGTTGATTGAAATTTATGAGTTTTACATTTTTACTAGTTTAGAAATGAGATTCATTTAATAAATTCATGTGTCAGAGTGTGTTGATAACATTTCTCTTCACGCCATTTCCGATTATGGAAAACAAAAAACCTCCAAGTTAAAATGTGTTGGATACTTATATGAGTGTGTGATATGAGGGATAGGGCTCTATTATAAACTTACTGATAATAACTTGCTTTGTAATAAAAATACTTTCAATCCAAGTATTTTTCACTATTGAACCATGCCAAATACTCTTAAAAGCCTAAACGAGAAATGCTAACAGAAGGTTCTAACCGGAAAATATAGAAAATCAAGGCTAGTTTGTTTACAAAAAATAAATTAAAGGCTAGTTGCCGAGTTCATGGCAAAGAAATGTGATTGTTAGGGAAATCACATTTTAGCGAAAGTAAAAATTAAGATAAGAGTTCAAGTAGATACTGATTTCATAATTTTCAAGTTAAAGTCAAAGAAAATGTCAAACATAGTTTCAAATTCGAACACAAGAGCACTCACTTCAATCAAACAATTTATGCACTGGAAATCTACGAGGGTAGGGAGAGAAGAGAGTTCTAATTTCATTACTACTTTAATAAACCAAATTCTAAAAGTGTTCAAGAAAGACGAAAGGGTGTGTGTATAAATTGTAATGCAGATATATTAGATTGATTGGCAAAAAAAGGAAAACAAAAACATATGGCATCCTGTTTGAAGAAAATCTTACCATAGTTCATATCAGACAAGTCAACGCAAATGAATGCATATATGTAAAATAGTCAAATTAAATTAACTATAATACAATGGAATGCTTTAACTATTGTTGAATCAGTAATCCAATTTGAAGTGATTGGATGCTAAATCTATCAAACTCCTGGAAAAGCAAAAACAATAGTATAGTTGAAAATAAAAACATAATTTAGTATCTACTAGTTTGTTCTTACCATGTTTTCATTGGCTATAAGACATCACAACTTAAGTGAGTAAAGGGTTATCAATGATAAATCAAAAGCTCTTCCTGTTTTATAAACGCTTATTCAGTCTCAGAAATAAAAATGTTCACAATATTCAATTCTGTCAAACAGAAGTGAAATTTGAACTAGTTGATCAACTCTAACACTGGCTGGATTTTATTGCTGTTCTGACCTTATCAGAATTCGAAAATGGATATTGGTAAGTACTTGCTATTTTGATTTGGATACACATCAATGATGCTCCAAAAGCCATACTTGTAGTTTCTGGATCTATTTGTTGATTTCAATTCGGCTATAACATACTTTACAAACATATAAAGAACAATAAGGGAAGGACCATTGACAAAGAAAGTGACAAGAACAACATGCTTCTGCTCTCCCTTAGATTCATCATTTGGAACCCATCATAACACTTGAAGATGAGTGAAGCAGTGAAGACACAGAGAAGCTTGAGTTATTGTTTTTCGTTTTCAAAGTTTGCATGACTGGCACTGATGAAGAAGATGTTGGAAGAACTCCACCAATGCTTTTATTCCCACATGCACCATTTGCAGGAGACCCTTTTAGAAGCACATCAAATTTCGCATACTCCTCCCTTTCATGCTTTATCTCCTTGAGCATCGCAGCGATATCTCTCATCGTTGGCCTTTCATCAGGGGAAGAATTCACACACAATAAGGCTATTCCCAATGCCTGCATCATTTCCTCTATTTCTGATTCTGGTCTAGAGAGTAGTAGGCTAGGATCAAGCACTTCAAGACCCTTTTTCTGTCTCACCCAATCAACAACATGTAGACCATCGGGTATGGTTGGATCAATTGGTTGCTTACCTGTCAAGACTTCTAATAGAACTATGCCATAGCTATAAACATCACTCTTCTCAGTGATCTTCATCATATAGCCATATTCTGAAAAAAAAAAAAAAAAATTCAAAGTCAGCTTCAACAAGCTAAGCAAATTATCTAGAATATGTTAAAAGATGCAAAATATGAAGGATTTCAATCAAGTGCAAACAACTATGTGAAGCTTTCTATAACAAATTTATAGGTATTGTTTCTTCACATTTTTTTCCTTCCATTAAGATACCAACTGAATTTGATAATTATGCAGATTGCAGAATAACAGAAGCAATTTAGTTTTTGCAAGCAACAAACAAGTTAAGAACCAAAAGAAGAATATAATCAAGCTGGTGAGGAAGGCTAACTAACCTGGAGCAATATATCCATAGGACCCAGCAACTGTATTTGAAGAACGACCGAAATCACCATCGTCGACAAGTTTAGCCAAGCCAAAGTCAGCAATGTAAGGCTCAAATTCAAGGCCAATGAGGATGTTATTGGCTTTAATATCTCTGTGAACTATAGGAGGGACACAGTCATGATGTAGATATGCAAGGCCTTCAGCAGCGCCTAACAAGATTCTGTACCTAAGTTCCCATTCCAGAGAGTTTCCAGTCCTCTCATGAAGTAGACTACTCAAACTTCCATTCGGCATGTAATCGAAAATAAGCAGTCTTGTTTTCCTGTTCCAACAGCACCCCAAGAATCTGACAATGTTCTTATGACGGATTGAGCCAAGGGTCTTGACCTCAGTCGAAAACGAGTCACGAACTCCACTTTTTTCTTCCTTAAATGCCTCTCCTTCATCAATTGTTGTTGGCCACAATTTCTTCACAGCGATGACTTCACCATTATCCATTTCAGCTTTATAAACAACACCAGAACACCCCTTCCCAATTATGTTTCTTTCAATTAAACATCTCAGTACTTGTTCCACTGAAAAGTTTAGCTTCTGGAATGGTATGAAATGCCAAGGCCACGAGTCCCCCAATTCTGAATCGTCATCTCTAATGGTTCTTCTTGCTTTGATCACAGCAGTTATCCCCATAGCAATCATTATTACTGTCAAGGCTATCAGCAATCCAATGGCTAGCTTAATCCTTCGTGACTTCCTTACATCATTTCCATTCAATGTCTCACCAGTCTTGCCGGAGTCCTTCATAAAGCACGAGAGCCCTTGATTTTCAGTGAATTCTTTTGATGCCAACTGCCTGAAAAGCTTGTTATCTGGAAGACAGCCAGAAAATTTGTTGTAAGAAACATTGAGGGAGACAAGGTTGTCTAACTCCGCAAGAGGTTGCAAATCTCCTTCCAATTGGTTGTGTGAGATGTCCAATATGGAAAGCTTATTAAGAGCAAACATCTGAGCTGGGATTATTCCACTGAGTGAATTGCAACTAAGATTGAGAGCAATTTCTAGAGTCTCAATGCGGCCGAGCTCGGCTGGTATGCTTCCACTGAGCTTGTTGCTACTAAGATCAAGCAGTTGGAGATTTGAACATAGGCTCAATGATGCAGGAATAGGACCAGAAAACAAGTTATTGCTGAGGATTAGCTTACTCAGAGAAACAAGACGGCCAAAACTCGCCGGTAGAGGACCTGAAAACTTGTTGGAAGATGCATCCAATACCTGAACAGCTGATATTGAAGACAAAGAATTAGGCAAAGGACCTTCTAAGTTGTTGCTGCTGAAGTCTATCATTTGCAGTTCAGTGCAGCTTCCAATCTCATCAGGCACTGGCCCGGAGAGGCGGTTCTCGGAGAGGTCTAAAAAGTTTAAGCTCTTGAGGCTGCCTATTGTCTTGGGAATGCTACCAGTAATCCTGTTGTTTCCAAGCCTCAACCTTATCAGAGAGCTGCAACTGCCTATTTCATTTGGTATGAAACCAGATATGTCATTGGCAATCAGAAGCAGTTTTGTGAGGTTTTGGAGCTGGAATAGGCCAACCGGAATACTACCGGTGAGCGCGTTGCGTGACAAGTCTAGCGCTTGGAGGTTACTACAGTTTCCCAAAGATGAGGGAATGCTTCCCTCAAGCTGGTTCTGCCAAGCAAAGAACACCATGAGGCTTGACAACTGCCCAAGCTCTGGTGGAATCAACCCTGAGAGCTGGTTTGTGTCAACTTGCAACTGCTGAAGATTTTTAGCATTTGAAAGACTGGAAGGGATTGAACCAGACACATTGTTATCACTAATCATAAACTCTTCAAGCTCCAAGAGACCCCCCAAAGACACAGGAATAGTCCCAGACAGAGAATTCAAAGAGAAATCAATTTTTCTCAAGCTTGTACAGTTACCAATCTCTTCTGGAATAGCCCCAACAAGACCATTCTTCCACAAAAACAACTGTTCCAGCTTCTGGAGCCTACCAAGCTCAGATGGAATAGATCCCGATAGGCTATTTTCATACAAGAACAAGTCAACAAGTTCAGAACAGTTACCTAACTCAGGTGGAATCTCACCAGACAGCATAGTAGTATAGATGGACAGTGTCTGAAGCCTTGTAAGTCTCCCCAAAGAAGCAGGCAAAGAACCTGATATTCTGGTATCTGCCAACCCCAACACAGTCAAATTGCTGCATCCTCCAATCTCTTGAGGAATCTTCCCTACAATATCTTTGTTCCCTCCTGCTCTTAGAGACTCAAGTTGTGACAACTTCCCCAACTCGGGTGGAATAGTCCCACTTATCTGGTTATCAAAAAGTACTACATTTTTTAGGCTAATGCAGTTGCTTAACTCCACAGGGATTTTTCCAGTGAGCTGGTTGGAGTTCAAGGACAAGTTCTGAAGGTTTTGGAGCTTGCCAATGCTTGGAGGGATGGAGCCGACAAGGTTGTTGGAGCTGAAGTCAATGACAGTGAGGGAAGAGCAGTCACCAATGTCTGAAGGGATGGTTCCAGTGAGATTGGCATCAGAAATGACAAGCTTTTGGAGAGAGTGAAATGAAGAGAGGTTTGAGGGTACAGGAAGCTCTAGAGGGATGGATTGTATGGTGATTTCTGTGACAAGGCCTAGTGAGGAGCATGTTATGGCTGTCCAGTTGCATGGATTGGGATCAAGGAGGTTCCAGTTAGAGAAAGAAGGTGGTGGTGATGATGATGCAGAAGAAGAAGAACTATGGAGCCATGTGAAGAGTGTTGAGGCTTCATGGTTTGCAGAGAAGGCAAGCCCATAGAGAAATGTAAGTTGGAGGAGAATGATAAAAAACAATGAAGAAGAAGGAGAAGGAGAAGAGGGAGAGATGTACAAGGATTGCCTCGAGGTGAGCATTGAAACAATGAAACATTTGCCTCAAATTCCAAACTTTTCTTCTCCTTGGGTTTGAGTCATTGGGTTTTGCACTGCTCTTCACTCAAGCTTTTCTCTACTTGTGAGAGAATGTGTATCTATGTATGTATGCTGTGATGTGGATTTCTTGCTTTGAACTCAAACTCAAAGTGGCACTTCTCTAAGTTCTCTTTCCCAAAGAAAGCAAAAAGAAGGACCAGTTTTTCACACACAAAACCATAGGAGAATAATAAAATAACATAAAAAAATTTAATGCCTAGAGATCAGAAAATCTGCAGAAGTAGCACCACACCACACCTAAGATGCTTCTTTGTGTCTAAGCAAAAGGCATTAGAATAATGGAGCTGTGACAGGTGGTGTTTCTTGCAATGAACATAGGCATCTTATATACCTCTGGAACTTGGCTGCACTGCACATATATCTGATTTATGCTCTTTGTTTATTGCTCAGCTACTGAGTCATGCTACTTTCTTACCGACTGTGGTTTGCTCATACTCTCTCTCTCTCTCTCTCTCTCTCTCTTATTTT
This sequence comes from Glycine latifolia, assembly GCA_013407115.1. NCBI lineage: Eukaryota > Viridiplantae > Streptophyta > Magnoliopsida > Fabales > Fabaceae > Glycine > Glycine latifolia. Next base: position 26,323,629 of record CM023948.1, on the reverse strand, counting down.
CAATGAAAAGTTTTAAAGAAGAAAAAAGTTTTCCAAATTCTCAATAAACAATTCCTTACTGTGTCATCATACATTTATTTTTGTCTTGGATATACTCGCTCGAATTTAAGATACTAATCCTTCTGAGTATGAAGATTTGTTCAAGAGGTACCACATACTTAAAAAACGTGATTATCTGCGAATCATATTACAAGATTATTTCAACACACTAAAATACAAAGTCTCACTAAAATTCTGAGCAGACTTAGGTTGATTTTATTGGCTAAAAATATATGCAATGTATGATTGTCTAAATGAATTTAATTTTTTTACACAGAAGTTTAAATTTATAATACCACATAGATTTAATAACTCAACATAAGAATGTACTTTAATATAAAAATTATTAAAATGAGTGTTTAACTTAATTTATCTTGTTTTTATGTTGATTCATGGCTTGAAAAATATTTATTTTATTGATAAAAATTAGTTAGGCGACGATGTTTGCATAAACTGGACATGCTATTAAAGTATTAATATTCTTAGTAATTTTGAAGCAAAATCAAATTTGCTGAATCCAAACACGACTTTTATTCCCTCATACAACTAACGCTCGTTGGACTTAAAATAATGTGGATAATACTTGAATTCATTTAATGTTGGAAGTTTTAAACTATCAGGTAAAGACTTTGAATAATTTTATATTCAACAGGGTCTAAATGTTGTTACAAAAAAATAGTTATAAAAATATATTGACAGTTTCCTATTAATTCTTAGTTTAAAATATGAATTTTGCTGATCAGTGCAATGTCCTACTAGTTAGCACATGTCTTAAGTATTTATATACCTTTATTAATAATTAGGCATATAAAGAAGAATTTGTTTATATATATTCAAAAGTTACTTTCATCAAAATTATTTTGTAGACAAAGCTTAAAAAAGTAAAATTACAACTTATGATTTCAGTTCTCAATATTACTAGTATAAAATTTTAAAAATTGTTAAAAGAAAATAAATTTACAAAATTTAATCCAAACACATACTATGTCTCATCTTCCAATACTCCATTGTGGAAAACAGTTTATAATGTTTGCAATTCCCTCTTGCAACGTTTTGTAAACAAAATTGTTATAAAATACAATGTTATTAATTCCACGCGTATTCATGTATACTACTTTTATTTATTTATATTGTTTATTCCATAGCATAAGAAATGACTTTTAGTAAGTTGCATAGACCGTACATGTTTTTTAATGCATATATATTTTCTTATATAACTATATTAACGCTGTTTCTATTAAAAGAAATACTCCGGAGTATATCTTATTTCATGTTTATCTTTTTTTACCTATGCAAAATCAAATGAAAAAGAAAGCATGGAAATGTGTGTAAGCCGGATTTGATTCATCAAAAGTGAACTAGTTGGTGACCCGTTGCACGGGTGACATTTAGTATTTTTTTTGGGTACATGGTGACATTTAATATAAGTTTAAATAAATTTCTATATTATATATTTTGCCTTTTTGTATTTTATTTTTAAGCCTCTCTTTTTAAAACATTATAGTGTGTATTTGAGTCACAATCGGATAACGGACCTAAATTATTTGGCAAAAAACGTGTAAACTATTATTACACAATCATTTCTCTTTTTCAATTTATATGGATAGAATTAGAATTTAGATTCATATGGATAAATTCTAACCATTTTGACACAGGAATATTATTCCATGAATATGTTTGATTGATACATAGTACTTAAAAAACACTTAAATTTTATTGATTAAAAAATTGAAAAAAAAATAAAAGTGGTAAAAGAAATATGAAATAATGAAGTGGGGAGAGATAATTAATCTAAAAAGTAACTTTTATTCTCATGCGAATGTAAGAAACTCACCTTTAAGCATGAAAATGTGAAGTTCTTAGGAATTAACATTTCTTGAGAATATTTTTCCAAAATTTGTATCAAATATGATAATAAGATATTCCTGAATTCACTTTTCTAAGAATCCTTTACGATATTTTGAAAAAAAACCACCATAGAAATTTTCTTGTTTCTTCTACGAGACACTTAATCATGACTCTTTTTTATGATCTTAGAGGATGACAAATGAGTATTGATTCTTTTTAATGATCACTTCAATGATAATTTTTAATAACAAATTAAAGTAATTGAGAATTGGCTTTTACATCAAATATTTTCAAGTAACGTGATTTTTAAAGTGACATATAAATTGAAATGGACAGTATTTTTCTACACTTTTAAAAAGTTCCAAATTAAGATGGAACACATTTAAAAAAGCACAATTAATTTCAAATATAATTAAAAATAACATATATATATATATATATATATATATATATATATATATCAATTGTTTAAGTTCCATAGAAATGGGAATTGGCACAATTAATCAGGCCTCTTTTTAATGATATTTTTAATAACAGATGACTCTCTTTATGATTAATAAGGGACACAATTAAGAAAGCACAATCAATTTCAAATATGATTACATTTTTATGAGTGTATATATAATTTGTATGTTTAATCATAAAAATTATCACTTTAACCACAAAAAATACTTATTATCATTTATCAATTGCACACATTTCCTTGTTTTCTTCTTTCCATATGTGGTTGAAATGTGAAAAGATATAGCAACAACATTATAATGGCATATCAAAAAACACTGAACATCCAATAATCAAACAATCGAAGGAGAAAATTGAAGAAATATTATTGAGGAAGGAGCAACGTACCCAATTTCCAAGAGAGTTCCTACAACATGATGGTATGTTTGCTTCTCTAGTGAAAATATCATCATTTGCAATTCTTGATTTTGTTTGTTGTCTTTCAATCTTTTTCTCTTACTGGGCATGAGATGTGAGTTTGGAATATGCTTTACAACTATTTATGTTGAGGTTAAGGAGGAGGCTTTCAACGAGTGACAAAGCATGAATCAATTGTGTGTAACAGTGCGAGGTATAATAATTCATTATAATCAATGGTCATAATTAATAATAAGTAACGATAATCAATATAGTTACGTCATTTGAAATTAAGTCGTCTGATCCTTAATTTAATACGTTCAAGTTCTGTTTTGTCTATTTAGCTTTTAATTTATTTTTTTAAAATAGGTCAGGTAAGGAGACAAAATGACACATCAAAAATACTTATGATGTGGTGAAAGGATGTGATGTTGACGTGTATTGTTTCGTAGCTTAGCATTTAAATATTATATATTGTTTGAAATTAACTAATATGATTCGTTGAGACTTTTTGGTTTTGTTTTTGTCTATATAAATTTTTATTTTTATTTTCTTTTACATGCCGAGAGTTGGGAATTGGAAGAGATGTGAGAAATTGAAAGAAATGAAATGACCAACAGCTAAGGAAGGGTTTAGGGGACATTGTAACACTCCCCAAAGAAAGAGATTTAGAGGTTATATGAGTATGAAAATGTATGGTTAAACATAATTTAAAGAAATTAATTAGTATTATTTATACTAACAAGATGCATTTATGTAAGGGTAAAAGGAAAAGTAGGGAAAAGAGGAAAAAAATAATTTGTCAAAAGCACCAAATGTAAGGGCAAAAGGAGGAGAGGGATGAGGAATAGGGAAAAAAGAGAGACAAGAATTTGTCAAATCATTCATACTCATTTAATTATGAATTAATTCTTTTAAAGATTTACAAAATTCTAATTTTGAATTCAAATAACATAATGGAAATAACAACTAATCCTAATTTTGAATTCACATAACAAAATGAAAATTCAAATGCATCTAGTTCGCTACAATCTACTTTTTGGTAGTCCATTACTTAAGAATTTCACAGTTAAATGTATTTGACTTGGAACAATTGTAAGATGAGTGACCTTTTGGAAAATTTTTCAGAAAACGTGTGAGTAAGGACAAAACACACTAAAAAATCTTGTATTGGTTTGTGAGAACAATTATTGATCATTTAAAGCAGCCTAAGTAGATTATCGATATCTCAAAAAGGATTACTTACGGAGGATTCTGACTAGTGGAGAGTTTTGAGTAGTAAAGATGTTGAGTAAAATATCACTGTGTGAAGTGTCGAATCATATGACTCGTTCAGAAATTGACAATCAGGGACGTTACAAACATCATTGGTGTTTGTCATTGTAAAAAAAGTTCATTTTGTATTTTTTATCTCTTTCATTGGAAATTTTTACTTCTTCATGACCATAAATGACTAATTTCTTAGAGCTTGGATTGTGATGTACCATACCATGTACCCCATTTCTAACTATAATTAAATTCTCAATGTTAGTCAATCAATCATATTTCTTCTTTGCTCCTGTGATACCCTAAGGAATGTTAGCTTTTCGTGCTTATATTGCTAAAATTTGTAAACTTAGACTATAAGAATATTGGCGTTAACTATGTGGGAACTTAAACTTAAACATGCATAACATGAATAAAACTTAAACAAATCTTTTTTGGCCCTTTTGTGCCTAACAAAACATAAGCAAGGTACACATGAACATAAACTAACCCCCATACATTGGAAAGTACAAAACTCTATACTAATCCTTTTTCAAGCAATCAAATCCATGCTCCAAACTCCTCCTTAAGGCATTCACCTGCTTAACCAAAAAAAATATGAAAGTAAAAAAGATGAGGCATAAATTTTTAGTGAGTGTTCTAAAGACTCTAAATTGATTCTATTCTAGAGATCATTTTCTTAATTCTCAAGGCCTCTCCTTTTCTTTTCTTAATTAGCACTCTAATCTCACAACCATTATCCCATATTATTACAATTTCTATCTCCTTAAACCACACCTTAAGCATCACTTAGGCACCTAGAGTTTATCACCTTGACCATCTCTAATGTCACTAGTGTCCTATGTCACCTAAACATCATTCTCACTCTTTTTCATTCACTAGAATTTCACTTCATTATTACTCAAGAAGTTTTCTTAGTTTTCTTCAACATAACCTATTTTCTGGTCTTAATATCTCAAGAAGTTTTCTTCAACTTTCCACCAAAAAATATCCTGAATTTTAAAAAAAAAAACGAACGAAAGAAAATTATCAACGCGGTGATTTTTTTCGTCGGCAAAATGATAGGCATGCTAATGCATCACATTAGTATTTGTTTGCGTGAACACTCTTAGAACTAAATTAACACTTTGTGAATTCCGTCCACAAGTTTTCGATTGCTTCAGTCTAGCATTTGTTTGCGTTTCAAGTAAGAAAAGCAATGGAATCTTTCATTAATGGTCAATCTAAATAATAGGCAGCACTGTGACTGGGTCAAACAGATTCAATTAATATTCTATAATATTTGAAACTCATATAAAGTGGATGGAGGAAATAAAAGTCAGCAAATCTTCTGTCAAACAGACTAATTCACAAAGTCAATCTATCATGTGGCTCTGGATTCGTTTTTCTTTAGAGAAAAAATATACTTTGTGTAAATTAGGAATTTGCATTTCGTCTTCGGTTTGAATTATTAATTTTCTATTGTATTTGAGTTACTATTTTTGAAATAATTACTTTTCAAAATATATAATTATTGCGAAATGTAACTATTTCCCTTGTGAAACGTGAATATTTTATTGACGTTTTCGTTAACATCACGTGACAGTACGTGGATTACTTGTGATTATTCTGTTTTTGAAAAATAATTATTCAAATGATTTCTCAATTCAAAGAATGTTAATAATGCACCCTCTCAAATATCCTTTTATTATTTGTGGAAAAATATATATGTTGGTAGGTCTTATTAATTGAATATATAGTGAAACCTACTATATAGAGAGTACAATCTATGTTATTCATTGATGAGACTCTTGTCTTTCATCTAATTTTAAGGAGTGTGATGAAAAATGTACTTTTTATATAGTGTGTGTTACTATTTTTCAACTTAAACAACTATAAATACCTATGTTAAAACAATCACGCACGCAGTAAAAAATATGTTAAAATAATCAAATCTAACCAAAGTAATCAATTGGTTCAATCGAAAAATTGATATGGTGTTTGATCCATTTAACCAAATAAATCGATTGATTTAAACCTAGATAAATTAGTGCAAAACTACGTGCTGTACTTTTTTTAAAGGTACATGCTGTACTTTTTAGTTTTTATACTTATGAAAATTTCTCCAACAAATAATATATTTTATAGTAAGTAACAGAGGCCAATATTAAGTTTCGTAGGTCCATTATATTAAATTATAAATAGTTATTTTTTAAAACTTTATTATTAGTTTAATTTCATCATACAAAATGGTCATTTTATATTCATTTACAAGTTTATACCTAAACTTTTTTTTTTATAATTTTGCGTTAGTTTATGTCCTATAATATTATATAATATTTAAAAAATCTTCATTTAATAATCATCTAATTAATCATAGTTGGGATGTCCTATCTCTTTATCATTCCTTAACTCGTGTTTAAAAAAAATCATAATTCAACTACTAAAATTTTGAAAAATATTATTTTTACTACAGTCGTCAGTCACATTTAAAAATATATGAGTGTGTTTTCTGTAAATTGCGTTAGATATGCTTTCAATATATTTTTTGTTTTAATCTCAAGCTCTCTGCTATTAAATAACAACATTATTTTAAATAATGATGCAACATTAAAATTGACATACCAACTACATGTCATGTCATCAAGAAATTTGAAGCAACAACTCTCTTTTTAGGTAAATTATATTTTTAATTTCTTATCTGTTCATAATAATTGATGATATCAGACAAATTAATATGCTATTAACAACAAAGTTAACCAATTTTTTTTTTTGTGTAATTTACTCTAAAAATATTGATCTGCTTTGCATCAAATTAAGTATGGTTGTAGTTTTTACTTATCTATTTTATGTGACACCATAATATATTCTATAACTTTCTTAGTTTTGAAATATACACACAAATTAAAAAGTAAGGAGGGCGATTCATATAAAAAGCATTATCATTTTAAATGAAGAAAAAATTAATTATTCAAAAAGTAGATTATCTCTTGCAATTATATTATGTCAAGAACACATAAATCATCATATACACTTCTTAATTATTCAATATATAAGACCATGTACCTATCAACCCTCACAAGTTTAACATTGCAAAACAAGGGAGAAATCATGTAAAGGTATCCCTGAATAAATTACTTAGTCTGAATACCAATGTTAGGCCACAGTGCAAATAAAAGTGTTGGACATTCTATGGTACAAATAGTTAATATAAATGAAAAATAATTATTATTTTATTAATCGATTTTGTAAGATTAAGTTAGATTTATAATTTTTTAAAATAATATATCAATGTCACATATTATTAGATCGCTATAAGATCATTCGCAAATTGTAAACATCATGTTCGAGATGTCCAATTCTTGTTAGTGATGTAACAAATATAATATTTATAAATGGATTGGAAGACAACTCGGACTTACTTTATAAATTAATTTTGTAAGATTAAGTTAAATCTATAATTCACTTTCTAATAATAAGAATTTAGAAAATGATTCATAAAAACTTACATGCTAGTAGATATAATAAGAAAAAAAGAGATAAAAAAGAGAAAAATATATATATAAGTAATATAACGTGATATAAAAAGGGAAATAGAAAAAGAAAAACAATACTAAGTGTTAAGTTTTAACACTATGTTAGAATATACATATATTAACCACTCTCAGGATTTAGGTTTTGAGTGGCAGGAGTTGATAGAAACAAAATAATGTACACAAGAACAAGATACTGATGGATTGCCGAGACCGCAACCTTCTACTGTGCAGCGCTAAGCACGGTTCAATTATGTATAGTTTCTAAATTATAATATGTGTTTGCATATAATCAAATGATTTTGTCATATGCTTAGTACACGTGACACTGAAGCCCTAACGTGTCGGAAATCCCTCTCTTTCTACCAGTTTTATTTTTATTTGTTCTATCTTTTTCCTGCAGCATATACAGTGTAATATATATCGGGTATTCATCGAAATGAGATATTAGGTGCAGTTTATTGATGGATCCAATGAAATTTTACATTTCTATGTATAAATGAGCTCGAATGTGCATAAAATTCAGCAGATTTAATTTTAATTAGTTTTTTGAGTGGTGCTATTGATGGATTATATTGATCAAAACCAAGTTCAACGGGATGAAAATTTAAATTTACAGAAGTTTTATATTTAGAATATTCTTTTATATAGCATTAATTGATAGTTCCCATACACTTATATATCCAAGTTTACTGTGTTCTCTTTTTTTCTCTTTTTTTCAACAGGTATCATTGTCCCCTTTATACTCATACATAATAAAACTAGCTACTACCGTCTCGTAAATTTTGTTCATAGTTACCATGCATGCATGATTTGCAAAGAAAGATGGCAATGATCATGTGACTCAAAAGACTTTGAAACAACATCACACAGAACATAATTTGAATCAACGTTATTCCACATTCCATAATCATCAAAAGAAGAAAAAAAAAAGCTTGACAGAAGGAGAAAAGTAAAAGGGAGAGGAAAAAACAATGAAGAAACAAAACAAAGCAATATGAAACCATGACTCTCTGATGTAAGTATACAGCCTAAGGTGGCAAAAATAATTAACATTTTAGGAAACTATTTGTTTAAGCAGATAGTGGGGTGGCAGCAATATAAGCTTTTAACAAAAGAAAAAAAACAACATCCCAGATTTTGAGGCCACATCACGTGAGGATGGGAATCCAAAATTTTCTATTCATTAGTGTGTTGCCCAACTAAACTCTCTTGTTAATGATGTAATTTTTAATGTACCAAATTTGAATATAGAGTTGGTAGTCATAGTTTAATTGAATTAACAAGGATATCCAACATATGCATATAAATGATAGTCCAAAGTAGGCCATACCCATAAAATAAAATAAAATATGGTTTTAAAAGCATAAAGAGCCAAAAGGAGGGGAGAAAAAAAAAAAAAGGTTAAACGGCGCTGCTCGTTATGAGTCTGCCGCCCCTATTTTAAGGGTCGTGACATTGGGAAGCTCCCCATCGGAATCTATGCACATTTTTGGTTCTATACTTACTGACTACAATCAAAAACCCAAAGTATACCTAACACACATCGTGCACAGCCCTAATTCATAACTTGTTTTAGTGGAGATCAAAATATATATGGCTAAATACGTTTGGTCTATTGTGTGGTTTGAGTGCCCTTGCTAAAAATTAATCGATGAAGCAGTTGATACATGTAAAATAAGGTAAAATTATATACTTTATATATATATATATATATATATATATATACACATATAATTAAAAATTAATTCATATTATCATTAATTAAAGACCTTAATCGTTTATATCTATATATTAGAATAACTATCTAATTTGTGAGTAAGAATATGGCCAAAAAAAAAAATCGTATTCACGGATAAAAGTATAAAACCCGCCACTATATGAAAATGGATAATTAAAAAATATTTGTTTTATTAATGGGACGGACTGGATAGTAAGGTGCCCATTTAAATACCCTTAATAATATATAAATGAAATCATTTTAATTTATTTTTAGCATGAATGTAATTTTTAAAATTATTTATTTTCAGTATAAATATGTGTTACAACTAACACGTTGATCCGGGTACAACTCAACTTAGTTTTCTTAGACAATCTAAGGCTTGGGTTAGATAAAAAGAAAAAAAAGAAATTGAAACAATATAATGGATATTACATATTAATGTTGTACCGATCCCAAAAAAATACATTACGAAATTATTATTAGTAGTAGTATAAATATACTTTTAAAAATATTTTTTTTTAGTTTTATTTAATTTCATACCTTTTGTTTAAATATTTTTAACAAATATTCATTGATATTGATGGTCATGGATATATATAAATTTCATGAATACCCGTTTAATGGATACCCATGCAAGTACCAGTAGGTGTGAGGGGATTACTACTCTCTTAATTTTACGCTCAAGCAAAGATGAATTACACTTTTTCAAATATTCTTTCTCTCTTATCTCCTAATTTAATTTCTTTATTCATTTGTTATTTTTTTTTTCCGTCTAGATAACTGGTATCCTATCCTTTATTAAATGTAATCTTATTTGAGTCGATCGGATATGACCATTATGAATTACACAACTTCCTCTTAATATATTTAATACAACTACATAATCAAGACTCAAATATGAAATCCCTATTTAAGTTCTAGAATAATCTCAACTCCAATTGATCCACACGCTAAATGATTTTGTTGATTTTTTATTTATTTTTTAACTGATTTAAACTAATTCGTTCCTTTCAAATCTAATTTAGGGATGATTTTATCTAAATCTTTTTTTATATATAAAATAACCTTATATCTTTTAACTTGCATATTATTTTTGAATTAAATAAACTTGTATATTGATTTAAATTTAATTATCTCTTATACGATTTAAACTATTTTGCTCCTATAATCTTCAAACAAGATTCTAATAGCTTCTAATGTGATAAAATGGGCAAATTAAGGTTTTGTTATAGTCAATACATTCTTCTTGTATATCCTTACATGACTAACCTTGCTTTGTTTTTTATTACTAGCTTTCCCATTTTCATCTAAGTGTTTATCAAGACCAATCTTATGCATATGATAGATTGGTCTTTAGAAGTGTGACAAAGTGTCCATATTCATTCTTCTCAAATTGATCAAACTTCTCTTTCATTGTTTTAATCTATGATTCATCAGAGTTTCATCAATGTTCTTTGATTTACTTTTGATAATAAAATTACAACATTAATTGGTTTCCCTTTTGAAGTGAAACTAGTTCACACTCCTTGAAAGATTTCTCTAGCTAATAACTTAATCATAAGGGTGAATAGAAACCAATCTCAAACTTCTTGACAAATTCAAATAATAATAACTTCAGAAGTTGCTTCTACAACATGCTTTTGAACGTGCAAACTATTAGAAGTTGATTTCATAATACTAAAAACATTCAAGTTTCTTTTGAATTTTGAAAACCAGTTCTGTTTTAAATGAAACTTTCCACTTTTAATAAATAACTTAAATAAAACTTATTTCCAGGATCAAAACTTGATTTTTTTTGGTGAATGATCAAAACTTGATTTTCTTGTAAAATTGTTAAGTCGATCTAAAACTAGAAACTTGTTCAGAAGCTAAAAATCAATATAAAAAAAAAGTAGGAAAAAAAACTAATAAAGAAAGTTAAAGGATACTATAGAGAGACTTTTTATTCTAGTTCCCCCACAAATTACTTGTTCTACATCTAATCCCTACCCCTTTTTCATTCTTGTATCATAGTCTTGATTCTATTTTTTGGTTTTATGGTATAAGATGTCTTCATCTAATAATGGTATCTAGAGCAATGCTTTCATAGGTTGTCGGTCTGAAAAAATTGAGACGGGAGATTAAATATTTGTGAGTGATCAATAGCCTCAGAGAGCAATATTATTCTTACTGTTCCTGAATTTTCTAGAAAAAGTTATCATAGTGACATCGGGTGATTAGGCATCACCGTTAAATGATCCTGACGAAGTAAGTGATAGGAGGGTCTTACAACATGTTTCAAAAATGAAAGATCAGAAGTTGATATTTTTAGAAATAAGGAACTAAAAATGAACTTTATCATACTTATAAGAACAAGAAATATGCTTAATTAATTAACCCTAACAATTTATTAGATAGAATGTTTGTGTACACACAACTCCGTACATACACACCCACTCACCGAGAGGCATTTTTCTTCAGGGCAAGCACCTTGGTATTATGTCAACAACAACTAATTGATACCATTTCAACATTTGTTGATTTTATTATTAGAGTTTCAATTATACGAGTTCATGATGAGGTATTGATCAAACATTTGAGTTCTGAAAGATCAGTATCTTTTTTTTCTAGTACTCTGTGATCCTTATGAGTAGGCCTTCTGGTGCCAACACTCTCGGAAATTTCACAAGTTGTTTGTTTCCCTCTGCTTCTTCCCACCTGAAAAAAAAAAAAGAAATATACTTTTAGCTGAGAGGGAAAATAACCAATTTAAGATTATAAATTTATTTGAACACTAAGACATAAAAAAATGCTTCACCACCACTAAAGGAGTGCTTAAAAGATCACTTACTAGAATCCAAAAATGAGAGGGAAATGAAGAATGAAAGAAAAAAAAATGTTGCATTAGAAGATGTTGAGCCCCTTATAGGGAACTTATCTAACTGAGTCAAGCTGGCGCACACACACATAAGAGATCCCATTTAATTAGAATAGCACTATTTCATACTTTATGTAGACATACCAAATTATGACTAAGATAATACTGTAGGAGAGCTACCATGGCTTCTGATTTGATGAAATTTTTTAAGATTGCAACTATAAATATTTGGCCTCATAAGAATGTTTAAATCATTTAGAAGCTTTTTATTTAATTATTCTTTTATTGTGGTTATAGTCAAAGTGAATAGCGCACCTCCTTAATAACCACTTGGCCAATCCTTTGATTTGAATATATATCATTACTCTAACTTAACTAGTTTCAAATTACAATTTTATTCAACATTTAATGTAGGATAAGAATAACAAAAGGTAGAAAAAAAACATATTAAATACTCTACCTGTATCTGGTCACAAAGTAGTGAAGGAAAAGGCTGATTTTAAGCATGCCCCATTCCTTTCCAGGACACACCCTGCCTCCTGCTCCAAACAGCATGTTGTGATTATGAGACTCCAAGCCTTTCTTCTCCTACATTGCATCATATTTTATATTCAATATCCAGTGTTGTCATAATACACATAATAATTAATAAGGTTTGGTAATTATTATTATGCAACTGACCACCCATCTCCATGGATTAAAAGTAAAAGGTTCTTCATAGAGGAAGGGATCAAAGTTAGTCTCCCTTGTATAAACATAAACTCTCCATCCCTTGGGAATGATAAAACCTAACAAGTGATAAGCATAGCCAATGTTAACCAACTGGAAATTTTAAGTAACAAATCAATTAATTTAAGTTCTTTCCAATCAATTTGATTAAAATTTGAAAAATATACCATTCAATTCTATATCATTAGTGGTGGTCCTTCTCATCACTCCAGCAACAACACTAGCCAATCTCATGGTTTCAAGTATCACCTACACACACATAAAAAATAAAAAGATTTTCACTTTTTTTTCTACCTCTGAAAATTGGGGGTATGCTGTGAATTGAAATTCTCTAACGTCGATCAAGATTAATTTCATTTTAAAACTATATTCCATATAGATAAATGTCTACCGCTCGAGTTAGGCTCATATTCTTGTAGTCATCCCAGCTGATCCGTTCCTCAGGCATTTTCTTTTGTTGGATTGCAAAATGCTCATCCTGTAGAATATTTTAATTAGATAAAACAAACATTTAAAACTTAAACCATGTTTTTAATAGTAACTAAAGAGGATGATATCATATAGAAAGCTATTACTTACCCTTATTGCCTGAAGAACACTTGGATTATCACATAGGTATTTGATAGCCATCATTGTAGTAGTTGATACCGTTTCATAACCCGAATACAAGATTGTGATGATTTGCTCAATTATTTCTTCATCATCAAGTTTGTGTTTGCCATCCTCATTTCTCATAAGGTGATCAAGAATGTCATCATGAGTAGCCGAAGAAGCTCTTCTCTTAGCTAAGAGCTCTCTTAACATTGTAACCACTTTTTCCCTAGCCTGTAATCAACAAAAGTGCTTCTATGTGAACTTCAAGTGCAATGCAAGAAAGAGTAAAAATAAGATTTAAATTGTTGTCACAGTTGTAATTTTTCTCTCTCAAAACCTTTGATATTTAAAAAATTGCGAATAAATGTAACTAGTGCAATTGCAATGCAGTCGTAGAGACTCCAGAAACATTGATGTTGAAGCCATGCACAGTTGAGGTGGTGAACCATTTCTGAAAACCTTAATTGACAATAAGTATATATTATAAACATGCATACCTTAAGTCCTCGATAATATTGGGTTCCTGGAATTTTAATTGGCAAGGATATTGTTCCTAATGCCATGTTATCAAATGTGACTTTAAATGACTCGACGAAAGAGTTTGGCTCATTTTCTACCACAGATTTCATGGAAATAAAGAATGCCATCTGAAAAAAAAAAACAAATCAAATTAAGAATGTACACATGGTGAGTGTTTTATGCTTTAAAACTTTTGATTGTTCCTTTTGATAGATTAACATGATTTAAAATCAAGGTCGGGTAAAGAATAAGGCTATTAAAGCTTAAATTTTAGGCATATTAACAAAAAATTAATTATTTGTTATTAGTTTTAATAAAACAGTAATGCTGCATAATATGTTAATAAAAAAAACTTAACATATATCTCTTTCATTTAAAATAAAATCATTTAAAAAAAATATTTTTTAAGTCTCATTTATCGTTAAATCAATCCTGTTTAAAATAGAAAAATTCAATATGCATTGCACCAATGTACTATAATGGGTTTAATCAACTCAACACTTATATGATTGATATACTTACCTCAACAGTTTTTTCTTGAAGATCAATTACTTTACCACCCCAGTTGTCAAGGTAAGACCTCATGAACTCATCAACTTCTGGCAAAAGACGATCCTTAACTGCAAATGGACCAATGAGAGATAACAGTGACCCTCTAATTCGTTTATGAATGGCACCATGAACCTCAGCAATGTTAGTCCCTAGTATCTTCCTCATGGAGTCGGGGTAGCCAGGAACTAGGCCCTTTGCTTCATTCAGGAGTATGTACCTATTGACATCAGGATCCATGCTAACAACAATAGGGGACCCTAAAGCGTGAGTTTTGAAGAGATTTCCATATCTGCAAAGGAGACATGCGCAAAATTATTACATGAAGTACATGGACACAAATAGGAGAAACATTAGGGAATAGCAAATAGCAATATTTTTTTCCCCACATATCTCTTCTTTCGAACACAATTAATTATGTTCAAAGACACCACCGGACATTAAATGTGACATCTCTCCCAACAAATAAAATATTTGATTTGGATAAAGAAAATTAGAAAAATGTGTAGAAATGATTATCACTATTATAGTAATCTTTTGCCTTCTTTGGTTTCTTCTTAGCATAACACGCATTATCACAAAAGAGATTTTTTTTTGTTCTTGTGATTTTCCGATACAATTTTAATTAGATTTGTCAAATGGAAAAGAAAAAAAAGAAGAATATCTCGAGTTATGTTCTCCAAGACTGACAAAACAATTTAATTTCAAAAAGTTAGCAGCACTTAATTTCCAAATTAACTTTCTGGAATGCAATGTGAGATGCAAGATAATATTAGGAGTGTAGGATATAATAGCCAAAATTAGCGTAACCAAATAAAGATAGTGCTCAAAAATGTAAAGTCAAATATGATTGGATGGGCTCTAGAACCACAATAAACGGTTGAAAGATTATGTAAGATGGAGTAAAATATGTATTTATAGTATACTTGTGATAAAATAATAACACTTGGATTGACATAAAAAAATGTCAATACTTGGATAATTATTATCCATTGATTGACATCATCACTTAGAACATAAATATATTCATCTTTATCCATTATCATTAATGAATATAATATCACAATTTTATGTTATTCTCTATAGTCTCTTCATATCTTAACAGTAGTCTTTAGGTTATTTCCTATAGATAGAAATAGCTTTCTATCAAAATACTTGAAATAATATAAGACTTATAAGGTTGGTTGAGTGGTAAAACAAGAAAGAAAAAAGAAGAGAAGGAAAGGTTATGGATTTGATTTTTTCACTAAGAAAAATTAATATTTATCAATAAAAAAAGTTAAAAAAATATTATTTTCGTGGATTGATTTTTTTTTACTGCACATATTTTGTTACTTAATATTTTCTTGAGTCCAATTTTGTTGAAAGTGGTTGTGGGCTGGGCCTACATGATTCTCAAAAGGATAGCCCACCAAGCACATTTATCATCAAATTTTGTGCCGAATCACTAAAATCAACTAACCTAGCCTAAATTGAATGAGATGCACGTAAATTCAGAGAAGAGTTGGCAGATTTAAATCAAGAGATGATACCAAATAGGGTAATTTCTTTAAAATTTGATAAAAAAAAGTATTTTCTTAAAAATACTTAATCTCGACAATATTATAAACATGAGAAAAAAGTATATGGGTTAATATTGTAAAAAAATAATTATATTGTTATCTAATTACAAATTATTGTGCATGATAAATTTATTAATTTAATAATTATGATACTAAAACTCACACAAAACTTGATTTCTACTTTATCAACAATATAACTTTTTTTGTATTGATGGTATAAATTTATTAAACTCTAAGAAAACATTTCATCTTTTTTATTATTAGTCAATGTAACAAGTAAATGAAAAAGGAGAAGGTCACTTGAGATTTATTTGGTGGTAACGAAATATAAAGATAAAAAAATATTATTAGCATTTTATCCCTTGTAATGTATGGCATAATATTTATTTTATATAACTAAAATTTATAATAAATTGCCACTTTAATTTGACTGAATAAATAGGTACTTTTTAATATAAAAAATATATTAGAATTAAAATTTGTGATAAATAAATATTTTTAATATAAATTATATATTATATTTATGATAAATATTTTATATTGTGATAAAATATTTTTTATTTACTAATAATTTTATTTAAAAATAAAAATAAAAGACTAAATTGAAAGACATAAGTAGTCAAGAAAAAAATATTGACAACGTCAAGAGATTTTCTTTTTTTGAAAATGCTTTCATTGAAGAAAAATTCTTAAAACAATAAAATAATAATAATATTATTAAGAATAATTCTTAAAAAAATAATGCTGAATTTTTTTATATTAGAAAATACATTAATAAGCACTATATATAAATAAAAAAATAGTTGACCATAAAGTCAAAAGCTTATTAATGTATTTCGTGATGACAAATTCAGCATTCATTTTATATTGAAATGACAATAAATAAAAAGAATGATAAAGCAATAGTTTTAAAAAATATTTTTGATATAATGGTAACATTTTTTGTAAAAAAATTGAATAATCTATAAAGAGAAATATATAACACTCCTATAATTTTTATAGGATAATCAAGACTATATTTAATATACTATGAGTCATCCTGAATGATTGTCTTAAACCCTGAAGTCACACATATAAATATTTGAGAATTCTATCTGTGAAATTTGGTCTGATCATTGATTTGGTCAATGTAGTAGAACAGTAATTCAACTGGTAGGCCAGTAATTGACTCGATTTGATCCGGTATATATTACAACTTCAAAATTATAGATGTATCTATTATATATAAGTATATAACTTATATTATTTGAGTAAAAAAAATTCATACTCCAAAATTCAAATTAAAAAATCTAATTTTTTGTTTTCCAAAAAACAAATTTACCTTTTTAAAAAAAAAAAAATAATAAGGTCGGATCGGTCCATCAGGATATGGTGACCAACCCGATCGGGTTTGACTAGATCAATCCGAGTCAATTGCATAACCAATTCAAAAGCGGACTATCAATCTCGATCCAAACTAGATTTGATAATACTGATTCTACCACATTATCCTCATTACTATATATTTACATAATCAATTTTCTCCATTATTAAATTAAGGAAATTTTATGTTTAATAAGAATAACATATTAAATATATTTACTTATTAATTTATTATTTATCGTACATTACAAATCATTCATTAACTCAGAAAATATAAAATCAATTATAAGTTAGACAAATCATCATAAGTCATGATTTTTACGGTTGAATTTGTTTTACACGTGATTAAATTGGATATATTATGAACGAGTGAACAAATGTATCTCTTTATTAACAACTTTTTTTGTATTAATTAAAAAAAATTAAGTTATATTTCTTAAAAAAAAACTTTAAAAAGTTATATTACTTCACGGCTGACCCCGTCCATCGAATCTACCATTATTTTTTATCAAGAGCTTTTTATGCTAAAAATTGGATTTTAGAAAGAAAAAAAACTCTCAAGAATTCATCTTTTTTTTAAATTAATATTTTTTAATGTCTCTCTCTAACTCTTTTTTTTTTCAAATAAAATTTAAGAACTCAAATTATTTTCTACCACAAAAACTCAACATGAATTTAGTTTTTGCTGGTATAAAACTCTTTCACCATTTTTTTACATTAACACTTAAACTCAAAATGAATTTAGGTTTTGCTGGTATAAAATTCTTTTTCACCATTTTTTTACATTAACACTTAATAATGCATTCACAACTTATCTTTAAAACATAAACGTTTTCAATAATTGTTGTGGAGATGTTTTAGTGGTGTAAGAATAATCAACGAAGAAAATATAACAAGACAACACTTTTTAATTACAAGAGTAATTATAAATATACATCTTATTCTCTTAAACTAATCTTCATCTTATTTTTTTCTTATTTCTCTTTATATTTATCGTCATATCACATATTTATTCTATCATTTTTTTTTCTCTACTGCTCTCTTTCCTCCACCCTTATCCACCTCAAAATGGGATGAAAATTTATAATTTTTTTAACCGTGATAATTAAAATCCTAACATTTTATATGTAAAAAAAAAACTTAAACAACTTCTAGTTCCTATATTATTTCTTTTTGGTCTTTTAAAAAAATATTATGATCTTTATAATTATCTTTACTTAATTTTAATCTCTGTCATAATTAAGTGATGACATGATTAATAAAAAACAAGCATGGTGTTTTCTAAATAACAAAGATTAAAATAAAAAATTAACATAAGAGAAACTTATATATATCAAAAATTTATAATTTTATAGGAATTGAAAAAGTAACATTAGGAACTAAAATGAATAAAATTTAGATTTTTTTTGGATTCATGAATAAAATCTAGAAAATAAAATAGAAAAAAGAAATTAAGATAAATAAAACAAAAAAAAAATCAGAGAGCAAAATGGTATTCAAATCAAAGAAATAAAAACAAAATATAATTCCCAACAAAATATATGAAAGTTGTGAAAGTCAAAGGTTGTGTAAGGTATACCTTGATCTGCTTCCTTTCATGAAATCTGGTCCTTGTGTGAGAAACTTTAGAGTCTCCCCGACAAAAGGAAAACCCAATGATCCTGGAGGCATTTTTTTCCTTGAGTACCTTATGTTGTTCCATTTCAGCAGTGCAAAGAATGCACAAAACGTCAAAGCCACATAATAAAACACTGTCAACATGATGTTTAGTTCAGTTGTTCTCTACACAGGATGGAATAATATTGCTAGGATGCTAGCCATATTTATTAATTAGTGAACCTAAGTTAGGAAAAAAAAACTAATTTTGACACTAAATTTGGAATATATACATGGCATTGAATAAAAGAGATAAAAATGGATGAAAGAGAAACAGAAAAGAGAGAGACTAAAAGAATAAAAAAAAAATCTTCTGTCATAGCTAGAAAAAGAATAATAATTAAAAAAGAGTAATAAAGAATGAATTCCAGATTTCTTTGGTTGTTTTCGGTCTACAAATTTTGTTATTGTAATATGTAGACCGTGCAATGAGGAAATTAGCATTTTATTTTTATTTTAAGATATGTAATTTTAAATTGTTTATGTTGAATATGAACTATCATTTACTTATGTAAATTTATTATTTATTTATTTTAATAATTATTATAAAAAAGACTATAGATTTTAATGATATTTGAAAACACAATGAACACTCTTCAAATAAACCAAGAGAGGGGAGGGGGTTAAATTGGTTTAAAACAGGTCTTTACAAATTTTCTTGAAACAATTTGCGGAATTTGATTTGTAAATCATATCACATAAACTCTTTTCAAATCAGAACTTTTCTGTCAACCAAGATCAACCTTATTATGCATGTAATGACAAAAACTTTGTCTTATTTATTATATCTTGATTACCCAAACACAAGCAATGAGAGATATACAGAATTTGAATAAGAGACACAACAATTTATACTGGTTCACCTCACAAACTTGGAGGCTACATCCAGTGTCTTCCAACCAACACTAGGTTAGAGTTTTCACTAAATCAAAATATTTTTTACAAGCAATTTACAAGTGATTATCTTTATCAACGCTAGATAAAGAATCTGAATTCTAAAATCCTGTTAGAAAACAAATCACAAAGATCCTGAGAACCCTACTCAGATCTTTCACCTACAGAACCCTACTCTAGAAAGCTTGACAGAATCAAATTGATTTATCACAACACAACACAAAAAATATTAGAACATCTAAAAAGAGAGTTTCAAGATAAACACAACATGTGATCCTTCATGTATGAATGAATGAAATAAATTGAGATTACCACACAATCCAGGTTGTAAGAAATCAAATGCTCAGAATCACTATCTTGAAAAACTTCATTTCTTTAACACATCTTCACAAAAAACTCAGAAATCTTGATCTTTACAAGATGTGTTTCTCACTCAAAAATCAGTCTCTTGAATTCTTAGAAAGCTTTATGTCTTTTGGGTAAGTCACTCATCTATCTTAAATGATTCGTTCAATCTCTATATATAGAAAACAGACTCACCAAGCTTTATATAAAACTATTTAACTGACAATAAACGATTAATTCACTGGTGTAATCGATTATTTTGCCATATGTAATCGATTATAATAACTAAATAATCGATTAAATTGTTCCTCAGCTTTCTAGAAAATGTTTATGAATAGAATAATCGATTAATACACAGTGTAATCGATTAAAGCAGTCTATGTGTATTTGAAACAATGCATAATAGTCGATTACGTAATACTGGTAATCGATTAAACCAGTGAAGCTTAAAATATGAGATAGCCTGTGTAATCGATTACAAAGAATGGTAATCGATTATACTAGTCAAGCATGATTTTCATATTGCACTATGTAATCGATTACAAGAATACTGTAATCGATTAAACTGTTCTTCAAGGCTTTTCCAGGTTTAAAACAAAGACATTTAATCGATTAAAATACTATGTAATCAATTAAAACAGTAAGTTTCCATTTTTCCAAAAACTTAGCCATGAGAACTTGAATTCTTGTAAATCATTTGAGCATCTTTAGTTCATTAATCAAAAACATGTATGCACGAGGATGAGAATGTAAATGCAATGAAAGATCACAAGGTTATGCACTTGAACCACTTAGACAAATTACAAATGCCTTCAAACTTGATTGAGCATGTAAAAAGCAAAAACTTCAAGCCATCCTTGCTTCAATCTTCTTGCAGCTTCATTTAAATCCAACAATATTAGTGAAATTAAGTATGATGATGTATCTTTTCTTATTATGATATTCCTATTTTAGTACATACATATATATAAATCGACAATCTGACGATCATTCTTTAATGTAAATATTTTATAAAATTATTAATAATTTTTATAAATATGTTTTGATATTGTGAAGACTAAATTGTTATTAGGGATAATAGTGATGTGAAATGGTCTCAAATAGCAATATCTCATTTTCTTCACATTGGATGAAAATACACTTCAAGCCAATCTTGTATTTGCACCAATATTTTGTTCAACAAGTATCAATGAATTTCATAAATATTTGCAAGCATATGAATGGTATTTGTAAATATTTCTTAAAATAAAAATTTAAAACAAAAATTAAATTAAGTTAAACATTAGTGATATTAAGACAATATTTAATTTTCACTTAAATATTGTAGTGATATTAAGACAACATTTAATTTTCACTTAAATATTGTAGTGAGCATCCAAAAAAAATGTAATGATAAAATTATTGCTAATAAATACTTTTTGTTACATTAGGAATCAAAACTAATGAATACTTGTTAATCAAGAAACACTTTTAATACCATAATAAATATTTTAAATTATTAAAAAATAGACTCATTTTTTAATATGACAAATATTTCTATTAAACTTTTATTATTTTTATTTCTATGAAAAATATTTTAGGGATACTCATTAGTAATATCCTAATAATAATAATAATAATAATAATGGTAATAATTTTGATTATAAGTGTTATAAGGATAGTAATTAAAAATTATATAATATATTCTATTAAATATTTTGAACCATTTGTTTCATCTCAATTAATCATCATTCAATGGCTTTTAGCAAAATAATTGTTATTTTTACAAATAAAATTTGTCATGTTTAAAAGTAATTTTAAAAAGATAAAATTGATAACATAAAAATAATTGAATGAAAGTCTTATAAAAATATGAAGAGCAAATTACAGTTATACTTCATGCATTCCTTTTTTTTTTTCCAATCTAAAAAAAATCCCATAATACTTGTTTCTGTTTTCATTATAGTGACATTCCCTTCTTAAATTAGTGTTAACTCTTTTTGTATATTTTATCACATGATAGGAATTTGTTTTTTAAGAATTTTTTTATATTGAAGACATTCCCATGTCCTTTAGGAAATAAGGCAAATTTGAATAAAATTCATGTTATTGATAAAGTTTTATATTTATATTGTACATATTCATTGTTTAGCATCAAATATTGAAATTTAATACTCTTTCTTTGACTCAATTATAAACAATACAACACATAATTAATCATGGTTGAAATAACCTTTTAAAGATAAAGATAAGCTCCAAATGAAAAAAATATTCTTTGGTTTTGATTATTTTAATTAAAACGTATATTGTTTATAATTATGGTAATAAATTAAAATCACAATATATATCAATAGTAATTATCATAATTAATATAATAATATATTTTTCTCAATAAAATAAAAATAGAATTCTTAGAAAAATTTAGTAACTACATTTAATAAAAAATAAATTATGCATAATAAAATACATGTTATTACTATTAATATTTTATTTTAAATTATTGTAATTAATTCTCAAATTTTTAATTCAAAGATATATAATAATTACATGTAATTACCTTTTCATAAGTAAGTGTAATTACCTAAATTATATATAATTGATTATTACATTAATTACTTTCATTATATGCTACTAATTAACTATGAATTTATTCTCTTGTAAAAAAACTGACTTTATTCGTTCTTTTAAGAAAAACTTGACTTTATTATTAATTTATGAATTGATATTTTTACTTTATTTATATGGGATTCAATTTATTTTTTATATTTATTTACGTTCTTTTTTAGTTTCTAAAATCAGAGCTTTTATTAGACTTGCTTGTAAGCAATTATGTTTCTCATTCAATAAAATTAAATATGTAATTTTTTTTTAAATTTTAATTGTCAATAAAATTACAACACGTGTAAATCTAGTAAAAGAATTTTAGGGAAGTTTTAAAATATAATTAGATTAGACTTATAATGTGTGTACTTAAACTATTAGTTTTTTTGTGCAATAAAATATAACGGTGATAAGAAATTATAAATAAAAATAAAAATATTTTCCTATAAATAAAATAAAAAATTATGAAAAATACCAAAAAAATTCAATCAATACTCACTAATTCTAGTCAAATTTATATTTTAATTAACGTAAACATCAAAAAAATAATATAAAACTGGAACTAATTCATTAAAATATATAATTTAATAGTTTATTAATAACATTATGATATAAAACAATTAGATTTAACAATTTCAATTACAAAACAAAATCATATTTTATCCTTTAGAAAATCAATTAATCAATTATTAGGAATCATATATCTCTTGTATTTTTTATTACAGATGATAGATCTCTTCATCTCTCTTAAGAGTGCATTTTTGCAGAGATCAGATTCAGGTTTTTTTTTTCCACAAATTCACAATACGTGTGTTACCAATTGAGCAACATCATTGAAGCATTTTTCTAAACAATTAATACACACAATATTTTGTGTCCATATTTTAGGAGGAAAAAAATATATGTTTCCATTAGGCAATCCAATTTTTTGTCCTTCTCATTTGTTGATGGCTAACAGATATAATATTATATTTTTAACCAACTTTACAATATTGCAACAAAATTAAAAACAATAAAATGAGAAACTGCAGAAGAAGAAAAATGCATTTGGATATACCTGTAAAAAGAATATAAGAAATAATACGCATTGGTTCCCGATCTTCACTTTCAATTTCTCACTAAATTTTGTGTGCTTTTGTTGTTATAAGATTTTTAAAAGAGATTGGGTTTAAAATTCCATAGTGCCTGGAAAAAAATAATTAGTAAGCAAATTCATAGACAGAATAAAACTAAAAGAGATGGTTAAAAATATTAAAAGAGATTAGTGGATTCTCCTTCTTGGCTCATTTGTGGTTTTAGGGAAGCCATCATTGACTGCAATCTTCATGACTTTCCATGGAGAGGTACCAGTATACCTGGGCACATCGAATGGGAAAACATGACGCGGTAGAGGAAAAACTTGACAGAAGCCTTCCATTTATTGAATAGATGAACCTTTTTCCTGATTTCAAAAGATACAGTTCACTCAACGATTGCCTTTGGATTCCGAATTTTATATGGGAAAGGACCCACTTCTCGTTCAATTTGTGGGAATTTGATGATCTATAAACTTTCTAACGGATGATCGCCTCATGTTTGAGCATGATGAATCACTTCGTGTCGACCTGTTGCAAATAAACTTTTTGGCCTCATATGAGAATGGAAAACTAGATAATTTTATGCATCACAAACATAATAATTTTTTTTAGCATGTTCCTAGAAAAATGATACTTTAGAGAAACAACGACCATGACTGAAGTGGCAATGGAATATCATCTAAATCTGACCACTCCCCCATTCTCCTCCACTTAGATGCTTCTAAAAAAACGTCTTTCCATAGAAAATTCAGGTTTGAAAATTCTTGGCTCCTTGAATCTGACCTTGAGGAAACTGTTTACTCTGGATGCCTTATGAATGACATCATTTAAAAATTAAATTTCTGCTCCAGTGAGATGAATAAATGGGGAAGGAATCTAAGGAGCAAATTTCATGACCAAATGCATGATTGTAGAAAGGAGCTTGAATCCATTCCTCACCTAAATGATCCTCCAAATGTGGCAAGTTTCACAGAAATTCAAGGAAGCTAAATTCCTTAATTGCTCAAGAAGAATTTTATTGGAGACAACAAGCAAAAATCTTCTAACTCAAAAGATGGTGACATAAACTCAATTTTTCCACTCCTTTACCAAATCCAGGAAAACAATTCAAATACTACCACTTCCCTTATGAAGATGGAGTTGAAAGTTCATAGTCATAAGAAGATGTCAAATGCTGCTATTTCTTATTTCAATAATTTATTTTAAGTAAATAATGATTGTAATGATGTTTTGCATATTATAAATAATATTTCTCAATGAATTTCGTCTTATGACAATGATTCACTTTTAGCTCCCTTCACCCTTGAGGAATTTTGAGTGTCACTTTTTCAGATGAATTCTAACAAATCTCTTAGTTTAAATTGTCTCAATCCAACCTTAAACAAAAGAATTCTAACATCTTTGTGGCCCAGAGGTTTTTAACTCTGGTATTACCTTTGAAACAAGCTCTTTCTCAACAGAAAATGCTACAACAATTGTCCTTATAAAAAAAAAAACAGAAACCTCACCTCCATGAAAGACATTAAGCCTATCTCTCTTTGTAATGTCCTTTATAAAATTATTTCAAAAGTTTTGGCAAACAACTTAAAATTTATTCTTTCAAATTGAATCTCCCTTGAGCAATCAACTTTTGTAGAGGATAACTCTATTCTTGACAATGTTATGTTGGCCTCGGAAATTACCCACCATAAATATAAGCAAAAAGGGGAAATTGGGGAAGTAGCTCTCAAAATTGATATTAGCAAATCTTTTGATAGAGTGGGCTAATCTTACCTTTTGAGTGTTATGTGAAAATGAGTTTTCATGAAAAATGGCTCAATTGGACGAGCCTTTGTCTCAAAAGTGTCAATTATTCTATTGTTGTTAATAGGGACTTAGTAGGGTGAATTTCTTCTAGGAGAGGATTAATGCAAGGTGACTCATTGTCGCCTTACTTATTTATTCTTTGCATAGATGGACTTTTTTCACTTTCTAAACACAAAGATGTGACATTCACAAAGTCAAGGTGTGTAAAGGTGTTTTGACCCTCACACATCTTTTATTTGCTGACAATTGTTTTCTTTTTTGTTTGACAATGAAAGCAATATTATGGAAAAATATCATTGATTCTTATGGGAAGGCTTTTGGTCAACTCATCAATTATCAAAAATCATATCAGAAATCATGTTCAGCTCCAACACTCCTCCCAACATGAAGCAGTTCATCTCTTCCCACCTTGGGGCCATAGACACAATTGGCATTGGCAAATACCTAGGACTGTCATCCATCATTGGAAGAAGAAAAAAAAAACAATTTTTGATTTCCTGATATATAGACTTTGGAGTTGCATCAACCATTTCTCTACTAAGTTTCTATCAAAAGCGGATAAAGAAATCCCTCTAAAGTCAATAACGCAATCCATCTCATCCTACTGCATGAGTGTCTTTCTATTACCATATTACCATCAATATTGCATAATGATCTAGAAAAAAATGATGAATTCTTTTTGGTGGGGAAGCAACAATCAACAAAGCAAATGAATACATTGGATGAAATGGGAGAAACTATCTATGAAGAAAGAATAGGGAGGTTTGGATTTTAGGCACCTTCATGACTTTAATCTAGCCAGGCTAGGGAAGTAAGGTTAGAGATTATTCTCTAACCAAGATACTATAATTTCAAAGGTCATCAAAGAAAAATATTTCAAGAAATTTTTTGGATGCTCAACTTGGACACAATCCAAGCTTCACATGGCATAGTATCCATGTTTCACTGATAGTGGTAAGTCAAGAGTTAAAATGGAGGATGGAAAATGGTAATTCTATCAATATTTGGAACCAGCCATGACTTCACTCAAGCACCAATTCAATCATCACCTCCCCTCCTATAGCAGAATTCGAAAATTGGAAGGTAGCAAATCCAATTAATCCTTTTTCAGGCCATTGGAATGAACAGATCCTTCATAATATTTTTCTCGAAGAAGACATCATCAAAATCAACCAAGTGCCTCTTTTCAACATACTGGGAGAAGACAAATTGATCTGGAAATTAAATTCAGCAAACGGTGACTATATGGTACGCAGTGCTTATCACCATATTATGAATTCTATTGTTGATAATGATCACCTCAAAGCACCTGGACAATGAATGACTCTATGAAAACAAAATCTGCCCCCTAAATTTAAACACTTTCTCTGGAGACTTCTTAGCTAGGGATGTTTACCAACAAGAGAAAAACTAACTCACGAGGGAATCAATTGCCCTCATGATCGAGTGTGTTTTTTGCTTGTTCAATGCAGAAACATATTGGCACCTGTTTAATTGATTGTCCTACAGCAAAGCATTTTTGGATAGCATCAGGAATTTGAAACGAAGTTGAGCAGCAGATTTATAATACATCAGATATCAATGATTTAATCTTCTCCTTGCTGCAACAACACGATCAGCATTTCTAAAACAAGGCAATATGGTGCTTTGGTCAATTTGGAAAACCCGAAATGAAAAATTATGGAAGGACATTGAGATATCTCCAACTGTATCAATTGCACTCACCCACCAACATGTGTCTGAATGGTCCTTTGCAAAATCTTCATCTTCAAACAAGCAAATTCCTTAGCTAAGACATCAAAATTTTATGCTTCTAGTCATGACTTTAATAATATCCCTACTTCTATTGAAACTTTACTTTAGAATGAAATACGACCATAACTTTTTTTCTGTAAAAAAAAGCTACAATTAGATCCTTGTTTCTTAAAATAAGTTTAATTATTTGATCTCTTTTATCAGATGACAATTAACGACATTAACATTGTATCTACTTGGCAAATGACCATTACAGCATGTCAAATGTCAATGATCAAGTAGGATTCTATAGTATATGTGTCATATCCTAATTATGTTCGGGTACCCAATAAAAAAAAGAGAGATAACAAAAAGAAATAAAAAATATAATAAAAATAAAAAATAATAATAAAGAGTAGTAAATAAATAAATAAATAAAAAGAAAAAGAGCAAAAAGAAAGAGAAAAAGGACCACAAGGCCCATTAGGTTAAGAAAGCAACAAATAAAAACAAAATGAGGCAACAAAATAGGAAATTAAATGGCAAGAGTAGAGGCATAGATCCCGGAGATAGAAAACACACCAATCGAAGTGTGACACTTGGCGGTGCTGCTGAGGGAAGGAGAAGGGTCTTTGAGGTATCCTTCATTTCTTCTCTCTCTTCTCTTTCTCCCCTCTATTCTCTTCCCTCTCTTCTCTTTCTTTTTTTATTTTTGTTTTTCACCACCATTGCGCACTGCCGCCTCTGCACCGCCACCGCGGCGGCCTCGTGCCGCCAGGCCCCCCCGCTGGTGGTGGCATGGGGTCATGCCTCCTATGTGTAGGCCAATCACCTCCGTCATGGAGTTTTCGTTTGTTTTAGACTTTGGTTTTGCGCAACCACCGCACCACCACTGCGCCACTGCACAACCACCACGTGCCGGCCTCACCGTGCCGCCATCCCCTATGCTGGTGGCCTTAGAAGGCCATGTATCCTCTATAGAAGCTTAACCTTCTTTTTTTGCAGTTGTTGGCGGCTGTGCCCAACAGCGAAATACAGGTTGGGCCGGGCTGCACCCTCACGTTTAATAAGTTCACCCCTTACCAATTGGGCCTTGCCCAATCAGAAACAAAATTCGTAATACTTTTTATACCTTTCTTTTTATAACTGCACACCCCTTAGCTGTTGGGCCTAGCCCACTTTGTAACAGAAGTCGTAATGCTATTCACACTACCATTTTCATAAATGCACCCCTTATTTGTTGGGTCTTGCCCATTTTGATAATTAAATAAGTTCTTCTGATTGTAATCCTTTCTTTCTATATGCACTCCTAATTACTAAGTGTACTCTCCATTCCTATTCTATCCCTTTCTATTTTCATTTGATTTATTTGATTACGTAATATTATGTTAATTATTCATTTATTTTTGCATTAGTATCTTTAGTACGCGCTTATGTTTCGTACACTCCATGCTGGGTCTCCGACTCGCTTGGTGGTGTTTCAATAACACGTGGATAGATTTTGTGAATATCATGCTAGGTCCCCGACTTGCTTGATTTCATAGAGTTTACCGTAAATCAATAACCTTTTCTAAAAAAAAACTAAAAATACTCAAATAAAATATCATTCAATTCTCTTTTTCAAAAAAAAATTTACATATTACTCAAGATTGTTTCATGGTCCAATGCCTTAAGTGATTCTCTCCGCTTTTTCTTCAAAGTCGTTTCAAGGTTCAATGTCTTAACGACCCTTTTTCACGCAATTAAAACAAATCTTTCAAAAAAAGGTAAAATCAATCCAATCAAGTTGTTTTTCTACAGAAAACTACGTAAGTCTAATTTCCTCATTGCATTTGGGGATACGTAGGAGCGAGGACAAACCCCTTGTCCACCTAAAAAATAAAAATATATATAATCCTCTCTTTTCTAAAATTTTTAAAAAAAATTATTTCTTTTTCTGAATAAACAAAAATAAATAAACATAATTCATGTTCTTAGGGGAAGATAAATAATTTAAAAAGTCACTTTATTTTTAACACACTCGATTAAAGACTGTCGTCTTTGTGATAAATGCATGGAGTGCTAATACCTTCCCCGTGCGTAAACAACCCCCTAATCACTTTCTCTAAAATTGTAGACCATGTCTTATCTTTTGATTTTTCCGATGTTTTCCTTAAATAAACGTTAGTGGCGACTCCTCTCTAGTTATTCCTTTTTTAGGAAGACTTATCTTTCTTCTTTTTATCTTTATTTTATTTTTTCATTGCCGTCCCTGTCGTGGTCAGATAAGTTGCGACAATATAATTTAGACAAATTAACAAAGTGATTAAATTGAACTCATTTTAAAAAAAAAATTATTTAATCTTTTAATGATAAAGAAATTAAGTTTAAGAAGTTAATAAATAAATAAGAGATAAAAAGATTAATTTAACATCTTCTCTCCTATGTAATAGTCTCAAATAACATTTTACACACGTACACAAAAAATTATTGAAACATCAATTTATATATATATATATATATATATATATATAAATAAATAGATAGAAAGATAGAAACAAGGTAGGGTTCCCGACCTTGACGCTGGACGAACAAAGCTTGGCCATAGTGCTGCCACTCAAGTAGGATTCCTTTGCTGAGTCCATTAACAAGAGGGGTTTGAACTTGTCGGAGGTGGTGTGCTCAGACTTCACCGTAGACTGGTACAATCTAACCGATGTTATGATTTTTATTTATTATTTTTTTAATTAGAGTAGAAAAATATTCTACGTTTTATTTAATTTTAAAAAAAAATTACAACTTTAAAATAATAAAATTAAAAAAATTAATTATAACTTTCAATTCAAAAATTATAACAAATATTATAATTTATCCTATTTTACATAATAATTCAAATCAAACCTTCAACAATAATTAACCAAAAAAAAATTCTCAAAGTCATGCTTTTGCCGGCAAAAGAACCCAAATAATACAATTTAAATAAGAAATTACAAATTTGGGGCGCTTTCGAAACATAATACCAATCTGGGGCTGTTGGTCATGCCCAAAATTGGGCAGAACCAGTCATGCCCAACTCCAGGCATGATCAGGGGGGTGTCACGCCCAATCCTGGGCGTGTTCCACCAGATGGCGTCATGTGTCATGCACAGATGAAGTGATGCGTATAATAAATTTCGGATGGTCATAACTTTTGACTGGAATGTCCGATTGAGGCGTATGATATGTCAAAACGATCGTAATTCAGAGGAGAAGCCCTTGGCAAGCTCCCAAAGGGGACTTGCCCAAATATTTTTCCCAAAAGAGGCCTCTAAGTACCTCAAAATTGCGATTTAATCTTCGAACCTCCAAAAAATTTCTTGTTTTCTAATTTTTTATTCATTCAATTAGTGAATTGCATGCTATTTTTTATTTTTTTAGTTACTTCTCTTAATTTCGAGCGTTTTGACATAAAATACGCCTTCATCGAATATTTCTATCAAAATTTATGACTGTGCAAAGTTATATGCATCATCAAATTTAAATCCTAACAATTGCTAAATGCATCCCAGTTTTTCATAAGTTCATTCATAAAATTGAGAAATGACTAATTACACTCCATTTTTTATTAAGTATAATTCTATCTTTTTTTTAAAATCTTAAAATTTAAATGATAATAGATTTATAATATACCCCAAATATTAAAATAAGTATTTTAGTAATTTATATATAATTACTTTGAATTACATTTAATATTTTAATTAATATTATAAATCTATTATCACTTAAATTTCAAGATTTAAAAAAAAGGATAGAACTATACTTAATAAAAAATGGAGTGTAATTAGCCATTTCTCAATTTTATGAATGAACTTATGAAAAACTGGGGTGCATTTAGCAATTGTTAGGATTTAAAATTAGAAGATTAGTTATATAAAAAATCCAAAAAATATTAAACAAAATCATATAAAAATTTAGAAATTATATTAAATAAAATAATATATTAAAAATTAGATATATCAAAAATTCTGAGTGTATTAAATAAAATCATATAAAATTAAAACAATATTAAAAAAATAAAAAAAGATCATATCTATGGTGAAGATCGGTCTAAAAATACTTTAAAATTAGATTAAAATAACAATTAATAATATTAAATGATATTTTACGTCAAAAATTAAATTAAGCCAATTTTGTCTCTATATCAGTCGCTAACAGTTTTTGCGATGAAATATTTCATTGCAAACATAAAAAATACAATATTCTGTCGCAAAAACTGTTAGCGACTGAATTAGCGACCGATTTAGAGACAGATTAAGTTACGCCTAGATTTGGGCGTGACCAACTGCCCCATATTGGTAAATAGTTTCAAAACAGCCCCAAATTGGTAATTTTTTTTTTAAAAAAGTATTATTTTGGTTCGCTTTCGCCTCACTTGTCACTCTGTCTTTTCCTAAATATGAAAAAAAGTTCTTACTAAATATAAATGACAAGACAGGAAAATGACTATAAAAAAAAAAAAATAAACCCCATAGCTGTCACTCAGCACCACAGAGACAGAAGTGGAATTCTATTACAGCCTGCAGATTACAATTGAGTTAATCATCCATTTTCAATTTGAATTTAACTCAATTTTATAAAATTGATTATAAGATAAAACTTATTCTATGCTTATATATTTGGTCTTATCATTTGAGATCATTAACAATTTCAACACTCTCCTCATACTAGACATTAAATATCTCAAATGTAAAATTTATTGACACTTTTATTTATTTTTTATTGACAAATTAATAATTATTAATTTTGTTAGAAAATTATGACCATTTCCTCTCTCATTTTCTCTATTTTAACCACCAAACAAATTTTATATCTTTTATCTTGAACGACCTTGCAGCACTTTAGATTGTAATCTGAAGTGATGTCCTTATCTACCTTTCACTGTAGTGTACGACTCGATTTGTCAAAAGACTAACTAGACAAAAGGTGCAAAGCTTGAAGTGCATTCCTGAACAATACACGTTGTTGATGTGTCTGCACCTTTTTCACTATTTAATAAAACAATTTCACTCGGTAAAACTATCAGCATCAATTTTTGTATAAATATTATTTAAAACAAATAGTTAACTTTTCGTTTTTCTTTTTTGGTCAAATATTATTTCTTCTAAGTTCTAATCCAGGCACGCTTAAAATTGTTAAAAAGGTAGAGTAAACAAAGGAATAGGAAAATACAATGATATAGAGATATCATTTATTCAAATTTATTATTTTCTCATCATAGCACACATGTGACCAATCTATGGCTTCCCACAACCAGGCCATTTAACAATGTCTGGAGAAAGGGTCTTAAGGACTGGATTTCTCTCAAAGAAATTAGTTGGCCTCAATTCAAATCCGGTGCTCAACAAAGGCATTATTGGAAAATCCTCCTGGCATGGAACATGGTGGATTCCCACTACGTACCACAACACAATATCCTTGTTCTCAATACGCCTATTCCTGCAATTTTATTTTTCAATTTCAAAACAAATATTAATCATACATTATATATCAAGAAAATTTTAACTCATACCCACAAAAGTTAAGGACTGAAATCACTAGTCGTTGTCTTGTTCCATTCGTTTTCTTAATTAAGTTAAATGGTTAAATTATTTATTTAATTCTATAATTGTCTTCATTTTAAGTTAGTCTCAATCCACCTAAAAAAATCTACAAGTTTTAATCCTTCAACATTTTATTCTTGCAATTTATTATGAAAAAAAAGGGAATCGGTTTATACCATAAAAGGTTTTCTCTCTGTTATTAACGATAAGAAATTTCCACCCAAAAAAAAACAATAAGGAACAAAACTTAAATTTTACGTGTGCAAAGGTTTTTTAGTAAAAGAAAAGACTAAATCTTAAAAATGAAAACATGTTAAAATTTGGACTTTAGGTTATCCTAATACTACAAAACAAACTTGTTAAAATAAACGATTATCTAAGTCTTATAAGCACTATTTTAGTCTTATCCTTAGTTAATATGGAACTATATCCACCCATTGATATCTATCACAACAAAAATGCATGATATTAATTACCAATTAAGACCTGTCAAGGGTGTCTGCAATTAAAGCGGCTTAACAGAACAACGATAGGGACAAAATTAATAGTTTAAGCAATTATAATTATACCTAATTAAAAAAATATTTCTTTTGCTAAAAAAAACCAATGGGTTAGTTTTAATTGGATTAACAGAATTAAAGTGAAACATATTTGGTTCCAAGGTTGAGATGCATGCTTACTGCTTAGTCCAAACAGCCAAAGTATCGTCTCCACGACTTTGATCAACATAAAGTCCACCAGCCCACTTCTCAGTCTTATTGTAAGGTGTAACCCAAACATTGTAATTGGTGAAAGCACCACGTCTTTGAGGGTAATCATCCTCTGTGAGAAGGGGATGAGATGCTGCATTTGGAACCAAACGGTACCCTACTTCATTTCCAGTGGAAGTCTTCTTATTAGGGTTCACAATTACTATCTCTGAAGGGCTGAACCCTAGTTTGGTCTTTGCATCAGATTCAGTCTTTACAACTTCACTACTAGTTGTCCAATAGCTCTTTCTCTTGGAACTGTTGTGATCAGTGACTTGCACAGTCTTGAGATTGGTCTTCACAAAAGAGTTGTCCACACCATCAATGTCAAAGTCAAGATGGTATATGTAGTAATGGTCATGGTAAACACCAATGCTGTGTTCTGAGACCAATGTGCCATGTTGGTCATCTTTTATTTGGTCTGTGTGAGTAATATCCACTGCCTTAATTTCCAACATGCCTGATAGTGATATCTATTGGAATATGAAGAAGAATTGAGTTACAATTTGGATTATTGTAGAAAATGTTCAAACAAAAGTAGTTCACTCTCTATAATTATATTATGGGCATGTTTGGATAAGTTACACATTCCAATAGAAAAGTTTACAAAAGAACTTCTTATCTTATATTCAAACACGTTCATATCCAAAACTATTCACATTTTAGTTTCTTATTTTGGTTCTAAAATTATTAATATTTTATAAATTTAAGTTTCATTAATTATTTAAAATTCACATATCTTAAGAGATATGTAGTTAACTAAAATCTCTTCTTAAAAATAGTTTATTTATTTCTATCATTGATATTTAAAATTAAAGTTAATTTCCATGCAGTAAAGTATGAAGTTTATTTTATATTTGAATAGATAAAGTTTTAAATATGTTTCTATTATCAATCTAATACTTGATGGTGTTAATGATCGATTCAATTTTTAAAACATTTCTTACATATATCAAGAATTTTCTTATATTTAAAACTCTTAACTTTACATTTTTACTCATTTTCTTAATTAATTGATTCAGTTGAATTGTTCTGAAGCTTTTTTTTTTGTTTAAACCAAGCTAATAATTATTTTGTAATGTAAATAAGATCTAAATCTATTTGAACACTTTGATTTTCTTTCCATTAAGACTTCTTAGCATAATTAATTAATTGTTGTGCTATATGCTTAGCAATATTTTTTGTCTAAATTTATATTTCAATATTAAGTGTGAATTTATTAAAATGTATTACTTAAGTGTTGATATGTAAAAACAAAAACAAAATGGGTGATATAGAACATATAAAAAAATAAAAAGAAAATAACTAGAGTAATAATAATTAAATTAAATTAAATGTTATCAAGAAAAAAGACCAAATACATATAAGTTTCGTATAACGTCTTTTTAAATTCTTAATAAATGAATAAAATAGTCAAATCAAGTAAATTATAAATGAATAAAGAATAAATTTTTTTCAGTGAATAGTAAAAATGTTACATGAATACTTCTTGAATTGTAGAAGTGATAGATTCACATCTAAATCTTCTGAATCAATATTTATTTCATTTAATTTTATTAGATATTTTTTATAAAACATATTAGTATATAAATTATAAAATATTTATATATTTTGCTATATATAAATTAGTTATATACTTAACCCGTATAATGCCCATGTTGAAGCACTAGTTGCTTTAAATTGATTTCAGAGTTTGATATATTATTATTTTTCCCTTACACATTTATGATTAAAGTGGCGCACATGTAAAACATAAAGAAATAGAGCATACCGAAGGCTTGATTGAACCACTTGGCTTAAACTCCCAATCTATTACATTGTCATAGTTGCCAACGGTAACAACTGATCTAACAATTAGACTCACATCAGATGTAACTTCTCAAATCTGAAAAAAAAAAAACATAGTTTCAATTCAGACAAAATGACATAAGTAAACTTATAAAAATAACAAGAATGAACAAACACGTTGAAAAGGGCCAAATCGTTTAATGTTTAGCCTTTAGATGTAGCTTTAAAATTGGTAAAATTGTATTTTAACAATTTGTAAACTGAATAAAAGTGAGTTTGCAGTGAAATAATTAATTTTGACAAAAAGAGAGAATTGTTAGCTACTATATTTTGTTGTAAAAAATTGATCGAGCTTAAAACATAAAATTTATTTAAATTTCAAACTATTAAAAAATCACCATAAATCTCATACATAACATTCTATGTCTAATTGGGTATCAATGTAAAAACAATTTACATTATCAGTATAATTATATGAAATTCTTAAAATAATTATTATAAAATAAATAATTTTATGATACATAATAATCTATAATTGATGACATTGTAAAAAAAACCTTTACTCTATCAATACATTTTAACTAAATTCTCAAATCTATACTTTACTATTTAAATAAAATAATTCTTTTAAACTTACTTTTAAATATTTAACTATTGAGTTTAATGTTCATGTATTTCATTGTAAAAACATTTGTTAGTGTCAAAAAGGATCAAGCTGAAGTAAAAAGTACTTGCTTATGCATCATTTGGGATTTTCTTACGAGAAAAATGTTGATGGTAAAAATCATATCCAATTTACGCTATTCAATTTTTTCAAAACCAATTTTTTTTTGGGTGAACCTGATATTGACCATTGTGTAAAAGAGAAATGTCATCCTTGTATTTTCCGTTGTGTAACCAAACCATATTATATAA
Organism: Glycine latifolia; assembly: GCA_013407115.1. NCBI lineage: Eukaryota > Viridiplantae > Streptophyta > Magnoliopsida > Fabales > Fabaceae > Glycine > Glycine latifolia. The sequence continues at coordinate 26,287,110 of CM023948.1, read as the reverse complement.
TATGCCACAGAAAAGACCACAACTATATATACTTACTTGCTCATTGGGAATGCCTGATTCAGTGTGACGCCAACTGATACCACCATATTGTTCAAACACACAAATTGCATTCTCCAAGTGTTGTGGGCTACCATCACTTGCCGCAAAATACACGTCTAGGAACTGTGCTTGTGGTGGACAATCATGCAAAGGTTCCAAAGAAACCATAGATTGACCAAACCCAAATTCACCAGCATCAAAGAAAGTCTTGTAATACCATTCCTCACTTGGGTCTTGATATGGCACAAATAGTTCAGAAATGTACCCTCTGTATAATACTTGACGTGACTTATGCACTTCAGTGTCGTAAATTGATGCAGTTGAAATTATCACACCAGCTCGCACATCATAACCTATGTGGAACTTCCAATTGGCCCAGCTGAACAAACACACGTAATAATATATAAGTGCTAATTAACACGAACCATGAGCAATCTTAGATCAATCATAAGAATACATGGAAGTTATATTACGTAGGTACTTATTACTTATAATTAGCTAATACATTTTTTTATAATAATCACATTCAGATTTAAACCTATAACTTCATATATATTAATTATTTCAAATCTCTTGTCATTAGGCCAATCCTAATGATTCCTATAATTAGCTAATACATAGATTACTTATTTTTATTTTTTGCTTAAATATATTTTAATTTTGGTTTTTGAAATTTTTTTATTTCGAGCCTTCATAATCCTTAAATTTTCAGGAACGAAAAAGATAATCAACTGATTCTATTTAAAAATAGAGTAATTAATATTTCAAAATCTAAAATGAAGATCAAGTAATATGTTGCCGTAAAAAAATTCAAATATATATTACGTGTTTGAGAATGAATTATTATTGGGAAATAATTAACGTTTTTCAACTAATTAAGTTTATAATTTATATATATATATATATATATATATATATATATATATATATAGAGAGAGAGAGAGAGAGAGAGAGAGAGAGAGAGACTAAAAAATTATCATAAATTAAAATTAATTAATTTACGTTTCTAACAGCTCAGCTTAAATAAGAAAGACCAGATTTTTTTTTGAAGGGGAGAAACACCAGATAAAACCATATTAATTATTTATTGCGTGGCCTCGTTAATTAAAGATTTAAAGGAGATATCAGCAGCTTGCCCTTCCACCCAAAAGGGAGAGTTTATGAATTTTTTCATTTTTTTTAGAGAAATTTTTCATGTTTTTAAAAGTGGATTTCACTTTTCTACTGTTTTCACCTGTGTTACATGCATGGTTTTTCTTTATCTTTATTTTTCCACGTTTTGTCATGTTTCATATTTTGAAATTCAATTAGCAAAACGGATCAAACTCTTGATAAAGTGTGTGAGTGTTATAAATTATTTGGTATAGTCTTTGATTTTTATTGATAAAAAAAATCAATTACCAAAGTGCAAAAATATTAACCATTGATTTTCGTATCAATCACTTAAAGTTACTCATATTTTTTCTCTAAATTTAGAACAAAAATTAGGTGTACCAATCTATAAAGGGAATAGAATGAGTAATTTTATTAAACACTTTCTTTTATCAATGTCAGAAAAAAAAATACATTAAATAATATAAATCTTCGAAGGTAAGTTTACAGTTTTAATGATTTTTTTAATTAAAATTAAGATTTTATTTAATAATTCGTTTAATGAAAATTTATGCAGTAATAAATGTTAGCATAAGTTAATGATTAATCTTTGTTAAAGAATCTGATTAATCAATCATATTTAATGAAGGTATATTTTTAATCACATTTTTATTCTCAAGGTTTGAATCTAAAATCTAATGATTTAAAGACATCAAATCCAGTATCAATCAAGATCAACAACTTATTAGTTATCTATTAATTGATCTTATAGCGCGTATGGTTCCGCAGGTTTTTAATTAGTGTTTGTTATATGGATTTTACGAACTAGTATGGTTAAGAAATTAAAAGAAAAAAAAAAATAGTTCTTTAATCTATGTGAGAAGGACACTTGTTTACATTTGATTTGTTATATATATAAACCATGAAGCCATGAACTATACCTGAGACTATGTCCTTTGATAGTGAACCCGGGTCCTTCGGGTTGATGTGAGGCAAAAGAATGAAGCCGTGGACTGAACGGTGGCTTCAAATGCGAAGCCCGGTATTCGGTGTTCTCCGCCTTAGGAACAGGCTCAACAACGTTATCATGGTACTCAACAATCTTCATTGTTTCAAGATCAGCGAGAATGCTTATGCCACTAATGGGCCTCACGTAGATATTCGCAGTTCCACTCTTGGAAAAACACTCCAACCTCAAAGCCCTGGTGCTCTTGGTTTCCCCGTACCAGCCCACGGTGAAGCCGGAGCATACCACCTCCGACAAGTTCAAACCCCTCTTCTTAATGGACTCAACAAAGGGACCGTACTTGAGCGGCAGAGCTATGGCCAAGCTTTGTTCGTCCAGGGTCAAGGTCGGGAACCCGGTGTCCAAGTGAATTTTGTGCGAGACAACGTTGGAGGATTTGATGTTGATGATGAGTTCGTGGATTTGGGAGTTGTTGACGATGATGACAACGAAGGCATTGCGTTGGGTTGGGGTTTTGGTGCCGGAGGAGGCCCATTTTAGGACGTCGGCCTTGTTGGGATCGTGGAGGCCGACGTAGTGGAAGAAGACATGGTTGGGTGGTGTGGGGTATTTCTTTAGGACTGTGGCTTGGACGAGGGTGATTTCTTGCTTTGTTAAGGGGTCAAGCGGGTGTGTGATCATTTGCAAAGGGCTAATGGAAACTCCTTCTTTGGCTTGGAAGAGGAAGAGTAATGTGAGTAGCGACAAGAGTTTCATAGTGATGGTGCAAGTATTGTGGAATTCACTTGCTGAGAGTGACTATAACAATGAGCTTCCCCCACTGTCTTTATATTGAGCTGGAAGTTATGGGTATAAAAATATGAAAAAGTTTTTATCTATAAGATAAGTTCAACATCAAGTGAAATCTAAAACAAAATAGTGGGAGAACTTTTTTAAATTCTAAAGAAAAAGAGTAAAAGTAAGACATTTTAGTTAATATGTGTGATATTTTTATTTTAAAAATTAATATTAAATATTTTTTATTAATAGACTTAAAATTCAAATTTTAGTTATTTTATTTTTGAACTACCACTTAATTTTAATAAAATAAATATTTTTATGTTTTTTATGTGTTTATCTAAATGATTGTTGTTTAAAAAATAATTGTATGCTTACTTTGATAAGTAAATCAAAGTTTAAATAAATGCTTTTTAAAAAAAATACTAATTGTAAAATTATTTAATTTAAATTTAAATAAAGCTTTGGAACGACTCACAAAGTCAAAAGAGGCAGCACTGCTTGAAGCAGAGAAGATTTTAAGAAGTGCACTACAGCCAGTTTTAATAATTGAGAAAGTTGAAAATGAGAATTTTGACTTGAAGAGACAGATTGAAATCTGCCGGGCATACTTTTTATGTCTCCATTTTCACATTTAGTTTCTATAGTTAACTTTAAGCACTTAAGCCAATTTATAACTTCCATGAACAGGAGGAGAACAAAATCTTAGAGAAAACACAACGTCAAAAGATTTTGGAAGTTGAAAAACTTAGCCAAACCATCCAATACCAATTTAGTCCAAATCTTTGGTGCTCATATGGTCCTGCCTATTTTCATTATCATAGAGAGCAGCAAAGGCAGAGTCACACTTGAAGGTAACCCGATTTGTCTTCCTTCCATGTAAGCATGTAAATAATGTTTTTGGCAATAACTAATGTCATCTGAGTGATTTTTCTAAGGATAAACTGAAGCTGAGGTTAAAAACACTAGAAGAAGGCTTAAAGCATTTCTCAAATCACCCAGTCAGTTCAAATTCCGTGTCTGCAAAGTCAGACAAGTTCTAACATCTTAAGCTTCCTAACGACCAATTGCGAACTAAGAAACAGATCCACATCACAACCAAGGGAATCCTCCCCGCCATAAGTTACTACTGGAAGCTCTTTGTTCCAAAAGTCAAATGCAAAAAGCAACACAAACAACATTATGAAAAACTGCGACACGAAGGATTATGAAATCATTATGACAACATTATGCAAAAAGCAACACAGACAGCACTAAGTTTCCTAATACCTGACAGCATTATGAAAAAGAAATATGGTTCGGCAGAAAATGTGTTGAAGAAATACAGTTCTCACTTGCAACATGAAGTGATGGTGACGAAGGCTCGAGACAGCGACCAAGCCAGTGGAAGACGACGATGGCCAACGGTGACACCTACGGTGAGAGTGAGCAACGTCGCAAGTGAGAGTGGTGACAGCGAGTGAGACTCATAGTGGTGGTATTAACATATACACACAATGTCTGATTTTAAAAACCAATATTATCAATTAATCAAATAACATCAATTTTAAAAAAAAAATAGATGTTAACAAACTCAATCTATTTATAATTATATTACCATCGTTTTTTTTTTACATCAATTTTTATACAACTGATATTAAAAGACAGATATTAAAGGAACATTTCTAGTAATATTAATATTAATTTTTTTTTTAAAATGAATACTAACAAATTCATATTATTTACAAATATATCATAATATTTTTGTTAATATCAATTTAACGATGTTAAAATCATTCTAATGGAAATCATGCCACTCATTGATTGTTGTTGGATGATAACTTAAAAAATTGAAGATAGAAAAAACTAAAGAATGAAACCAAATAAACCAATTCCCTCCACCATATTTGTCTCAATTTTTTTGTATCTTTCCACTTAATTAATTAATACTCCGATTATTCCCAGTGGTCCTAAACATTCTCGCTGAGAAAAATTGGATATTTATAGTAGTTCTCTGACTTGTTTAATGACCTATAATAATTTTAATTATCCCATTTGAATAAAAATTATATCACGTCTCTGAAAAAGAATGTTGAGTTTGATATTTTATATTATATATTTTTTTCGAATGTAGTGAGATCAGAATCGTGAAATTCAAATGCTGAGTATAGACAAGAGGTTATTGGTTTAACAAAGTAATATCAGGGCTTGTTATATTCATATTAATTTCTAATTCAGTGATGGAAAGTCGCGTCTCATTTCATAATTCAAATTCATTTAGTGAAAATTTGTATTCAATTCTCAAGATAAGCATAATTTTATTATATGAATGAAAGTTACTTACTACGAATAAGATTAGTCTACGATGTATTAAGTTGAGGACATTCATATCTTCAATCCAAAAAATAAAAAAACTGGAGGTTACATGAAAGATATTCTGAGTGAATTGAATAGGGAGAGAGAAACCGTAATTTAAGAAAATAATAAGATATTGAGTATGTTAAGAAAAAGGAGAGAAAATATCTTTTTATGATAATAAGACTTATTTTTTTGTTAATAGAAAATAATATTAAAAAATTTACAATATTTACAGACCATCAATTAATGGAGCTAAACCCTGTGATAGCAAGACTTGATTAAGCTAGCTAGTAGTGGATATTTTAAATTTGATGCATGTATATAAAGATGATATATAAAGACTATGTATATGTCAGCACGCGATTTTTGTGTTGAACCAAAAATCCTTTTTTATTTATTTAAAGCAACATGTGGTTTTATTTTTACTTTATTGTAAAATATTACAAATAACTCACCTTCTACTAGTCCGACAATTTCTACTTCATTCACGTTCCCCACTGACATGTACCCATCGGACCAAATGTACTACAAAAAAAAAGACATGTCTTCGAGAAGAAAAAGAGATTCTGTGTTATTTGTATTTATATATATATGTATAATTATCCTTCAATGCTTATCTAAATAAATAAAAAAATTTATCTGCTATGTATGTTAATATGCATCTTCTAATTTTTTAGTATATAGCTATTTCAGAAATAATAAAATATGATGTGATGTAAAAAAACAATTGAAAATGTTTTTTTTTAAAGATTAAGTGTAGGATTTTAAGAAATGAAAATGAAATGAGTGAGAATTTAATTCTTTTAAGTTTAAAAAATAGTAAATTACATTCACACTCCTTTTGTTTTCTTAAATTTCACTTGATATCCCTTATTTTTTTACCCTACAAAAAATTTCTTAATTGTTTAACTCACATTACACTTAGGCTCTCTCCTTCCTAAACACTATTTAATAATCTAACAGAAATTAGGCACATGCTGGTCACATGACTTTTAATAAAAATTTATGTCTGAAATATTCTCATCTTCTTCCTTTCAACTTGAAAATATTTTAATACCCTTGTTTCTTTTTTGTTTTTTTTACGTAAATTCAATTTTGAACCTACTTTGTTAATACGCAGTGTTAACACATTTCCTCTCATCGTTTGTTCTACTAATATACATATGAACTGAATTCTGATTCTCAACAAACATTTTCATCCATTATGTTCCTATAGTCCCAAACATCAACACTATTTTAATCAATAATAATAAATAAATGATTTCCGGTTCATTCATTGTGTTTCCTGTTGTCCCAAATATTAACAATAATAAACAAATGATTTCCACTTCATCTATTATGTTTCTTATTGTCCCAAACATCAACACAATTTTAATCAACAATAATAAACAAATGATTTTAAAAATCATAAGTGGTCCCAAACTGGTCTCCCATTGAAACCCCATTCAGAAATAGGCGATAATAAACAATCAAAATTAAATAAATAATCTTAAAAAGTAACCTATATACAAGGTCCAGTGGTCACTTACAAGCATAACCTAGCGTGAACAAAAATTGTGAAACAGGAAGAAAAATAGAGTGCCCGTGAATGTCGAAGAGGAGGGCAAATGAAGGCGCTCATGAACGTCGCAAATTAGAAGAGGAAGAATGGGGAATTCGCGAACTAGTATAAGAACGATGAAGAACTCGCGAACGGTGAAGATGAATGAAACGTGAATGTCGTGAGAGAAAGAGAAACTCGCACCCCTGGATGCTAAAGAAGAACTCGCCAACAAGAGGAAAACGAACAGTACTCACTAATGGTGAAGAATAATGAAACGTGAATCATAAATTCTGAAACTAATTTGGAAAGGATAATTTGGGTTTTACAATTAAAATGTAAGGGCAATTTTGTCTGATCACATATTTCAATTGACGTTAGTTAACGACGTTAATAGGGAAGTAAAAGTAATGTGCAAAAAGGGAGGGGTATTAGGTGAAATTTGAGCAAAACACAGGGGGTGCGAGTGTAATTTACTTTTAAAAAATTATTAGGACAAATATAATTTAAAAAGCTATGTTATTCTTATTAAATCATTTAATTTAACAAATATTTAAATTTTTTATAAAAATATTAAGTTAATATTTGATTCCCAAAAATTTTATATAAATATTTTTAAGAATATTTATAAAAAAATCTAATAATTTTTAATTATTCCTAAGAATCATGATTCCCAAAATTTATGATTCTCATGCATCATGATTTTTGGATTGTTGTCACTTAAAACCTAAGGAGAGCAAGCATAGACCCGAGCACCCTCCTTGCTTCGAATTTTTCATGCATATGCATATATTTTAAATTAATTAGTATAAAATTATATAAAATAATTAGTTGTATTTTGTTTTTTTTTGCAATGTTTAAAGCGATAACTAGTGTAAAATTGTGTAAAACTAGTTATGTGAAATGGTAACAAAATGACATCATATTTTTTTCTTTAACTTTTTTTGTTGATCATGAATGTTGGTAAAATGTGCAAAAATTGAAAACTTTGATGATAAAATTTGCAAAATAATGAAAGTTAAATGGTAAAATTTACAATTAAGTCTTTTTCAAAAGACAAAGCTATCATCTCATATAGGTTTGAAAGCATATGACAATTTTCATAAAAAAAATCCTATTTGGCATTAATAATTGATTTTGTAAAGAAAATCTTTTCACAATAAAATCAAGTTCAAACCCTAGGTCATATAAGCACAAAGAAATAGAGATATAAGACGCAAAGAGTTATATATTTATTCATCTTTACTAGTGAGACGACGTTCACTTCTTGAAAACCTACCAAGTTTCAGTAACTTCAAACAAAGTTACAAGTATTGTTCACTGTTAGTTATGGCTCTTATAATCCAATCTTATCATCAAGGTTGAAATAACCTAATATTCTTTATTTTACTAAGGCACTAGTGGCTCTAAACAAATCAAAAGATTTGTTGTTGGTTGATTTTGTCAGTAACTAGTTCTTAATGTCTTACAGATGAATATGCAACTTAAGCATTTAGACTTTTTTTATCAGGAAATACAAGATGTTTTGAAAAATTTTACAACTTTACAAATTTATAGAGATAAAACTTGAGAAGAGGGAACCTTTAGCAGTTGCCATTGAGAAATCATGAAGAAAGTCTACACGATAAGGAGTTGCTTTATGTTAAACCAGAAGAATTAATCGATTTAAGTTTTTATTGGAAAAAATCCAAAAATCTCACATCGACTAAAAATAAAATTAAGATAAAGTATATAAATAAATGACAATCACCACCTATTGAATTAACTTTAGATGTTGAATTAAGTTCAAAGTTGTATTCTAAAAAATAAGAATTGTATATGTTACTAACAAGACATATTACTCGTGTGTGTTTGGACGGACATTTAGTGTGTGTGTTTTGTTTTATATTATTCCGGTCTATAATTTTAGATAATTTTAACATTTTTTATTTTAAGTTGGAGAAAATTTTAGAACTAATTTTAGATTGAACATTAATAACTTTTACGCGGAATAACTTTTCTATATGAGTTTTTGATCCGTAAAAATTGAGTAAGACATAGGGTTGGCAAAGTGGGCCAGCCCACCAAAAACGGGCCGGGTTGGCCCACCCCACTAAAAATGTGGGCCGGGCCGGGCTGGCCCACTTTTCTAAAGTGGGCTGAAAATGTCAACCCACTCCACTTTAAGGTGGGTTAGTGGGCTAGCGGGCCAGCCCACTAACCCACCTTAAAAATATTTAATAAAAAATAAAAAATATTTTTTTAAAAAAATAAAAATTATTTAAGTTATACTAAAAATTAATGTTAAATTCATGTCTGCAATCATTTTAATACTTTACCTCACATGAGATGATGAGAACTTGAGAAACCAAAAACAACAGAATCAAACAAGTCTTGCAACATTCATTGAACTTCCAAGAACAATTAAACAAAATTAGAATGTAAAAATTAATGTTAAATTCATGTCTGCAATCATTTTAATACTTTATCTCACATGAGATGATGAGAACTTAAGAAACTAAAAACAACAGAATCAAACAAGTCGTGCAACATTCATTGAACTTCTAAGAACAATTAAATAAAATTAGAATGTAAAATATATATGCAAAAACCAATCTAAAATCCATGGAAAATTATGTTATTAGGGTCTAACACTAGATTAATAAATAAAATTAAAGTTTACAAAGCAACATCCATAATTCCATACATTAAATTTAAAATGCAAAAATAATATATTTTTTATTTTATTTTTTTGGTGGGCCGTGGCCCGGTGGGCTGGCCCGGCCCGGCCCACATTTTGGCCCACGTTTTAGTGGGCCGGGTTGGCCCGGCCCGTTTTCCTAATGTGGGCTGGAAGTGTCAACCCAACCCACATTTTTTTGTGAGTTAAACGGGCCGGCCCGCCGGACCAGGCCCGTTTTGCCAAGGCTACTAAGACACAAAGATATTTATAATACTTACATAATTTAGACTAAAATCTTCCTAATATTTATGAGTTCTATTATATAAGTTTAACTCTTTAACTTAATTTTATAATAAAAAATATTCAATAATATATTAGGTTGTCTTGTCTCCCACTGAATACTGATGTGGTTGTGGTACTATCAATCTTAGCAATGGTCCTTCTTTTAAGTGGGGTTCTAAGCCTCTGAATATATATCAAGGTATCATTCACGGGTAGGGGTGGAGACCATAAGGTGGCAACGATAAAAGATCCTTTAATAATTGTTTTCTGCTACACTAATACGGTTATACAGACCACTGTACCACGGTTCAAACAATCAATGTCTGGTCCCCAATCCTTGTCTTGTGCTTGCCACCCCACGATAGCTTGGGGCTAAAAGGTGTATTTACTCCGATCTGAAACATAT
>CM023948.1:26244244-26276998 GCA_013407115.1 Glycine latifolia | reverse complement strand
TATATATATATATATATATATATATATATATATATATATATATATATATAAATAAATGAAATCTATTTACATCGATATAAGAATTGATAGTCTTATACTATTTAATAAATTTTTATTGAATAATTATTTTACAAAATCTACCTTTAGATTAAAAGCTTATATCATATAAATCACATATCTCAAATTTTACAAAATTTAAACATCAATAGGAATGTAATCAAATAGTCTAATTTTCATATATTTTAGAAGTACATAAGACGTTAATTTTTATATATATCAATTAGGTATCAAATAATTTCGAATTAATATAAAATTTGAAACATGTAATCTACATTATATAAAACTTTCAATCTAACGATGAATTTTGTAAAATATTTATCCAATAAAAAGTTATTAAATAGTGTAATATATATATATATATATATATATATATATATATAACTTTTTGGTCTTAAATATTACTTTTTTTATTTAATATTAATATTTCTAACATATTTTTTTATCTTATTAAGATGTTATTTTCAATGATTATTTTTATTTTTAACAAAAATAAATTAAAAAATATTTTTTTAATTAAAATTGATATAATTAAATATAATTAACTAATTTTTTTTAGTTAATGAATCGATTTTTATTTTTTATATTTAAAACAATAAAAAATATCATTTTTGTGTCACCTATACTCTCAATGCTTAAACTCAAAAGATACACTTTAATATACTTATTTTAATGGGTCTTATTGATAAGTGTTTTTAAAATAGATTAAAAAATAAATAAATAATCATTAAATACATAAATCAACTAACACAAGATTGTTTCACTTTAATTAATGATCTTAAATTTATGTCTTTAAAATATAATTATTTTAAATACTTGAAAAAAATTATTATGCCATCCTATTTTATACTGTGAGTGTATAATTTATTTTTTCAAAAATTTTTGTTTTTAATTTCTTAATTAATTAGTATCCTAAAAACACTAATTATTATTTTTTGAGAGTATGAATCAATTAAAACAAATTTGTTCCAGTTTAATAATAGAAAAGTTATGAATATACAATTCATTAAATACTCAAGTTTTGTCATATCGAGTCCCATACTCAAGTTTTGTCATATCCAGTCCCATACTCAAGATTTGTCTAGTTTTGTCATATCCAGTCCCATACTCAAGTTTTATCATGTCCAGTCCCACGAACAGAGGATCACGTTATCTATCCCAAAAAATTATACTTCTTTTAATATATTTTTTTAACTATTGATTAAAATTTACTAAAAATTATAAAATTATATAATCTCACAGTAATTTAATAAGTTTTTACTCATAACTTTACAATTTTAATTTAACAAATAATAAAAAATATGTTACAGCAAATATGCAAGAAAGTGTGTAAATCAAAATATATAAACATTTATATGCCCATTGCCGAGTTATCAATATGTGGTCGCTTTGTCTTTAATGATTGTTGTTTTCACTTCATAAGCTTTGTTTATCAGACGCACAGGATAGCTAGGGTGGGATACTGCATAAGTATAGTTTTAAAAAACAGACTCAGATCGTTGGTCCGACTGGAAATCAGTCATATGACCAATTTGAGCTACTTATTGAGTCGTATAAACCGGTATGACTCGTTTGACCCGGTCAGTTTTATGATTAAACCAGTGAACTACTGGTCCGGACTGGTTTGTATGTGTTTTTTAATGCAAAATGATACACCGTGCCTATTTCAATGAGAAGATCCACTTAAGAAGTTAATCCTCATCTAGACCGTTGATTTTGTTTTAATCGGATGGTTCATAACAATTTTTAAAACTTGGGTCACATTATTCTTTTCTACTTCTCATACCTTTTTCTTTTATCTGGAAAAACATACTCGTTGTGTTTACGGTTCCTTTGCCATTTACAGGAATAAAGAAAAGAAAGGAGAAAAAGAGACTTCTACATCTGTTATAAAAATATAACAGGACCTAAAATATAAGTGAAGCATAATTATCAAAACCATTTTTTAGTGCTATATTCATGTTCACATTTGCAGAAAAATGGCTTCCACATCTATTGCAGTGCTTGCAATAAACTATACAAAATCTATTTTCCAAACTTAACCCATCTCTACAATTAAGCGAAGGTCACGATTCAATGGAAAGAAAGCTTTGCCTCTGAGTGATTATTGTGCTGCTCGTAACCACCGATGTTGGGATATTTTCGTCAAGCTGGAGTCGGGTGATTACCAGTGCAAGGCACATGTTAGCTATGCAGTGGCTGCTGAATATTGGGGACAAGGAATAGTTACACAAGCTTTAAGGAGAGAAATACCCATTGTCATTAAACTATTTTCTAAGACTTCGGGTTTTGGTGGAGGTGGCCACTGTGTTTGCCTTTTGCAGATAGCATAGGAACCGGAACGACGCAAACACCAGCGTATGTTTTTACACGTAAAAGAAAAAGAGGAGTAGAAAAGAATCGCTTGACCCGATTAAAACAAAATCAACTATCCAAATGAGGAGTAACTCCTTAAACTTACTCTTGCAGAATCTCCTTCTCCTCCATATATATATATATATATATATATATATATATATAAGAAATCAAATTATATAATTTTTAATTGAATAAGATTTTCTTAAACTTTATTGTTAAATTAAAAATTCTTTTTACATATATTATATATGAAAAATTTTATATTAATTTAAAATTATTTGTGATATCTTTCATATAAATTAAAATCAACGTAATATAAACATTTCAAAATATAATAAACTAATCATTTAATTACATTCTTCTTACTATTGTTCAATATTGAAAAATTTTGACACAAATGATCTTTGTATTAAACATATATAATTTAATGGTTGGATCAAGAAAAATCACATTTTATATCATGTTATAAAAAATTATTTAATTATTGTCAAAATTATACCAATGTAATTTGATTTCTCCTCTATATATATATATATGACAAGGTATGGAAATTTTAATTTTTTTTATTAAAACCTGATCATATAAACTTTATTGTAGGACAGACCCAACAATAAGGGAGGCCTAATACAAATTTTAAAAGAAAGTTTTTACTTTAAATATGTTGAACCTTTTTACTAACATATATAACTTTTTTTTATCAATGTGAGAACTTTTTTTACTTTATAAAAACCAATAGCAAATACTTTTTTGTTGGTCACTTAAGGCGTAAGCTTTATTTGCTTTATCCTTGGTCCAACCCTAAATTAATCATCCAATGATTCAATGTATTGATCGGATCGATCACCAATTTGGTTTTAAAACTATGTGCACGAATCTTCCACCATAAGAAAGTAATTATATTTGTTAGATATATTTGCTTTTAGATCAATGGATATTTTTCTTTGTTTTTCTCTCAATTTCCTAATTTACCCCTTGCATTTTTTAATTAATACTTTTCTCCATTTCTTCTTCCTAGTTTCTTTATCCCTCCTCCTTCTTCATCATTGGCAGGTGCTCTAATTCTTATTTATTTCTTAAGATTTACTTTTGCCAGCATTTTTCATCCTACCTTTTCATGCGTGTAAGAATCTTATTGTAAAGACGAATATCAAAAGAAAGGAGTTAAATGATGATTTTAGAAATTCTAGTACTCAAATTTTTTTCCTGAATTTTACCACCAAACTTTTAATATTTTATGAATTCTACTATGCAAGTTTTTCATTTTTATGCATTTTACCATTACATTGATAGCAAAATGATATCATTTGTTTTTCTTTAACTTTTTTTGTTGATCATGAATGTTGGTAAAATGCACAAAAATAAGAAACTTTGATGGTAAAATTCACAAAATAATGAAAGTTAAATGGTAAAATTTATAGTTAAGTGTTTTTCAAAAGACAAAACTATCATCTCATATAGCTTCAAAAGCATATGACAGATTTCATAAACAAATCCCATCAGGCATTTTGTAAAAGAAAATCCTTTCACAATAAAATCAAGTTCAAATCCTAGGTCATATAAGTACAAACAAATAAAGATATAAGACTCAAAGAGTTATATATTTGTTCATCTCTACCATTGAAACTACATTCAATTCTTGAAAATTTATCAAATTCCACTAACTTCAAACAAGGTTACAAGTATTGTTCATTATCACTTCTGACTTTTACAATCCAAGCTTATCATCAAGCTTGAAATAACTTATTATTCTTTGTTCTGTCAAGTCACTACTGACACTAAACAAATCAAAATATTTGTTGTTGGTTGATTTTCTCACTGACTAGTTCTTAATGTCTTAAAAATGAATATACAACTTAAGCATTTATACTTTTTTCTCAGGATATACAAGATGTTTTGGAAACTTTTACAACTTTACAAATTTATAGAGATAGAGCTTGAGAAGAGGGAACTAAAGATTTGAATTCTTTGCCCGTTATTCATAACTTTAACTCTTCAAAACTTCTCATTTTTCAAGCCTTTCTTTAACAAGTACACGTTATCTCTAAACGGTTGGATTTTTTCATTAAAGACTTGCACCTAAAGAAATGTCTATTCGGGCATTCAATGCTTGCATTAAATACATGTCATCTCCATGTTGTGAAGCCACTCTCTTTAAATTTTTTGAAGCATACTTTAACAGTAAACATGAGCGTTTGCTTAAAGCATGTTTATCATATCAGGTGTAGCAATACGTGTCTTTTGATAAGTTTGAATTTAAATGTGTTGAGTGTTCTCTTATTTTTTGAAACTTTGACAGATCCTAGGAATAATATTTTAAGGCATTTCCTGTAAAAAAAATCTCGGACACAAAATATTGAATGAAAATCTTGAATATTTTATTAGAATTTAACATTTTTTTGTTTCCATTTGAACCATCAATCGCAAGTATAGTGTTCTTTGTCTTATTACATATAATATGTAACTTTTAACCTTTGTATTTATTTGCATCTAATCAAAATTATTAAGAGTGTTAACTTATCTTATGACTCAACACTTATCATGACATGCTCGCAAAAGGGTTTTGTTGTAATTTTTTATTTTATTTTATTATCACTTATTTTTAATGCCCACTCACTTGCTATTTTTTATTTTGTTTTTAATATTTCTTATTATTATTTATTTCATTTTTAATATTTCTTATTATTTTTTATTTTATTATTACTTATTTTTAATGGGAACAATGGTCATTGTGCCACTGTTAAAAATAAAATACCCCAAATGCCACGCCCATAGTGGTATTTCCCAAAGTGCCACGTGGCATATTTCGCTGGCCTTGGATGCAAAATAGGGAAGTTGAGGTGGTGGCGTCCTGTTGGCCACGTAATTTGCTACAGGGACCAGTGATTACATGGTCATAATGTTAGTGCCCAGGTAGAATTGGGGCAGGACACGTGCCAGGCTTGTGCTATTTCGCCGAGGTGCCTGGCGAATTACGTGACACCATGACATGTGGCAGCTCCCTATTAAATTGGTGAGGGGCACAACGAATTTAGTCTTATATAACCCCCCCTTCCATTTTTACATCACCACACATGTTCTCGTAAATGCTATCTTATTTTTCAGTTCCACACACGTTCTTGTAAATGCTCTCTTATTTTTTAGTTTAATTTCTGCAAAATGAGTGGTAGTAGAAATAGTTTAATCACCATTGTATATTATAATAGGAGTAGATATTTTGGACCTAAGGGTCAAGTCTTTGAAGGAGAAAGTAAAATGTTTCGTATGCCCACAGGATGCAGCCACCGTGATCTGATGAAAATGATTTACAAAAAGTTGAGATTACAACGTGGTCAATCTGTATCTCGATTGATTGCTAGATGTGCATCGGGCAACCCGGTGCAGTAGGTTGCTGTGGATATTGTAGATGATGACGATGTAGCGTTAGTTACAGATGCATGCACATCCAACGGAGAAGACCCCAGATTTATTGAATTGTATGCAAAATTAAATTGTGGTGGACAATCAAGCAGTCAACATTTTGTCCAACCCAAATCAAGAGTTTGATGACATGCAAGAAGTGTGAATACCTAACTGGCAGATGGGTCAACAACTATATAAGGAGTAGGTGTTTGAGAGCAAGCGGGATGTTCAATTGGCAATAAAACAATATTGTATGGCCGAGCATCGCACAACCATAGTAGAAAAAAGTGATGCGAAAAAGGCTTATAATGGTTTGTGAAAATCATTATGACGGTTGTCCATGAAAGATGAGGGCATACCAAAAAAAAGGGTGACACTAAATGGGTTGTAGGCATATGGAACAACCAGCACACATGTGTCAGTCAGAATATTTCTCAAGATCACAAGCAGTTTGACTCAAATTTCATATGTTCGTTGATCTTAGGTACTTAAAATACCTTAAATTGAACTCCAAATTTTGTTGAAAAATGTATTAATGTATTATTGTTTGACGAAATACAGAAATGATTAGGGAGGACCCCAGTGTTAAAATTGGGTTAATTCAGGAAAGGATAACAACAATTCTCGGATTTCATATATCATTCAAGAAGGCATGGAAGGCAAAGCAAAAGGCTATTCTGAAGGTTTTCGGGGATTGGGATGAGTCCTATACGTTCCTGCCAAGGTGGTTGGTTTACATGTTAAATTTTTCTCCTGGGTCTGCCTACAAGCTGGATTTGAACGACCATTTTATTGATGGACAACTCGATGAAAGTGCTAAGGTGTTCAAGAGGGTGTTTTGGACATTTAAACAGTGTTGTGATGCTTTCAATTATTGGAAACCAGTTATAAGCATCAACGGAACCAATTTGTATGGGAAATACCAGGGAACATTGCTCATTGCAATATCAGTTGACGACAACAACTATGTCCTTCCAATTGCATTTGTGGTTGTTTCCGGGGATAATATCGACAACTAGTTGTGGTTTTTGACACTAATTCGGATGCACGTTACGCAAAAAGATGGAATTTATCTTATTTCAGATTGGCATGCGGGCATACTCACCCGCGGTGAACAATGTCGAACTAGGATGGCAACCGCCCAGGGCATACCATATTTATTGCATTCGCCATTTGGCGAGTAATTTTAATCACAAGTTCAGCAATGTCATGTTGAAGAAACAATTGAAGAAATTAGGTATGTTTGCCTATACGACAATGTTATTACATCACTTACTCCATTGATCTTATGCCTGATTTTTACCTCGTGTTTGTATATGCAGCTTATACAACCTCGCGCTTAGATTTCGATGCCAGATTAGAAACATTTATAGAATCAAGCCCTCAAATAGCTGCATGGATTGATAAAATCCCAAATGAGAAGTGCAGTATAGCTTATGATGAACTGAGAAAAAGGTTTGGTCACATGACAACCAATCTTTCAGAGTGTTTTAACAAGGTATTAAAGGAGCCAGAAGCCTTCCTATTAAGTCCTTTGTGCGGTTCACATATGCTTGACTAGTAGCATACTTTGTCGAACATGGTCAGGAGGCCCGTCAGGAGATGGATCATTTCTCCAAATTAGCATGGCAAAAGTATATGACGATGGTTGATAAATCTGCAACACACTATGTCACTTGTTATGACACACTTAAGACAAGATTTGAGGTTCAAGAGACGTACAACATACAGACTCATAGGGGCGGTAAGAAATGGTCAGTCTCATTAGGTGAACGAAATTGTCAATGTGGTGAGTTCACTGCCTTCAGGTTCCGTGTAGTTATGTTATTGCAGCATGTCGACCACACACCACGATCCTAGACAATATGTAGACCCTATATATAGTGTCGCGTATCAATGTTAAGTGTATTCACCGTAGTGGTTTCCAATTGGAAATGAGGACTTTATACCACCAGCTGGACCACCCATCGTTATATCAGATGTGTCGCTGAGACGTAAAAAAGGAAGGCCAAAGAGTACACGCATACTCAATGAGAGGGATTCACGGGAAAGGTCGACGACTCGTACAAGATGTGGTTATTGTAAGGTTGTTGGTCACAATAGGCGTAACTGCCTTTCACACAACCAGGACCAGTGATGTACTACGTGCTTATAGTTATGTACTACGTTTTCATTAATTAATAAACAATTAACATCCAAAATAAGTAAAGTCCATTGTCCTGCATAATACATCAAATTAAAATACGTAGATATAGTCATGCGTAAAACATCAAATCAAAATACAATTAAAGTCCATCATAGTTCTCAGTAATTTATCAAAAAAAAAAATCAGTCATCCTCTCCATGGTCTGCATGGTATCCTCCACAGCGGCTCATATTATGCTCGTATAGTGACAGATGACATCAAAACCGCGCTCCCCTAATCAGATTTCGCCTAATGATGCAGTCAGGCTCATTATCACCATGGTCATCGTTGTCTTCATGTCCCCCCTCCATTGCCACAAATATGTCATCCGTCGAATACTCTCCAAAACTGGGAGAATGTATTAAGTGAGCCGAATGTGCCGTAAGAGTGGCCATAACCGGATGTTGTTCTGACGTTGGAGCGGTGGGTCTATAATAGTCTGCAAATGTGTTCGATCCTGGTGTGAACTGGAACCCAGCTGAACTGGGCCCAGCTGCATACATAGGATATGATGGATACGAGAATCTGGGCTGCGACATCGACAGTGCTGGAACCCAAGGGGGTACTGTGATCCAGGAACATACTGTGGTGGCCACCAGTACTGTTGAGATAGGCCCGAAGGGTACCCCGGTGCGTAGAACATGCCAGTAGGACGTGGAGGAAGAGGTGGTACAATCATAGGTGTGTCCGCAACTGGCGGAGTGGAGTGGTGAAGGGGTAACCCCTCGTGACGCGCACGCCAGTTACTGTGAACCATTGGAGGATGGGCCTCGGTTTGACG
The DNA here is from genome assembly GCA_013407115.1 of Glycine latifolia. Taxonomy (NCBI): domain Eukaryota; kingdom Viridiplantae; phylum Streptophyta; class Magnoliopsida; order Fabales; family Fabaceae; genus Glycine; species Glycine latifolia. The sequence goes on along the minus strand of CM023948.1, from coordinate 26,268,218 downwards.
TCCCACAGGTGGGGGTGCAGGATCTCCAGGATCTGTTAGTCTATCTAAATCATCGTATGCGGCCAGAAGTCGAAGCGCCTCCTGGTAGATCTGACTCATATCGAATGCCCTCTATGCCTCAGGTGAAGCCATGTGGACAACTGTCTCAGCTCGATCCGTCTAGACATCAAGTATTATTAGTGAATAAAAATGTAAATTAAGCTGCAAAATACAAGACTATAAGTAACATGCGAACCACATGTGCATTTAATGCGGCTCTGCGGGTCATCTAGCGACGGGTAACAGAGTAATACCACTGCATGTACTCACTGTTGACAGATAGGTACCCATCTCTCTGCATAGGTTGAAGGTCTTGCAACACAAGGGAATCTCTGTCTGCCCATTAGGCAATGAAGAAACCATGTCGCTGACTCCAATCCACATCTGTCTTCCCCACATCATCAACAACGTACTACAATTAATAGAATCCTCTGGAATAGGCTGGTCAAACCCAAACTGACGCAGAACTCAATCTGGTTGCTGGTAGACGATAATCTCATAACAAATAAGAGGATAAACAACCAACCATCTCTGAGCCATGTCAACCTCCAGTGGATGGATTATGTCAACAAGGTCATAAGGCCTCTAACGTATGTCTCTCGTGTGCATGACATCAATATAATGTCGATATCTATGAATGCGTGTATATATGATTTGTCGTGTATCGTATACATTAAACCTGCAACAACAAAATTACTGCATTACCAACATATACTCCCAATACAACCAAACCATGGAATAATAACATAGAAAAAACAATACATGTGTGCATATATCTCGCGCTCTATGACATCTTGATCTTCCACCCTGGGAAGGTTAGGAGACATAGTCGGGAATTGCATCCAAGCCCACAACTGCAACAACAAAGCACATCCACCCATCTCACGACGTCCTGCACATGTCGCCTTACACAACTCCCTATACAAGGCTGCAAGAACTGCAGAGCCCTAACTGAATGTGCCTGTGTATTGGAAATCATCCAGATATATCAAGTATCGAGCGGGCACAAAGCTCGAAGCGGTGTCAACAAACAACATACCGCTTAAGATGCGCAATATCAATGCACGAGTGTATCTCTGGCGTCCAACTTCTATGCTAGCATGGACCACATAAACATTAAACTGGCCCCGTAACTAGTGAAGGCTCAACAAACCACCATGCAAATCCTGACCAGCAGCCGGCTCAACCCCGAACAGGTCACCAATAATAGGCCAAAAGTTATGTCGTCCATGACGGTCCGAAACAACATCACCATCGGTCGACAACCCCAATAGATGATGTACATCCTCCAGGGTGATGGTTACCTCACCCATCATCATATGAAACGTACGTGTCTTTGGGCGCCATCGCTCGACAAGCACTGAGATAAGCTAGTGGTCGATCTGAAAAAAAATTACACGATAGTTACGTATACATTACAATACAATGAAAACAACACATTAGAAGTTAACGCAAGACTGAATATGCTTACCTCGTGATTGCGCAGACGCGTAACATGATAAAAACCAGTCTGTCTAAGCCATAGGTGGATCTCCTCAGGTATAGCTAGATGATCGTGTGTCACGGCATGCCTAACATTAAGTACATTATCCCGCATGGTCGGATCACCCTGGGAATTCCACACATACGTGGATATATGTTTCTCCTGTAGTGTAAGGAGACTCTGTATGGATGGACCGGGGTAAATGACGCTCAATGAAGACTCAGGCGGTGGGGTTGATGGAACATCTTCATTGTGATCTATTACTCTATATCGAAATTTTTTCATGCAAAATTAATAAAAAATTCTAAACAACAAATGCCTAACCAAAATAAAATATTCTATACCTTAATTAAAAAACAAATTAATATCCTAATGTAATAACATTGTCATTTTTAATTAAATATGCCTATCTTATATCCTATAATTTAACAATCATAAACTAACACTAAATATCCTAACACTAAATATCCTGTAACCTAATGTTTTAAATTTCAAATCTAAATGTTCGTGTATTTTTCCAATTAAAAATATATAAATTTATTAATAGAAATTATATTAAATATAAAAAAATTATGGAATACATTCTTTATAAACTATTAAATTTTATAGAAACACAAAATTTAATGCATTTATGTCAAATTATAATACACATTATACAAACTTTTCATGTAATTTTAGTAATATGTTATATTTTATATATATATATATATATTTTTTTTTATGAACTAAAATATAATACATTAATACATTAAAAAATTATAACATATACCTAATTTATAAATTATAAAATTAGTATTTGCTCAACACACAAGTTACTAAGCTAGTTAAATATAAATATTAAGGTAATCAAATTATTGAAATTATATTTATTGTAAAATCATATTTTTAATTATCATATGCGTATATTATGTGTAGTACTTTTTAAATAACATTGTAAAACGAAATTGTAAAATAATATGTTTATTTATGATATTCGTGTGTATATATATATATATATATATATTATTTAAAATATAATAATTAAAAATTTATTATTTATGTATTGAATTTCAATTATTATTTTAATAATATATTTCAAGTAATCAAATTATAAATATATATATATATATATATATATATATTAATTTTATTATTTCATCCTTTATGAACATAATGATTTAAAATAAATAATTTTCAGTATATAGTTAAATTTACCTTAATACTTGTGTTTATTTTTACTTTTATATATATATATATATGAGAGTAAAATTAAACACAATAAAGGTTATATTCTTTTAATATAACATTTTTTTTATAAATATTTAAATAAATTGGTATGTTTCAAATTATATTTATCAACTATGATATATAATTAATTTCAATAGTATATATTTTATTTATTAAATAAAATATTTACATCGAATTAAATAAATATAATGCTCACACACATATATTATGATCGTATAATATCCTAAATGAATTTATAATTACAACTTTAGGATAAATATTCTATAACAATGTTAAGTTAAATAGATGAAATTCTAAAATAAATAAAATTAAATACATTAAATTATGTATTTCAACATAAGAAAAAGTCAGTTTAATATTCCTATATGTCTATCATATATCCTATAACTTAACAATTATAAACTAATACTAAATATCCTCTAACCTGATGTTTTAAATCTTGAACCTAAATATTATTTAAAAACTAAAACTATATAAATAATAAATATATTCAAAAATTAAAATACAAAAAATAAAAACAGAAAAATAATAAATAAATAAAAAACTAACCAACAAGCTGAGGGAGTGGAGTGAGATTGAGCGAAGGGAATGAAAGTGACAGGAAGGGAGGACTGAAGGAGGGGGAGGGGAGGGTCTTTATAGTGGGCCACGTGGACGTAATTCGCTGGGACCTCCAGCAAATTTGTCCACGCTTGACACGTGTCATTTTATGTCGTTGACATGTATTTCATAGGGTCCCAGCAAAATACGTTGTCACTGTCACATGTTCTACTCTTTCTATCTTATTAACAGGACGACGCCACATCAGCTTGGGTAAATGACATGTCGGTTTGGGAAATACAAATGTGAACGTGTCATTTAGGAAATATTTTTTTTAAACAGTGACACAATGATCACTGTTCATTTTTAATGCCCACTCTCTCGCTATACTTGCACACAAGGATCTCATGCCACCATGCGCATTCGCGAAGTGTCAAATCTTGAGGGTTGTGTGTGTAATGTGTTGTCATAACTCCATTGCTAGTTCATTCTTGTTGCAGGTGGGGTTTCTTCCCTCTAGATCCCATGTTGTTTACGATTTCATCTTCTACGTTCATCAATTTTTCTTGCAGATTTGGGGGTTTCGATACGATCTCCAACACTTACATCAATGTCTTGGTTTTGCTTGAGTTTCTAATCGCATGATTTTATAGTTTTGGTTTTGGTAATTTTACCGTTGGAAAACTGCCTCCACTACTGCATGCGGTGGCCGACAAAATCTTTACTAGCCTTGAGTTTATTTTCCTCAGCATCATTGTGAAATCCTACGACAACGTTGACAGCTACCACTGTGATGAACCCCAGAGAATGGGCTCAATGGAGTTGTCGCCGCTGCTGAATGAAAAAAGAGTGGAAGAGAATCAGATTCAATAAATCAAAAATTACATTGCAAACCAAAATGCAATATTCACTCTCAATCTATATCTCAATGATGATCTTGATCTGGATAGTACAAATTTGGATCTCAATGGTATTGTTTCAAATCGCAAAAGAGAATCAATTATTTGAAAAACAAAAAAACAATCATACTCAAGAATTTAAAAAGAAAAAAAAAGCTCAGATCACAAATCAAAACACAAGCTTAAAAAATTAGTTTGCAATTTGTTTGTTGGGTGGGAGTGATGAATAAGGCATGGTAGTTGTCGTTGCAGCCAAGCACGCTGGTCAGCAGTGGGCGATGCCAACGGGATCTATTGATTCTAGATTTGTTCATCGTTGAGCTTTCACTTCCATCCTTTCCGTTGGGAGAGGCTCTGATCTTCGTGTCTCTACCATGAACGAGAGAGGCAAAGGATTCAAGCAAGGTGTGGTTGCCTGTTGTGGAAAGATAGTGGTGCACAACAGTGAGGGATAGAAAAGGGAGAGAAGAAGATCGGGGGAGAAAGAATAGAAAGGCAAACTATAATAGATGCGGTTGTAAAAACATGGCCGATTTACGAAAAGGGGGCGATTTTTTTTTTAATTACTGTTTGAGGGTATTTTTTAAATTATTTACGAAATAAGGGTAAGTCGTAAAAAAATTTACGACTTCTGTAACTAAAGTCGTAAATTTTTTTACGACTTATATTTTTTTATTTTATTTAATTAAAGTCGTGTAATTATTTACGACTTTTTTGAATCCGATATGTTTAAAAATACGACTTATAAGTCGTAAAATAAAGTCGTAACAAAAGTTACGACATTAACGTAATTTTGTTTTATTTTTATACGACATTACCATACGACTTCCATTAAAAATAAAAAAAAATAGAAAAAGCAAATACGACTTTGGAGTCGTATAGAAATAAAACAAAATTACCTTAATGTCGTAACTTTTGTTACGACTTTATTTTACAACTTATAAGTCGTATTTTTAAACATATTGATTCAAAGAAGTCGTAAATAATTACACGACTTTAATTAAATAAAATAAAAAAATATAAGTCGTAAAAAAATTTACGACTTTAGTTATAGAAGTCGTAAATTTTTTTACGACTTACCCCTATTTCGTAAATAATTTAAAAAATACCCTCAAATAGTAATTAAAAAAAAATCATCCCCTTTTCGTAAATCGGCCTAAAAACATTGTCAATAACATTATATATAATATGATTTTTATCATTCCAACATTGAAATTATTACTATATATTACCTTAATTATTTGTGTTAAATATTGTTAAAATTTAATAATAATATCAAGATAATCAAATAGTTTACAATTTCATATACTTTAAAAGTATATTTTATTCTGTTGTGAAAGAAAAAGTATATCCTATATTAATTTTGATTTACTTAATAAGGTATGAAATATTTTTGGATTAATATAAAAATTCTAAAAGATGATTTTATAAAAATTTTAATCTTAAGATAAGATTATTATAAAATTATTACATTAAGTAATAGTTAATACAATCTTTATTTGTATAATTTAATTCATTTTTTTATGAGAGTTTTAGTGGTACCCCACAAATTGAGGGTTTTGGTATTATTGTTTTTAACCAATAGTGTTTTTTATTGAATAGTACTTATTTCAGTTCATTATAAATCAAATGATCAATATAGTAAAGCAAATTCTCATACTAATCTCCCTTGATTGATATAGTAAACTCATTGATCAATATAGTAAACCAATAGTTGAAACTAATCTCCCTTGATCATCACGAATACACAAACAAGTTCTAGTGGTATTACAAATAATATGAAAGCTAGAATCCACGTTGCATTTGAACCATCCATGTTCTGGTTTTCACCAGCCTTCATTGATGCAATTTTGAGTGTTAACTCTCCGCAGCTGACCTTTTGCCTTTGCACACTTCTAACTCTGGCGAAACTTCTCCCCTATTCTAACTATAAACTCAGTTGGGACATCCTTGTTTTCCTAGACCTTGTCATTCCCCCTCCTCCATATGTTCCATAGCAAGATAATCATTCGATCTTTCCTTTCTTCTTGCAACTTCAAAAACAAGGTGAAGAAGAATTTCTTTCATGATTCGGTCTATAACAAGACCTCCTCTGGGTAATGGCTTAGGTTAAGCTTCAACTACCAATATTCATTTTTTGTGCACATAAAAAATGCATGAATAGTTGTCTCAACTTCAACTTCACATAACAAACAAACAGTTGGAGACTTCACCCCTTTATAATTCAAAGTTGCTATACATATTCTCTACATCAAATTTCTTATTCGTGGTGGAACATTTGCTTTTCCAGATCAACTTCCAATCACCATATATTGCTAGATGTTCATATCCACTAGCTCATTCATTATCATTTTGTACGCACTCTTTATCGAGTAAACTCCATTTGGCATATAGCTTTATATCTTGGTGTCTTGATGATTAGCATTCAACAATGATATTCTCAAGATGGCATCAACATCCTCAACTTCAAAAATTTGCTTAAGAAGCATGTAGTTCCAACACAAAGCTCCTTTATCCATCAAAACTCTCACTTTCAAATCCTCCAAACCATTTCGAGGCGGTTTTTGAATCTTTGTAGGACCCTTCAACCACGATTCTCCCCATTTCCTAGTTTCCACCTCACACCTTCCTTCAACGTGGTTTTGGAAAACAATACGTTTCACCAAAAATATGATGGGTTATTACCTAAGTGAGCATCCATAAAATCCCCTTTAGGAAAATGAGCAAATTACACTAACCTCCCATCCATTTAGCCCTTATTAAACTCAGTCCCACCCTTTATTGTGACCATACGTACCCAAAACGCCTAATTGTTTAATTTCATTACATGGACCTCCCTTACCCCTTAACAGCGTTTAGATAGTTACCAGAATTCGACAACTATTGGAACGTGATGGGGTTATGTTTTTTTTTTCTTCTTCCAAAGTTACCTTATCCCCTTCCTTCAATTCCCAACCCAGAACATATATGAATGTGAAAAATATGAACCTTACTATTCACTCTGGGAAAGAGATCAACATCAATTCATAGTTTTACCCCAACACTTGCACCAAATCCTTCCACCAAAGCAACACAACTGCCAACAACACATTCAGTATTTCAAAACCTCCCTCACTCTTCCAATCTAGTTACACCATAAAGGAGAAAAGAAATAAATTTTTCAGCCAATCACAAATCTATTTTTTATGAAACAACAAGAAATTCTATACCATGTATGAGCATCATGTAAAAATAAAATCCAACAATCTATACACCACAGTGGTTTCCATTATCACAAACAAAGTTCACCACAAAAAAAAAAGAAACAATTCTTCCAAATGGAGGTTTTGCGGTTGTGAAGCTTGCGGTGGTAGTTTTCGTTGTGCAGTAGAGATGAAGGGGGGAAGAAGGTGAAGGGACCGCGGTGGAAGATCTTGAGCGTGCCACCGACGGAGACCACGATGGCCAAAATGGATTTGGTCTCGACTCGAGGAGGCACAAAACAGTCGTGACGGCGGGGCGGCCTCACCCTTTGGTGTGGCAAGTTGCAGGTGGCGGAGTTGCAGATTTGACTGTCGCAGCCCATTCCTCAGGTTAATTTTTCATATCTGACAGTCGTGGTTGGCAGAGTTGCAGATCTGATGGTCGCAGCCTTCCTTTTTGGTGTGGCAAGCAAGTTGCAGATTTGACTTACAGAAAGGAGCGGTGGGCGCTAACCGGAGCGGCGAGCACTGGAGTAGGAATGACAATGATGATGCGTGGATGTTAAGCAAGTTCAGTGGTGGTGGTGTCCGTGTGTGCTGCGGAGAAGATGAAGGTTTGGAGGACCTGAGTGTAGGCTTATTTAGGTGGGTTTGAGAGAGCAAACACAAGGGGATTATGAAGGTGGATTTGATAGACAAGGATATTCTCAACATTTCGCTCAAAACTTAACACGGTTAGTAATGGTGATTATAGGTGAGGCAAAAAAAAATGTAATTTTAATTAGGAAATGTTTGTGTAGTAAATATTAAATACAGGTGAGATAAGTGTAATTTGCTCTAGGAAAATATTAGGTTTTGAATTCTCTTGTTGACAAAGCATTGGGTTTTGGTATAAATACCCTTGTTTTTCTTATATGGCCAGGTTGAAAGCATAAATATTTTGAAAGCCTAAGCTCATAAATTCCTTTGAGACACATAATTTGTCTTAAGCTAGCCAATTCATTCCTCTTGATTTCCTACTACTCAACCTCACCAATATAAGTTCATCATCCTTTGGATCTTATCACCAAGAGTTGTAGGCATAAGGAAATTGTTCATACAATAATTAGGAATAACTTGAAGAACATATTTTACCATTACTTGTATTCCTGCTATTGATAAGGTCCTCCCACTCCAAGAATTTAATTTTTTCCCACATCCTATCCTTGATGAAGTTAAAAATGGCCTTCTTGCTCCTTCCCACAAAAGAAGGGAAGCCCAAATATGTTTCCCTCCACCATTTCTTGTAGTCACCCCTTGAACGAATATCACATCATTCTTCAAACCTTCATCCAAAAAATTTCTAACCACCACAACTTCTCTCTCATCAACTCTAATAAAGAGGAAGCTATTATTTGCAAACAATAAGTGGGAAACAATAGGAGTATTCGTACAAATTTTAACCCTATGCAACTCACCCTTCCTTTCTATATCTTTTATTAGCGTAGATAATCCTTCAACACACAATATAAAAAGGTAGGAAGAGAGAGGATCACATGCCCCTTTGTGGAGTAATAGCTTAATCACTTCATCATTTACATTAACATAGAAATTTATTGAAGAAACACAAAGCTTTATCCATTTAACAAGGTCTGTATGAAAGTCAAGTTTAATGAGCATCTCTTACAAATAACCCCAATCAATTTTGTTGTACACTTGTAAAATGGAATCTTAGTTCCATTGTTATATTTTTCACCCTCAATTGCACAATGGAGACATGATTCCATTATGCAATTTCTCGTGTGTGGTGGGGGGGGCGGGGGGGGTCACGTGGATAGTTCCATTAGCAAAGTTAATTGTGCCAATAGCAATACCCAACAAAATAGGAGAACAAGCCCAGCCAATAGAGGCAAAGATAGACCAAACAGAAAACACAGGTTTAAGTTCAACTGTTTCAACTCCTAGTACCTTCTTCCCTCCGAGTCCGAGTTTCAACTCAGTGTAGCAATGGCGATGATGCAAGGTGTGCAGAAGAACACGCTGTACGTGGGAGGGATAGCGGAGGAAGTGAACGAGTCGATCCTCCATGCGGCGTTCATTCCCTTCGGCGACATCAAGGACGTGAAGACGCCGCTGGACCAGGCCACGCAGAAGCACCGCTCCTTCGGCTTTGTCACTTTCCTCGAACGCGAAGACGCCTCCGCCGCCATGGACAACATGGACGGCGCCGAGCTCTACGGCCGGGTCCTCACCGTTAATTACGCCCTCCCCGAACGCATCAAGGGAGGGGAGCAGGGCTGGGCGGCCCAGCCCGGTAAGCCCAAAACCCTAACCCTAGCATCGGGAAAATTGATTTTGAAGTGGCAAAATTGATTCACAATGGAATTGATTTTGTGTATCAATGTTTTTATCGTAAAATCATGTTAACAGTAAGTATTAAAAAGTATAAAAAAAATTTATACAGAGGAGAAGCTACCTAGAGTTACTTCAACTCGGAATCAATTCTGGAGTTCTAATCATGTCAAAAGTTATCTAAAATCATGTTAACTGATATTTCGATGTATTTCTTGGAAATCCAATGTGAAACTAAACACGAGCTCAATTTCATTGTTTTTGAAACCCTAAGGAGTTAAGGGTTTAATTCATTCTACGTGTTGTTTTTGTGGTTTTTGAATGGTTGATTGATTGATTGTGTTGTGTGTGATTTCAGTTTGGGCGGATGCGGATACCTGGTTTGAGAGGCAGCAGCAGGAAGAGGATATGAAACGGATTGAGGCAGAGAATCGCGCGGCGATGCAGGCGGCGGAAGACTTGCACCGCAAGCAAGTGGCAGAGCAACGGGAGGGAGAGAAGGAGGAGGAGATTGAGATCAAGGATGATCCTATGGCCAAGGCTGAAGCGGAGGTTCTTCAAAATCAATGACTTGTCAAAATGACGCAACTTGGTGAGGGAAACGCTGGGTTTTGCTATATGTTTGCCTCATTGTAATGTCTGATGAATCTTGTGTATGGTATGACATGGAACTGTAAAATCTGAAACAGGATAGCTAGTGAAATGAAATCACCATTAGTTTGGAAATGAAATTACACTACTTTGAACTTTAGATTCATATATACATATAATGACCTTACAACAATCAGTTTTTTCTAATTATTTTAAGGTATGTATGCTTCTGTTTTTAAGTGACATTTAGGCACATCTAAGGTAAATATGCCTTATGTAGTACAAACTGAAGTATGATTTAAATTTCTATAGTCTTACAACTTCTAGAGCTGATTTCAATGTTGTTCTTCAGCAAAAGGAAATTTACGTTGATGAATCTAACTAAATTCTGTAGATGCTGAATAGATTCTGATTCTTACTTCTCAGCCAATCCCAGTTTGGCAGATATGTAGATAGTCTTTTCCGAAGACCATTCAATTGTTTAGTAATTAGTACCATCCCATATCCTTTACCCGAAACTGAGACAAGTATAAATTCTACTAGTTTCCTCAAATCAGAAAGAATAATTACCTGAACCAAGATGAACACTGAGTCCATCCATCATGTGTGGAATAGCCTTAGTAATGCTTCTCCAAATAATAGAAGTCTTCAGCACCAGTCTAGAAGAAGGAATATGTGATTGTAATCTGTTCTGGTTCACAGTGTCGAACCTAAACATTGTTACTATAAAAGATTGAATATGGCTGGGGACATTCCCTACCCAAATTCTGGAACCAAATTGTTTAAAAAAGCCATCCAGCTTGTGAGCAACAGAGTTCCTAAGTCTACTAATATGTTACACAGAACACTCCTCAAAATAGCACATAATTTCCCTGCAGTCTTTGATGATAGGTTCAATAGCAGCCATAGACATTTTCTGATAGATACAAGTACCCCACCACAGAATTATCCGACTCAATAATAACTTAATGAATTTGTTGCTCCTTTGCCACTTCTAAACTCCATCTAACTCACAAGGCCTCAGTAAGGACAGGGCCCACCAGGATATTTTCTTTTTTTTTTCATGCCGAGAATACAACATCGCTTGTATGGTTTCTAGCTACTAGACTCCAACCTGTGTAGCCCTCCTTAAAACAAGCAGCATTGACATTCACAGATGGCTTCCACTTCTGCCAAATGCGATTACCTGAGGGTTTTGAAATTACACATTGCTTGATGGCTTGAATACAGAGAAACAGGGCTGTTGCATTGCACAGACAAATGATTTCAATCATATAAAAGTGAGTGCTATGGTTCAAATTGTTATATTTTCTGCTGCATTCACGCTTTTTATAATAGGTTGGGATTTTCGGTTTTCTTTTGGAATTTTGTGAAGCCATTCTCTATCTTTATGTATGTTTTTTGTGTCCAGCTTTTGAGTTTTGACACTTGTGTTAAATCTGGATATATATTGATAATAGTAACCATTTTTGTCTATAAAAAGCACCATAACATACTAACTTCCTCTGACCTCTGCCACATATTGGTAATATGTACAACTCAATTCTCTCCCAATTTTCAAAATTTGAGTCACATATTTAGTGGTTTTTCATTCTTGTTTACTTTTTGGCATACACTGGTTAATTGGTTTTCTTTATTTTCCCTTTTATTCTAAAAAAACATTGAAGTGAACGGAAAAGGTTTGGAGGAATTTTATTTTATGATCTATATATGATTAGGGAGATGCTTTTTTCCTTTTAATTAATTTTTCATGTTTCTTTATTGGTTGACTTTGTTTGTTAGTTATCCGGGCTCTCTAAAATTTCTTTTTGTTAATGAAAGAACTATCATGCAAAACTCTAATTTTTATGCTCCCTTAAATATAGGAACACTTAATCAAATGAGGTTCTTAATTGTAGTAGCTCTCCCTGGTTTAATTCATAGTGCAATATTTGGAAATAACGTGTTTCTTACATCTGCTCATAGCATTTCTAACCCTTCCATTCTCCATTTGGAAAAGGCAAAGAGATAGGAATCTAAATTTACTCAAGGATACACTTTGTGAATTATTGGGATACATAAATCAGCATAGAAACAGTTTATAACTGTGACTGTAAGAGACAAAAGTCTAATCTCTAGCGTTTCCATTTCTTTGGAGAAATCTCCTTTTTGTTTTAGCATTTTAGTTTGAAGATTTATTTATTGTTTTATAAAGTTCAAATTATAAGTAACTAAAAATATGGCTCTTATATGTGAAGATTTTAATATCTTTGAAAAAGTAGCAAAATAATTTGAAATATCAAATTTCTTCTATAAATTTGTTTTTGAAGAAATGAGAAAAGAAGTTGAATTAAGGAGAGAAAAAAACGAAGAGTCCCAGCCTTCAATCTTTAAGAGTGTGGTTCTTAAGAAGGCTAAAGTTGCTAGGAAGAGATATACAAAACTATTGTTGGGATTAAATTTGCAATCAATATAAAAATATTCACAAATATGTATATTGCATATGTAGATCAACTAACAAAGCAATAAGAAGTATATGATATATCTGTATAAATGTATCAAGAATAGAAGACATGTAACAAAAGCGACAACCATTGCTCCAAGAAGGATCAGCATCAACAATGGATAAGAGTCGCAGGGGTGGACATAGCAATTAGCAACAATTAAGGGACTACGAAGGTAAGCTATTAAGAAGAACCTCAAGAGTTATTACTAGTGTATTATCAAGGGTGATCAATTAGAAAAGGGTGATAGACAATTGTTTTGGGCCAACATTCTAGAGTCAAGTTTTACCAACGTGAACACCCAAGCTAGCAGCCCAAATTCATTTGATAGTTTCAAGTTACATTTTTATATTTTTTGGCATTTGCTATATCTACTCCCTTTTTTCTAAGTACACTCTCCTTACTATCATAAATACTTATTATACCCCCTTACTATCCATTTTTTTGGCATTGTTGGAAGGGGAGGAGTATGCAATCGTGTGAGGGAAAGAATAAGGTTTGAGGGGGTCACGAGGGCAAGGATGGGGATATAAGTATCCAATTAGTACAAGGATGGAGCTTAAAGTTGTTACTCGTATGGATATGGGATCAGATTCAAGTGTTTTTTTAAAACACAAGTATGATGACAAATATTATAAGATCTTACCAATTGACATCATTCCACAAGTAATTAGAAACAAAGGGGAGTCATATCTCAAACCTTTTTTCTTTCCTTCACATGATCGCACATTCCCTCCAACAATACACTCATTCCAAGACAATAAAACATTTTCCCTCTCTTTCATTATAATCCTTCATTTCTTTTACTCCATTTTTTATTTTCATGACAACAAAACATTCCATTCTTCCACACTTTCTTAGTTTTACTTATCTGATAGCTTTACCATCTTGCTACAAACTAGAAAAAGTGCTTATAAGCTTTGAATCTCCATACATGGATTGCACATGTTGTGTAATTTGGTTAGAGTTTAAGTGGTGGGATATATACACATTAGAATATTCTGTTTGTCTACCACTTTACTGAAATGATCATCTTTTTAGATTTAGGAATAGATGCAACATGTTTTTTCCATTAAATTTTGAAAAGTATTTTTTGGAATACAAAATTAAAATTGTATTCTATAACGTACTTTTCAAAACCTATAATTATGTGTTCCGAAAAGTACATTCCATAATGATGCTTAAATTTTTGCATTTCAGAAAGTACTTTTCATAATACAAAAATTTAAACACCAATTTTGGAATGTATTTTCCAAAATGGTGATATAGGGGTATTTTGGGGGTAAAGAGTATTTAAGATAGTAAGATGAGTGTACTTAGAAAAAAGAGAATGGATATAGCAAATGTTAAATTTTTTCTTCTCATAATTGAGATAAGAGTAAGACATTTGGGTTCGGACCCCAGAGCTATTTGCATAACCTGCTGGGGTGCACTTCATACACCATTTGGTTTTTTTCAAATGCTAAAAATGCCCTTGTTGTGTTTCTCCTTATTTTAGTGATTTGTTTCATTGTTGTAAGTTATTTTAGTTGTTTGAACGGTTAAGCGAGAGTTGATCCATGGTCTATATTTGCTTCGTACATGCTGGGTTAGGCTGTGCATTGTGACATTGTTTCCGGTTCGTTGGAGTAGAGTGGCATCGTGGTTGCAGAGCAGAGGTAAGTCTAGCGTTGCTATGCGTACGGATTTGGTAATCCATATGGATATTATGGATTACATAATCTGTATGATTCATACGGATTATGTAATACATAACATCCATACGGATTAATCAATCCATATGAATCATACGGATTAAGTAATTCGTATGATTCATACGAATTGACTAATCTGTATTGATGTTACGAATTACCTAATTCATATGAATTATACGGATTACATAATCCGTATGAATCAAATGAGTAATTTTTTTTAAAAAAATCCAAAAATATATATTTAAAAGAAATTGATTTTAAGTTGACAAATTATTTCGTTGAGAAAATATAATACAATAAGTTAATTTTTCGATTGTTTTTTTTAGATGGTGTTCTTAAGACTTTCATGATATGTTAAAATGTTATTATTATTTATTTAAGACTTTATTGAATTTAATTTGTTTTATGTTATGAATTTAATGATAGTAAATATTATTATTATGCATGAGTATGTTTTTGTTAATGATTAAATTACATTTGAATTTGTTAAGATGGACAACGATGAGTGGATGTATGAGAGTATTATGTCGGAAGAAATTAATATGAATGAAGACATTGGAGCAGATCCTGATGCATTTGAAAATAATAATTGTTTAATTGATTGTTCTGCAGCGTTCAAAACGACTGAGGTATTTAAGTGTTTTTGAATGTAGTTAAAGTTGTTAAATGACTGGATTAAGAAGATTAAAGATGATTTATCCATTTGTGTAAGTGTTTGAATTTCGTGATGCAGTACTGAAACGGGCTCGTACTGTTGCATTTGAAAGTGATTTTGTAGCGGTCATAATGAGGAGTGAAATAGCGACTGGAAAATTAGGAAGGATGTCATTTGTGTTAATTGGTTGTGAAAGGAGTGGAAAGTATAAACCATGGAAAAAAGGTTTCACACCTTCAACCACTAGCACTAGATAATGCGAATGTCCTTTTAAGTTACGGGGAAAACCAGTCCTAGGAGGTCAATGGTGGATGGTGAAGTTAATATGTGGCAATCATAATCATGTTTTTGCTAAGTCATTTTGTGATTACCCATATGCTGGTCGAATAACTGAGGAGGAGAAGATCATTGTCAGTGATATGATAAGGTCGATGGTGAAACCTAAGAATATTCTTGTAACTTTGAAGGAGCACAATGCCAATGATGTCACAAGTTTGAAGCAAGTATACAATGCAAGATATTCATACCGGACGCGTACAAGAGGCAATAATACTGAAATGCAACAACTATTGAAACTTCTCGAATGCGACATATATGTTCGTTGATGTAGATTGGAGGATCAAAATGTTATACGTGACTTGTTTTGGGCACATCCGAATGCAGTACAATTGAGCAATGTATATGATATTGTGTTCTTGATAGATAGTACATACAAAACAAATAGGTATAAACTTTCTTTACTTGACATTGTTGGTGTGACACTTACTGGGATGACATTTTCAGTTACATTTGCCTATTTAGAGGCCGAACGCATAAACAATGTTCAGTGGGCCCTTGAACGGTTTAGAGGGATTTTTTTAAAAGTGATTTTTTCCAAAGGTCATTGTTATCGATAGAGATTCAGTATTGATGAGTGCTATGAAAACTGTTTTTCCAGAATCAACCAATTTATTGTGTCAGTTTCACATTAATAAGAATGTCAAGGCAAAATGTAAAACTTATATTCGGCAGAACAACGCATGAGATTATGTCATGGAAGCTTGGAAAAATGTTGTTGATTGTGCCACTGAGAAGCAATATGATGATTGTGTCATAAAGTTTGAGGTTGCATGTGCACCGTGACCAATGTTTGTTGATTATGTGAAAGACACTTGGTTGAATCCCCACAAAGAAAAATTTGTTACAACATGGACAAATAAAGTGATGCATTTTAGAAATACCACAACTAACAGGTAAGTTTGATGTTTAACATTGCTTAAATTAAGATTTCCATAAGTTTATTGTCTTTGAAATTAATTGATGATATGATAAACTGCAAGGTGGAGTCTGCCCATTGGACCTTAAAGCGGCTACTACAGAATAGTCTTTGAGACTTATGCATTGTTTGGGATGCCATGAACAATATGATCACCTTGCAACATATTGAGATAAATGCATATTTGGAGAGAAGCACACATGTGGTAGGGCATGTTTTTAAAGTTACGTTATACAACATACTTATTGGCATGGTGTCCAGGTACGCGTTAAACCAAATTGCTGCTGAGTATGAGCGAGTCCATTATGTGAGCAAAAACCCTAATCGTTGTAGATGTGTAATGAGAACAATGCATGGTTTGCCTTGTGCATGTGAGCTAGCTAAGTATGCAGTTGGGAGCATTCCAATTAACACCGTTCATATTTTTTTGCGGAGATTAAACTTTTCAGACGAAGATATGCATCAATCAGAAGTCACCATAATTAAAGAGATGGAAGCCATATCCAACCGTTTTCAAAAGCATGATTTGTATGGGAAAATAACACTAAAGACTAAGCTTAAAGAAATTGTGTTCCCTGATTTAAATTCCATGTGCCCCCCTCTGATAAGGTAAGAACTAAAGGTGCTCCAAAGAAGAGCATCAGAAAGCACCAAAGGTCTACGAGAAGGGACATGTCTTACTTTGAGTATGTGGACGGCTTACATTCTGTACAAAATAGCTGCTCCACTCCAAAACAATGTAGTTCGTCATTTGATGTTCTTCCCTCTAAGAACAGGAGCGTTCCTATGCTTGACGAATTTCATCCCTTTATGCAGAAATTCATTGATGTAAAAGCTGATGGTAATTGTGGGTATCGTGTAATTGCCGCGTTATTAGGTTATGGTGAAGATTCTTGGTCTTTGGTACGCAATCATTTGCTCAAAGAACTTGCACAATGGACTGATGAATATATAGCATTGTTTGGTGGGATATTGAGGTTTGAAACCATAAAGCGATCCCTACTAGTTGACGGATTGTCGAAGGTAAAACATCATATCTTTAGTCATTATTTGTCTTTACTTAGAAACCAATTTGTATGAAATATATTTCATTAACAATTTACTTATAGGTAACGATGGATAAGTGGATGAATATTACCGATATGGGTCACGTAATTGCATCAAAGTATAACGTCATTGTAGTCTCTCTTTCACTCCAGCAAAGTATGACGTTCTTCCCTCTAAGAACCCAACCTCTTAAAGATCCCAAAGTTCATCGCATTCTGTGCATCGGTCATGTGTTTGGTAACCATTTTGTTCAGGTATGACATTAATTATTTGATTTTATGATCTGTGCAAAATGTGTAACAGTGATGATTTGTGTGGTTTTGTGTTTCTAATAGGTTTTTTTAAGAGACAATTGTCCCTTGCCATCGACCGTGTTCTTGTGGGCTACTCACTGTTCCAATGAAGCTCAACAGTGGCCTAATTATTACATTGGTCAAATGCAAATGTATACTAAATTGATGAAGTTTCGCACTCAACATGTTGATTTAGGAGATGTGTAGAATTATTTGAACAACTAGAACTGTTGTTTAATTTAATTAATGCATAAGTATTTCATTATAGTTAACAAAGTGCCTTTCTTGTCCAACATAAAAATACAAAAAAAAAATGTCCAAATTGTTTCAACACAAAAACATGGCATTATCGTCATCCACGTCGCCTGCGCTGTGTATCTCTTGGTTGTCTACCCCATGTATATACAATGTCATGGTCCCTGACACCACGGGCTAGAAGCAACAGTTGATGTGTCCTAGAGTATGCTTCAGTGCCCTCTATAACAATCCCATCATCGATCATGTTTTGCAACCCCTTAGCCAGTCATTCGCAAACAACTTGAAACACATAAATAATAAAGCATAACCCAATAAACATAAGTGATAAAGCATAAAGAATGAACTTCTTAATTAGTTACCACAGCATGGGCTAGTGACTGCTCTTGCAGAGATATTTTTGACAATAAATGTGGTGCAGTTTCTGTATCATCAAAATGCACAGGGGGACGAACTGGGACATTAGTGGCGTCAGCAGTAGTGTGGGTACGAGCCTCCCTAAACTGATCCAGAGTCATGAATGGATGAAAAATACGGTAGAACCACTCCATATATCCAGCAACGCATTGACTTGATAATCAACCAAGTCTCCAGTTGCTACAAGGTATTTAAAGAAGTGGACCCATCTCTCATCAACATCTTCAATGGAGGGGACTTCAGACACATATAGTTCTGGGATGTGTTGCATATATCCATACTGCCAAAGTACCCTCTCTGCCATATGCCTGACAATGTGAGCACCCCATCTAATGAAACCAAAAAATAAAGTAATCAAGTCAAAATCCCTGAATGCACAGTGCTCCCCATATGGTGTCCAACAGACATCAGTAGCTGTCAGCCTATCAATGCGTTTACGATAGGTAGTCACCGGTAAGACCTTGGCACTCTTCCACCGGCAGGCATGTGATTGTCTCTCGTCATAGTGGTCATCTGCAACCACATTTCCTACAGTGGGAAAATGCTCATATATCCAGCACTGCAAATTCAACAACAATCAGGTTAGTAAAACTTCAAAATTAAACACACACAGTCACACTGCGGTTTATATAACCCATACGCATGAACAATATGATTACCTATAATAAAGTAATGTATCTAGCCAGATGTTTCTCGTGGTGCTGACATGCGTAATTCAAGTTGTCATACACGTGGAAAAGAGCAGCTGCACCCCAAGAAAATCCTATAGCTTGGTCCATGTCGCGAAAAACTTCTAAGAATACCACACCTATATGTGTCGCATTCTTGTTAGCAAACAAGGTGCAGCCAACAAGATGCTGCAAATATGCCTTGGCTGCTAATATCCACTGCCTCGACTGACACTTCTCATAATAAACCTCTCGCAGCCATGACAGTCTCACATATGCCCCGTGGCACTGTGTTGTTTCATCTTCAGCTTCGTCGACGATGACCTCAAGTAATTCCTCCAGCAATGTAAAGGCCTCGCCCACGACAATCTGATCAAAGGAGTGGAGGGCTCTCATGATAGGGATATGTAACAGTGATGCCACTTCATCCAGTGTCAGTATCAGCTCCCCCACCGGCAGATGAAAACTATATGTTTCCGCGTGCCACTGTTCAACAAAAGCTGAAAGCAAGCCCTTGTCACCAGTCTCTACTGAGCAAACAATTAAAGGAGCAAGTTCTGTAGCAGCAACTAAGCCATCAATCTCAGCTGCATGCTTCCCAAATTTAACAACCTTACATCCATGGGAAGCCAACTTTAACTTAGGACGTTCCTGCAATAAGGACATCAATCAGTTTACAATGATGGATAATCAACAATATAACCCGACTACTATGTAATTCATGATATTATTACCTCTCCTGCCCAGACTCTAAGAGCCACATGATCGGCATACCCAGTCAACATCGAGCAGTCTTCCGGGCCTTCTGGAAAAGATTCATGCTCACTACCTATATCCTCCTCCGTCGCAGGTACATCATCTTCCACATGTGGATCCTCAATAGGAGGATCCTCAGGAAGATGAACACCTGTCCTTTGTCGATGAACAAATGTCGTCGGCCTATGCCTCTTAGTGGTTTCATCTTCATTACCTCTGACATTTCTACCCAATGCTTGGTCGACAACTTGTCCAAGAGCCTGACGCATTCCTCAAGTCTTAGCCATAATTTGTAGAATATTTGTTTACATGTTAGTCTATCACTTAAAACCAAACCACACCAACAACAACACTAAACCATTTCAAATCATACACATCTTCCTTATTATGAACAGCTTCATCAAATTTGGTTCACATACGTACTAACCATAACAAGCTTTTCACTTTCTTTTACATGTAAAGTCATGTATTATATTAACATGTATAAATATGTTCAAAATGATGATTTATGTTGTAAAGACAATATTACTATATCACATGCACCAAAAACATATTTAAGCCAATATCAAATTATGGGATGCCTTGATAATGATAAGTTATAGGAGAACTTAGGTTTGTCAAACATTCTATGGTAGAAAGAGCAATACTTCTAGACTTGTTCATCTTATATACATCCTTTTATAAGAGCTTAAATCTAAATCCTTGGTTGGGAGATGATATGCTTCTAGCATATAGTATTTTTCAAGCTAAAAGAATCAAGAAATTAATAATAATTGAGCAATACATGCTAATACAAGTGAAAGTTTTCATTCTTTTATCTTTATCACTTATTTTTTGAATTTTTATAGCAAAAAACCAAGAAAAGAAGAAAAGAAAGCAAAATCAAAAAGCCTCTGGATTTCAAGATTTTGATTAAAGATTTCACAAAGATAAAAGATAAGAGAAGATTTTGATTAAAAATTTCACAAAGATAGAAGATAAGAGAAGATTTTCACACCCTAATTATAAATAGGGACTTAGGAGGCCAAAAGAAACATACAGAGGCACAGATCTCTGAACTGCTACACACACATTGAGGAAAAGAAAACAAGAGCAAGAAAAGATATCTTAGAGGGATTAACGTTAGGGCAAGAAGATTGATAGTCAAGATTGAAGGGGTTGATTCTTCTTCTTCTTCTTTAAGATTCTTGATCCAGTTCCCTCTATTTTTATTAAGGTTAGACATAACTATGTCTAGCTAATTCTCTTTATTGTAGTTAGGGCCATGAACCTTGTGTGAACTCCTTTGTAATTGATTGATTCTATGATTCTTTTATACTATAGTTATTTTATTTTATCTTATGTTGAAAGAATATATCTTTGTTGGACTTGATCAAATAAAGAACTGAGAATTAGGGTTTACAATAGGAATATTGGGGCTTTAATTTCTGACTAAGGTAAAATAACAATTGGTACACTACTTAGTGATAGGAATGTATGATTGCAGATAATTCAATGTATCCATCGTAATGCTTAATCTAAGAAAGATTACTAAGGAATTAGGGTTTTTGCTTGGGTTAAAAGGTTAAATGCACTAAGGAATTAGGGTTTAACTATTTATATGAAAAGATACATTATATGAATAATTAGGTTAAAAGAATTTAGGAATCAATTCAAGTAAAGAAGGTTGGGATCATAAGTTAGATGTGCTCTGACTACAATTATTTCTCATAATTTCATAAAATCTTATATTCTTTAATTCTCATTAATTCTTAGTTTTTATTCTTTAATTTTCCTTGCATCAAATTACAAACACTCATTCCTATTAAACTTTTATTCATCCAATTTTAAGATAATAAGTTGTAATAATTTTGGTGTTTCAATCCTTGTGAGAACACACTTTATGCTTTGAACTTGTGGGTGGAAAGTTTAAACATTAGATGGCAGGAGCCACTTAAAGTTGCAGGAAGCAAAACTCACATAACTAATAGAAAAAGGATACAATGTATGCTTTGCTGCTTGACCATAATTTAAAATTTTAAATATGGAAGTTCACGTAAAAAGGCCATATTAAAAAATGCAAAATAAATAGTGAACAAAAAATATTAAACCATTGATGAAAATGGGAATTTTAGCATGATCTACTTGTGAAAGTTACGCGGGACAATTCAACACTACTTCTCTCAGTATGATACTCCCTGCTAAACTAACCAATTAACCAAGCGTACTCCGTGTAGTCGGGTACTCCCTTGGTAAACCTAAAGTACTCCTCTAAATCAAACATTAGATACTCTTTGAATAAGAAATTCAAAATTATAAAATAATCAAAGCTTCTCAAACGTTTAAGCTAAATTCCTATTTATAGGCTAATAAGCATCTAACCCAATGCATATGATAAGAAAATTAAGCTATCTATATTTTCAGTTACAATTCAAACTTATCAAAATAATCTTGATCATATATATATGAATAATAATTGAAAAATTATGTTCCTAATTATTTTAAAAGCATTTTAAAAAAATAACACTTCATACGGATTAGTCAATCCATATAGGGTTTACAGATTCTCGAATCTGTACTGTCTTGCCTTCTCCCTTTCATAGACCAAACCAAATAACAACTCATCTCACCAGCGCCGCCACCAACCAGAGAAGACTACCACCACGTCACCAACCAATGCCACCACGGACCACAACAATTCGTCGGACAACGAAAGGACGAATGAATGACCAACAAGCACAAATCAGTGCAGCTGAAGCAGCGGTGGAGGAGAAAGTGAAAATGATTTTAAAATAATATACCAAATATACAAGGGTAAATGTGGAAATGCACTATTACACTAATGGTGTAGTAGAAAAATAAATGGTGTATGAAGTGCACCCCTAACCTGCTGTCTCGCATGATATATAAGCATCAATTTTTAAGTCCATTTAAGTTAAGAACATTTTAGCTTGCCCAATTTAATCCACAGGTTAAGCAGGCTTGACCACGGGCTCCACGGACAACCTGCAGGCTTTGTCGATGGTTTATATGGATTGCTGGTTATGGCTTGATGCCAAGTCTCAAAGGGTCGAACCTGACTTACCATGGCAAGGTAAGTTAAATATACCATTAGAACAAGTTCGAGATCGAATGAAAAAAATGTATGTATTTGTGTTATTTAAAATGGAAGAATGTAATAAAACTAATGTAAAAATCATCCCCCACCACCCCATTCCTTGTCCCTTACTTCCAGCCCGTTCTTAAGTTAATTGAAAGCTCTCTCTTCTTTAAGATGATGCATACAATATAAATAATGTGCTCTGCAACAATAAACCATTAATCATTGCATGATATAGTGAGTTAGATTTTATGTGAAAAAAGAGTTTAAAATTAATTGAGTCCAAAATTAATTGAGTAGAAGCAATTTTGAGTAATTTTTGTGTTGAATAAAAAAATGTATACTGAATTTTATTACTAATTTGATTTTATAATAAAAGCAATCAAACATAAATCATATCACTTTAAAATCAATTTTAACCAAAATCAATTTTGCAAAATCAATTTTTCCAACACTCATCCAAACACACATTTGTGAATCAATAAGTTACAAGTAATGGGGTTGAAATAAAATCCGTGAATCATACACATGTTAAGGAATGAAATAAATACAAGATAGACAAAATTCAGAATCGAACAATGGTATGACGATTATTGAATGCTACATTGTACTTGATGCTTTTTTGTTCTGGCTTTGGCAGCATTGTGGTGTTCTACATATGACCTTGGAGTAGGAGCAACATAGCAAAGAACAACATTAGCAGAGTTGTTGCTGCATAAATCCAAATACCCAAAGGTAGACAGACAATTAACATCATCAGCAGATCTGCTAATGTCTAGATTTCAAGTGAGAACTTTTCTGTCTTAGGATTGCATCACAAACCTTCACAGCATCTAGATTATCTTTGACATTATGCACCCTAACAATATTAGCCCCTCCCAAAACACCAGCTGTGACTGAAGCAATGGTAGAAGGATCCCTCTTGGCTGCATCGGGACAAGAGCAAATTTCACCTAAAAATCTCTTTCTTGAGGGCCCAATAAGCATGGGAGCATGAGAGATGGCCAAACTTCTTGTGGCAATCTCTTCTCTAATATCAGGTAGTCCCATGAGAATGTCTAAATTGTGTTCAGTTTTCTT
>CM023948.1:26232901-26243844 GCA_013407115.1 Glycine latifolia | reverse complement strand
TTTCACTCGTGATTTCAGGGATGAAATGGCAAGTTCACTCAGGGAAAAAACACCTCACCCAAAAACGACACTTGCTTAGGGCCATTCCGAGGTGCGCTAGACAAAAATAATTCCATCATTCCAATGAAAAAATATAAGGACACCTCTAATCAGTAATCCACATTAAAGAAGCTTCACTATCATAATTGGTCCACATTTTTTTTCCTCCCCTTTCCAGATAGTTTACATGTCAAATAGGATGTGAATGATGATAAGTGTGAGAAAGGGACACCAAAGGAAAAAAAAGGCATGCATGGACCGTGTAGCAGAGAGGATTATTAAATGAATACAATAAAAAGCAATAAATTGAAGGAGTAAGAAATGAAAGGTACCTTGTGGTTGGTGGCGGACTGGCGATGCTTATGCGCCTTCTGATGGCTCTGGTCTTCTTCTTGGGAGGCAGATCCAAAATAAAGGAAGGTATTCCATTAGTCATCAATTTTACTTTTTTTATAACTAAATATCATTAATTTTACTAATAACTAATCTTAACAACATTTTTTCCATCAATAATACTTGAACTCGAATTTAAAAGATATTCACTTCAATTTCACTTAAATCAACAACTTGTTGATTTGATTCTTTTATTATTAAAATATTTATTATAATTCTTTAATTATTAAATATATAGCAGTGTGATTAGTTTTTTACTAACCATGTTAGTCTAATAATAGGTTATCTATTTTCTATTAGTTTAGGCTAATGTTATTAGTGAGAAAACATATAAAAATAAGAGTTACATAATTTTTTTATCATTAAAGAATTACATAATGCATGTATTTTAATAATTAGAAAATTAAATTCAACATTTTGATAATAAAGAAGTTAAAAAGAATAAATAAAAAAACAAATAAAGAGAACACAAAGTAATTTAACTTTTTTTTTTATGAAAAAAAAACCTTAAAAGAAAAGGTAATGAAACTTATTTAAACGACATGACGTTTGAAGCGTGACCCCACCTCTTTTTAAAACACCCTTGTCGTTTTGGGTTGTTTCTCTTAAACCCTTCCTCTCTCTGGAACCATAATTTTCTTCTTGTGCTAACCAAACTAAACCTTAGCTACTAGCTGGTGCAGTGTCATGCCTGAAGGAACAACTATTCAGTGTTTGTAACTTGGGCTCATTCCAATGGCGTGTCTTTCTTTTCCCCAGTTTATCTTACGTCCTAGGTTTTCTCTCTTCTATCTCTCTCTCTCCACTGATATTCTCTGCTTGTAGTTTCCCAAAACATTATAAACACCCCCCGGTGAAAAAGTTCATTTTTCAAGAGTCTTTCTTCAATTTTTAATTTTATGGTACAACCAAGAAATGGGTTTCAAGGAAAAATTTGAAATTTAGTATTGAAACCCATTGATACCCTCTATAGCTTTGCTTATTATTTGGATAAGAATATAATTTGTTTCTCAAAAAAATCAATTTTTTCCTTTTCTTTGGGTGGGGGGCAATCATGTAATGAAGTTCAGGACAAGGAATTTAGGAATTTTATATTTGCTGAGCTTTAGAGGCTCAAGTGCTGCTGAATTTTAGTTTGTGGTGATTGAATGTGAGTGTGTAAATCTTGTCTCTGCAATTGTGCAGGTACCACATGACTTGGTCCTATGGTTGCACTTCTTTTAACACAGTACAACTTGGGAAACTGGGTCCTGGGTGTAAATGGGGTCATGTGGCAATGGCTAGGAAAAAGGCCTCTCTAGACTCTGCTATAGAGGAAGAGCCTAGTGACAATGAATCCTTGGTGGAAAAGAAGACAACTAGGTCATCTAAAACTAAGAAGGGGACGACGAGGACGAGGAAGAAAACAAAAGATGAGTCTCTTGGAGATACAGATGACGCCTCCATTGAAGGAAGCACAGCTGCCTCTAGTGATGATTCCAAGAAAACTCGAAGGACTCGGAAAAAGGGTAATCTCTTGATCTTTGTCTCAAATGAAAATGCTGGGAATTATATGCATTATAATGTGTTTTGCTTGTAAGTGCTAGCTGAGTCCTGCTATCGTTTTTAGATGCATCTAGGTCCGCTGGCTTGGAAGAAAAGAAGGAAGTCAAGGAAGAGAAAAAGGTTAGAAGACGAAAGAAAACTGAACAGGAGAAATTAATTGTAGAGGATAAAGGTAGGGAAGCTGAAATCAGTGACCAAGATGAGCCTTCATTTCTTGAAAATCTGGAGGATGATAGTGACAGTGGCTTGGAACTGATAAAAGATGACGAAGAGGACATTAGCTTTACTTATGGATGGCCTCCTCTTGTTTGTTGCTTTGGAGCTGCACAGCATGCTTTTGTGCCTTCAGGGAGACCTGCCAATAGGCATATAAATCATGAAATCCATGAAAGCATGAAAGATGCCTTATGGAGCCCTGAAAAATTTGTTAGGGCGCCTGGGAGCTCTGCTGGTAGTGTTGCCATTGCGCTTGCTACCTTGGGTGGCAAGGTTGCTTTCATGGGAAAACTTGCGGATGATGATTATGGTCAAGCAATGCTGTACTATATGAATGCAAATAATGTCCAAACCCGATCAGTGCGTATTGATAGTAAAAGGGCAACAGCTGCATCAATGATGAAGGTTGGTAAAAGGAATCGACTTAAAATGAGTTGTGTAAAACCCTGCGCTGAAGATAGTTTGACGAAGTCAGAGCTAAATATTGATGTGCTGAAAGAGGTATGAAACTTGAAACCCTTTAAAGAAAAAGATTTAAAATAAGTGAATGAAATTCTCTATAATTTGTAGGTTTTAGCCTGATCATTGTTGATATGGCAATATTATTGAGCTTGAATTGGTATGTGTTTTTCTTCATTAGATGGAACCAAAATTTATTAGTAGCAAAATTGAAAGATTAATATTTAATGGAAATATTGATATGGCAGTAGAATGCTGACATAGATGTGCAGTAGATTCCCATGTTAGCATTTTTGTTGAATATTGGATATCGAATTAATAGTTAGACGAAAGTTGCCCAATTAAAATAGTAGGGGACGAAATTTGTGGGAAAAAAATGAGTAAGAGGATCAAAAGTGCACTTAACCCTAAATTATTTTGTCATCCTGTTTGTGTTGGTTTACTACAACCATTGAAATGGTACATTCACTGCATTGTTGGTTTCCATATTAGTTACGGCATGTGTGCATTTGAATAAAAAGCAAACGCATGAATAATTTAGTTCTAGGCTCCATTTAGGCATGGTTGCTTGCCAAGGGTTATGTTAGGTCCTCTGTATAATTTATGCTCCTACTTACATTTTTGGTTTTAGCTGCTTGGGATGTTAGATTGGTACCAACTACTATTGAGTACTTTTAAAAGTTTAAATGCATG
Organism: Glycine latifolia; assembly: GCA_013407115.1. Lineage (NCBI taxonomy): Eukaryota > Viridiplantae > Streptophyta > Magnoliopsida > Fabales > Fabaceae > Glycine > Glycine latifolia. Next base: position 26,240,499 of record CM023948.1, on the reverse strand, counting down.
TCATGCAGGCAAAAATGTTCTACTTCAATACACATTCCCTGCTTGACCGTAACATGAGGTCAACTACATTACAAGCCATCAAGATTTCAAAGCATTTTGGAGGGGTTGTTTTCTATGATCTAAACCTTCCTATGCCACTATGGCACTCTAGGGAAGAAACTATGATGTTCATTCAGCGAGTATGGAATCTTGCAGACATTATTGAGGTCACGAAGCAAGAACTAGAGTTCTTATGTGGGATTGCTCCATCTGAAGAATTTGACACCAAAAATAATGCCAGTTCGAAGTTTGTACATTATGAACCTGAAGTGGTTGCCCCACTTTGGCATGAAAATCTAAAGGTTTTATTTGTGACTAATGGAACTTCCAAGATACATTACTACACAAAAGAGCTCAATGGTGCTGTTCTTGGGATGGAGGATGCCCCAATTACCCCATTCACTCGTGACATGTCAGCAACTGGAGATGGCATTGTTGCAGGTAAATTATAGTACATTTACGTTTCAATCATAGCCCTGCATTTTTTCACCACAGAAAGTATCAATACATTTTGAAAAAAAAAAAAAAAAAAAAGGTAACTTCTTAAGGCCTTGTTTGGATAAACTTTTTAACAGGCACTTATAAATGAGAGAGTAAAATGAAATAAGTTTCTCTTATAAGTTAAACTCAGTACTTGGAGAAGTTAACTTAAATGTGATAGCTTCTATAAAAGTTTAAGTACATAAGTTGATTTTAACTTATGAGTTAAGTTTAATTTATTTTACCTTCTTATTTTTTTTCTCTTGTAAATGCATATTGAACAGTTTATCCAAACAGAGCCTAAATGTCTGACCCTATCATGTAAAGAAACATTTGAGAGGTGATGGCTTTTGAAGCAATGCAGCAGAGGCAGTGCAATTTATCTTATAATTTCATAGACTTTGGATAAATTATGCTGTCTTGTTGTTCTGAAAATTCAACAGGACTTTGTTCTTGAGGAATTGACTTTGATAAAACTCATTTACCTAAACAGTATTACAGGTGACTAATTGCGTATTTGGGTTAGCATTGAGCCACAACATATATAACAGATAAAACTCAATTGCCAGCCTTTGGCTTAACCTTGATTTTAGGAGGCAAAACCACCTTTGAGTTTTCTTAATGAATGCCATAACAAGCATATGCCAAATGGTAGCAGCACTTATGTTGCTTGTATCTTTGGTAAATTTAAGATTTGTAAAAGAAAGCTTCCAAGCGTTAATTTCATAGACATTTTTCCCACTTCTAAGTTCTCTTATGATCTTTGCAGCTCTCATGCGAATGTTGACTGTTCAACCTGATTTGTTAACCGATAAAGGATACCTGGAACATTCCATAAAGTATGGAATCGATTGCGGGGTTATCGATCAATGGATACTTGGCCGCGTTCGCGGCTTTCCTCCATGTGAAGATATGGAGGACATAATTGCTGACCCAAATGGCATTAGATCAATTTCAGAAACAGAATACCGCATAGCAGTAGGGTCTGCTAGTGAGTAATATCAGTTTTGTAGCCTATGTTTCTCACAGTGAAAGCGTTCATCCCTTGTATAGAAAACTGAGTGTTTTATTTGTTTCTTTCTTTCTGTGTTTTCCACTTCTAGAGGCTATATTACCTTAGGTTGTTGTATTTCCCTTCTTTTTTTTTGTATTATCAATTACATTCTCATTATAATCAAAGCTCGATTCCCCACTTTACTCTTAACATTTACTTGCCAAATTTGTGTACTTTCTAGGCCAGTTTGGATGAATTTTTCTAAAATCACTTTTGAGAGAAATAGCAGAAAAAGAAAAAAGAGTTTATCCACGTACTAAAATGAGTTGTCTATTAGTTAACAATTAGTTAATTTATAAAATTTCTCTCAAATAAGTCTAAAAGATGAGAAGATGCCTACAAATTAATTAATGGTCAATTAATGGAGAATTTATTTTAATTTATGAAAAAATTGATTTTTTTTTCTTATTTTTTATCTTCTAGAAATACTTCTACAGAAACTTATCTAAATAGTCTACTTGTCTCTTTTTGCATCTCTTATTCCGGGAAGTTTAAAATGTTTTGATGTTTTTAGTTTATCTTAGCATTTTTTTTTGTCTTCATTAATAAAGTTGTCCAACTTTGTTCAATTATAAATGGTTATAATCACATCACAAACGCTGAAAACCGAGTGTTTTGACAATTTATGTAAGCAGAAGCTAAGACTACTACCAAGAAATTGAAATTTTAAATTATTTTTAGGAACATAGTTCCCTAATTAAATACAATTTTCGAGTATATAACTTATTTCAAATTTTTAATATATTATGAAGGTTAAATTATTTTTTTAATTCTTTAATTTATTTTTTGATCCTCTAATTTTTTTTATTCAATTTGATCCTCTAATTTTTAAATATTGAATAGTGATTTTTATTGTTTTTAGTATTGCTCTTACTTTTCAATTCAACAATTTACTTTTAATATTGTATATTTTAAAAATATTAATTTACTTAAACACTATCATTAATTTTAATATTAAGATAAATTATTTTTAATATATTACTTTTGCTATTCTTTTGAAATTTTAATTCATTAATTTTGATATTTTAATATAATTTATTTTTTAATATATGACAAGCAACGATTTTTGTTTCCAAAGGCAAAAGTAAGTAAATTAAAAGCATATAAGTAAATTAATGAATTGAAAGGTAAGAAGTAAGAAGAATATTAAAAGTAATAAAAAAACACTATTCGTAATATAATAAAATTTTAAAATAATTATAAAATTACATTATATTTAATTACCATATTTATCTAAAATAATAAATACATTTATTTTTTAATATATGACAAGCAACGATTTTTGTTTCCAAAGGCAAAAGTAAATTAAAAGCATATAAGTAGATTAATGAATTGAAAGGTAAGAAGTAAGAAGAATATTAAAAGTAATAAAAAAACACTATTCGTAACATATTATAATTTTAAAATAAATATAAAATTACATTATATTTAATAACCATATTTATCTAAAATAATAAATACATTGTTTAGTTAAACTATGCACCTAAAAAAATCTAATTATCTTAATTTAAAGTATATTTAATTATCTTAATTAATATTCTTTATATTATTAGTCATGTTAACACTAAGCTAACGATAGTTAATATTAAAGACACTAAGAAGACGACTACTATAATGCCAGAGATATAAAAGTAGCAAAAATAATAATCGTAAGAACTAAAATCAGATAAAGACATATTTATAAGGACTTAAAATATATTTAAAATATATTTAATAGTTTAAGGTTTTATTTAATTTTAATTTCTTATTATTTTTAGTAGAGATAAAATATTTTAAAGGATTAAAATAAACAGTGTCAAAGTATATAACTAAAATAAATAAAAAACATTATATTAAAAATAATAGATGGAAATCAGTAAGAATAATATAATAATTAAAATAAATATTTAAGATTCTTTCAATTATATCTTATTATGTACCTAAAAAAATTATATCTTATATGTTATGTCCAAAAAGATAAACAAAATAGGTATAAATGATAAATTTTATTAAAATGTTGAGAATAAAATGAAAAACTAGAAGTTTAAGTTATAAGTTCAAATGTTCTTTCAAGCAATGTTTAAAAATACAATAAATTAGAGAAATAAATTATTAATTTTGTTTATCAAACATCTTTATTTTTTATAAATAATTTTGGTATACGACGACAATGAAAATCAAATCTAAATCCTCCTACACTTATCTCAATTTTTTTTCAATAGGTTGACCTTAATGAGTTAAACGTTTTTTTCAAACAAACTTATAAAAAATAAGACAATTAAGTTATAAGTTAAGTTTAATAACTATTTCAAGTTTAAACACATAACTTGCACAAAATATAAAGTTGAAAGGAGATTTTCTAAAGGAAAACATTATTCTACAATATAAGTTTGGCGTTGATTCATCTCTACATTATCTTTAGCTTCATTATTGTTGGACTAACATTCTTGAGAGTGTCCTAGAACTCAAATTTGTAATTATGGAATTCTTTTGGTGGTTTAAACCTTTAGGTGGGAGGTCATCTCATTATACCCGAACTTTGTACTAATGCTTTAAAATATTCAGTTGTGACATTGTCATTAGCCATTAAATCTCTTGTTGCTTATATCAGAGTGATGGATGTGGGTGGACATAGCTTTCGTCTCTCCTTTAATTACTAGCATTTTTAGTAGTTCGCTCAAGATTGGTATCAAATATTTATTTCTTTAATCTTGACGATTTTCCAACTTGGTCTAGGTTATTCAGTTCTTCACTGTCGCCTTTTGATAAATGAAAGGAAACCAAATGGAATGCATATAATAATTAATAAGAAGAGCAATTCAATCCCATATTCGAATGCAATACTAATATACCAACAAAGTTATTAATTTGAGGAATATTATATTCGATTTCCTTGATAAGATCTTGAATTTGAACTTTGAGAATAAAAATAAACGTAATTGAAAAATAAGAATCCCACTAAATATAATTAGTTAAGTATTCCAACAAAAATTAATCATCAATTTTATACTCTATACTAATAATATGCTTAAAAAAATACAAAAATAAAGAATGATATAGACATGAAATCTTGTCCATAGTCATTTTTTATAAATAAAAAAATTCACTTCCAAAAGATATCATGTGGAGGGTTGGAAAAACTGCTTTTTAATTGAAAAAAGAATGCGATTAAGAAGTTATGCATGATTAGATTAATTTCAAACACCAATTTAAAAACAAGTCATGTGAATACATTTATCAGAAGTTAAAAATAACTTATAAAAAAGGTTCCAACTGAAAGCATTTTCTTTTTAAAGTTTAACGATGGGTCCTAAAACTCTGTACAATAGAATTTATTAACTTCCAAATTCATCAATAGAAACAAAAGAAAAATTGAATAATATATAATTAATATTCTATTAAAATATCATTATCTTCTATTGTTCTCCAAATTTTGAACGTATAAACACTTTTATTTTATTTTCTAAAGTAATCTAAATGATAAGATGACAATAATTATCATCCTTAAAATGTTATATTTTTTTATTACAATCAAGGTTGTCAAACTCACGATTCTATATAAACTCATAAGAGTTTACTCGATATAAAAAATATATTAATATTTTTATATATAAAATCATAATTAAATATTTTAATCCTAAAATAAATCAAAATAACAAACTTTAACAATAATTCAATAAAATAACATAATCCACACTCAAAAAATCACAAAAAAAATTTTGAGCGTGAATTATGTTATTTTATTGAATTATTGTTAAAGTTTGTTATTTTGATTTATTTTAGGATTAAAATATTTAATTATAAAATCAAACATAAATTCATATAATACAAAACATAAATTTTTAAAATAAAACCATTTAAAAAACATGAAAATAATTCAAATATTCATCAATCCTCTAATTAAATCATCTCCAATATCACCATTACCATCATCATCTTCAAACTCTTTCAAATTTACTCCGAATTTGATCTGATTTTACTGAGTTTACTCCGAATCTACCAAAAAACAATTCTATTGCAATTCAACTCTTTAGGAATATCTAGACTCGTAAAATCATACAATTTTACAATTTAAAACTAGAGTTTGATAAGCATGTAAATCTATAAATATGAATATATGTAAATCTAAACGTAAAATATGAATATATGTAAATCTATAAGCTAAAAGGGATATATGTACTTATTAACATGAAATTTGTAGAAGATCAAAATATATTAAACTGTCTTTTCCATCATCCCTTCAAGCACTATACGTGCTCCGACAAAATCAAGTTAATGATATGTGAGTCCTTGTTGGTGCATGTTGCATCCATCAATAACCCCAAACTCCAAAAGAAGAATAAGTAAATAGATACTTGATGCCACATACTATCATCTACCAATTGTCAGAGGATTCCTCAAATTTAATTATCAACCAAAAAAAAGATAGGAGACATTCAAATTTTCCATCATCAAGTAGAGAATAGATATATTGAAACTGAAACAAAATAGATAAACAAGAAAACGGGAGGGTGTCGGAAAGTGAACTCTTAGAATTACATGAACCTGATTTCACTTTCATAATAGCAAACAGGTGAGACCATCATCATAGCCAATAACCCAATGAAGAATTAGAAGGAGACAAGGGTGTTGGAACTTGGAATGATGCTCTCACAACTTTTATTAGCCGGTTACCAAAACTATACCACAATTTCTCCAAAGAACCTCCCAGGAGAAAGCAAGAAATGGAAAAAAAGAAGAAGAAAGAAACAAAGACTTTCTATCCAAGAAAAATGAAATAGGCAGGATTCTAAAGATGGTCAACACTTGTGAAATCTCACAACACTACATACAAACTTACAAGTCCTACTTGTTCAAATTGGAATCTTCAAGTTTTGAGGCAGCCAGTTTATCCAAAAACCACACCAACTTCCCCATAGCTGGTTGGACCATTCTCGCCGGTATTAATGGGCCATCAGGTCCAACATCGTCTATTGCCAAGTGCACGGATTCCGCTTTGCTTTCACCGGTGACAACTACTGCAACATTGGATGCAGAATTGATGACAGGCAAGGTGAATGTGATTCTCTCAGGTGGGGGTTTGGGGGAGTCAGTAATGAAAGTTACCCATTCTTCCCTTTCATTGAGTGCTGAGTGGTTAGGAAACAAAGAGGCAATGTGGCCATCTGGACCCAATCCCAGCAGAATGAGGTCAAACTTGGGACAATCACTAATCTCAGACACGCTGACAACACGGGTTTTCACTAGCTGTCGTATGACAAACTCGTAATCATCGGCAGCTTCTTCTGCTGACACAGAATCGTTAATCGAATGCACATGACTAGGGACAATAGACACCTGCTAATGCAACAAGCATATTAGCAGAAGATTATGATTGAATATTAAGTAATCTCATGGAATATTAAAAGACAGACATGGAGAGATAAAAGGGAGAATTATTTTTACACATCAAAGCAAAACATTTACATCAGAGGCTCCCATATTGCATTTGTTGAACTCAATATTTAAATAAAAAGCAAGAAATCCTGAATCATCTCTTTTTCCCCTGCTAAGCAATTTATCCACCAGCATAACATGTATTTAATAGAAGGATAAAAATGCAATGCAGGGTTTACAAAACGGTGCCTGAAATGAAGAAAATGCACTCTAACAACCAGGAAAACACTGACAAAATTACTTTCTTAATGACAGTTTTGCTTTCTTAATTAACACATAGGCATTGCAGCAACTGCATCAAAGGACAACAACACACCCAAGCTGAATGGTATGGATCTCAGAACAGAATCAGCCTAGAAAAATGCACAGAAGATAATAGTGAAGACATAAACATGAAGTCGGAGGAATATTGAATGTTACAGATCCTACTATGCAGAATTATTTGAATTCTTCAGATATAAAGTATATTGATCATTTGACCAAAAGCCAATTATACAAAACATAGAGCATAAAGAACAACCCAATCATCTAGCTAAAGAAACAAAAAAAAAAAAAAGAAAGTTTTACAACATCCCAGTTGAACCACACCTTTTTCCTGTATTCATTTACA
>CM023948.1:26158916-26232501 GCA_013407115.1 Glycine latifolia | reverse complement strand
TTGTAATGCATCTTATATTGCTATTTAACATGTAATAAAAGTACAATTTTCTTGCATGATGAAAGCATTTATGACACAGTACATACATATTACATAATCAGATTGAAGGGATACTATCTAATATACTGAGAACTCCCTCTTGCCACCACTATCCCTTGTACCTCTGTACTTTATGACCATCAAGGGATGCCTTGTATTTGACTTAAATTTCATTAATGCTTGGAAACTTTTAATTCAAAGTGGACTATGATTCCAAGAAGAGTAGAAGACAACATACATCTCAATTCATGGGGGATTGCAGATGGCAGAAAAGTAGAAATTAGGCCAATAAATAAATTTCAGCCAATTTAGAGCATACAGCAAGCATAAAATTGACAACAATAGGACTAACTTTAAAGGTAATCAACTAGAAATATAGACATAAATTCAATTTAATAACACATCCTTTTTTCGTGTCCGATAATCACATTCTAGTTTCTACTGTAATTTAATCATATTTGGACTCTTTGAGACAAAGCAATGTATCATGGGAAATACAGATTGTTGGAATACTACAATATTGTGGGAATACTAATTGGCAATGTACATAATTAATTAAGGGATTAACAAACAAAATGAGACAAAAGTAAATAGCCAAACAGAGTGCAGACATCATTCTTTAATACCCATTTCATAAAATACAGATGAATCATGGGAAATAGACATGTAGATCAAGATGTGTTTTGCATAGCAACCTGATAGCACACTATATACTTGCTGTACTGTATGAATCTTCATTGTGCAATGTACAGTGCTCTGGAGTTATTTCAAAACATATTGCTGTTACTTTAAAACTAATCTAGCTGGCACTAATAAAACTGTCATTAAGAAATCATTACTAAAACTTAAAGATAATAAGGCCTTCTAAGATAGTTTGTCTCTTTCAGACAGTTTCACTCTTCATATCATGCCAAAGCTGAGCATACAGAAAAAAACTGTTTCTTTTTAATGTCTCTACTCAACTTAGTCTTACTAGGAAAGCTTATACTTCGCATGAATTTTTCTGTATCTTTTCTGGCTGGTCTTTATACCTACATGCAGAAAGATGTATCTAATTGGTTTCAGAGTGTAAAGTCATTCAACTGTGATGTTCAGGCTGGACTGAATTGTCTGATCAAGGGTTTTCTTAGAATCAACATGATTTGCAAATTTGACACATGATCTGTTAACTACGCAACAAGCTAAAATGTCCAGGAGTCATCTGAATGAGGTTATCCTCTCCGCTTTAGGAAGCTTACACGGTATTGGATTATTGCAGTTATTAATGCTACAACCTTCAAGCAAACCTGACAACCAACTTGCAATACATGGGAGTAAATTGGAAAAATTGGAGGCACATGCCACTCATGCCACTGGACTTTTACACATTTGCTTCACGTCAGACCGCTATGTTATATCTCAACCCCAATGGTCTTTCAAGCTAAACTAACTGGTGAATCTTAATATAACCCTCCTGCTTTCAGCTTGGAATGAAAACAGTGAAATTTGGAATCCAGTTATCAGACATCCATTCATCTTGGCAGTTGGCACACCCAATAACTTAACTCGCCATCACTAAATAATAAGTTGAGGTGCAAGTAATCTCCTGGATCCCTTTGGAGGACAGTAAGGTTTGTCAGCTATCATGTGCTTATCAGCAGCAGCTGTTATCATAGTCAATCCTTATCAGGAAAAAAAAAATCTCACTCCTATACACTTTAGATTAAGAATTTAAAGTGTAAAGTAAATTCAGACACACAGAATATTCAGGAAAGACTCCTTTATTTGTTCATAAAGAATGATCATTATACTCCCATCAAACTGTCTCGTATAAATATTGAATATCTACCATTACAATCTTGCAGGTCAAGTACCATAACCCTTCAAGTTTCAGCATAATTCTTTCCTCTACTAAAGACAAGCTTTGGGCAGCAGCCTTTTGAGAATTCAAACTTATGTGGTCTTGGTATATAAAGGGCAATGCCCCTATCCCACACCTTGAAAAAGTAAAGAAAAGAGGATGAAGAAGAAATTTGTAGTAAACTAATGTATGCCTCCTAATTCTGTGAACTATAAAGGGTCAATTTTGAGCCTATATAAGAAGCTTCTTTATATAAACTCAAAATTGAAACATCTATTCAATATTCAAAGTCAACAGGCAAGACCAGAAGAAACCAAAGCCATGAGAAGGTAAATTAGAAAAGAAAAGATATTAATGCTCAAAAACTACAAGTATTTCACTTTCCTCCAAATTATTCTGAGAAGAAATCATTCTTTACATAAACAGGATAAAGAAATGAGAAACGTGATATTTTTGAATTGAGGGCACAACCTTGGACAAAAGGCCATCTTTAGCAAGCTTATAATTGCTATCGGCATGGTTTTTCGCCACAACATGCTCGTCAGCCCAGAAGATATACCACTTGGACCAGTCTACTGTCTTGTTATAAGGAGCTTCACAGAGTTTTCTGTTTGCAACCATAAGTTTTAAACCAACACTAAATCATGAAAGCAAAGAAACGTTATATGGAAAAGATAAGATACAAATACCCCATTAAGCCAATGAGAGAACCACCAGATAAAGCAATGGCAAAGACTCCTCGCTCTTTCACAGATGCCTCTGATAACTCAGCAACGTAGTCTGCCAAATCAGTCCTTAGCTCATCCACACTCTCATGAATCCTCAACTCTCCTCTATTCTTAGCCATGGTTCAAGAGAGTCCAAACTCCAAAAGCTCTATTTTGTAAACCAAAAAAGAAAAAAAGAAAGACACAAAGAAAGCATCAAAAACAATATCAGATCTAGAAATAACAAAGTCAATGAAATTCAAAACACAACCAGCTTTGACATTTAGCCTTCCTAAACCTAAAACACAAAGGGAATTCCAAAGTTGTCCAAGATCCAGCTTCATAGCTAAAAACAAAATTCTAAAAAAGGTAAACAAAAAATCAGAACATAGATACGAGATCATTTCACTTTTTGTTTGATTACAAGACTTACATGCCTACATGAGTTGTTTTTGGTCTTGACCCTTCGGTTTATCAGGAGAAAGGAATCATGACTAATCCGGAGTTTGGCTGGAAAGTAAGTAAAGAAATATTTCCACCAAGAATTAAACTTAAATAGTATCCGAATGATTTAATCTTAACTTCAGCACATTAATCACTTGTCCTCAAGACAATCACTTGGTTACGTATGCATACATGAGTCATATAGTATAACTAAAGTGTTTAAAGAAAAAAAGAAGAAAAAATTCTTTAAGCTACGCATGAAACGGTTCACCCCATAAATTCAATTTGCATGTGGACTCTCAAATTGTCAAAAAGAGAGCAAAATTCAACAAAAGGGTATCATCGCACAACCAAAATTTCAAGAGATCGATGCCAAGAATTGAAAAAGGGTGGAAAAAAGTGCACACTTGACGATTGCAGAAAAAAATTCAAAGAACAAGAAACACATGCCCCAGATCATAAAACATGTTCAATAATTGACAACCCCCCACTGCAGCAGAAACTTCAAGAAAAACAAAACGAAACAAACAAAAAAACATGAAGGTCAATCATAGTCTCATGCAGTTTAACATAACTGGAAACTGCATTACACAAAGAATCGACACGTTTCACAACAGTAGAAAGGAAGAAAATGCTTACAAAGAAAAAAAAAATTAAAGAGGGGGTGGCACACAGAAGAAGCTGACGAATGTGGAAGATAAGTATAGGCATATATATATATATATATATATATATATATATATATATATATATATTACGTGTGAGCAATTGGATTGTATAAGGTTCTAAAGGAATTCAACCATAAAAAAAATTTCATATATTATTCTAAAATACAAATATAATTTCTTTGACACAAAATAAATATATAACCAATGAGAATTGATAGATGCATAAGCAACATCACCTTGTACAGTTAATTTTTTCTTAGCTGCCCTGCACCGGATCATTTTGGACGTGTCTGTATTTAAAAAGAGACCATAATTTTATTTTATTTTTAATTTTCCGCCAGTATTTATTTTTTTTAGAAAAAATCTTGTTTGAGATAACAGAGCATCTTCCTGCATATACATTTAAACTTTAGTTCGTTATACTGTGACAGATTAATCATTTCTAATAATTTTTGCCTTTATTAATAGATGATAATTAAATTAAACTTGTACATTGGTGGGGTGTTATTAATTGAAGGTAATATTTTAATTTTTAACATTTTATCATTATATTCCCTAAAAAACCATTTTATCACTAAATTTTAAAATTTATGTTTAGCTTTATGAAAGGATAAGGTGAAGATATAAAAAGAAACTCAATAAATAACTTGTGTTCTCCAAAAATTAATTTAGAAACAATATGTTTTTTTAGTCACAAAAGTTTTACAAGACTAATAATTAAGTTGGGGTATTAATATTTTGAATAAGTAATTAAGAATTTAGTAGCAATAAAATATTGAAAGGAAATGCTATTTATGAAGAATTTATACCTAACATGGTTATTACGTGCACCCAATGATGGCGACAGAACAAAGAATATGTCTAACGTAAACGGATAAAAACGAAGATAGTGGCAGAACGTTGTTTGCGAGCAAAAACAAATCACCTATGTTAACAGCAGATAATAATGAGAAAATCTCAGGATCCTAGATCCCCTGCTATAACATCTCAAAAGGAGAAACAGAAACATAAAGCCCAAAAAGAAAAGGCTTTACTTACTGATTTGTTCTTTAAATTATTTCAAATGTTTTAATTTAATCCTTAAATTTTCAAAAGCTCTAACTATAATTAGGTTCTCTGATTTTTTAAAATGTTTCATCAGATCATTTTCATTAAATTCTGGCGGTATTCACTTACAACATGTGGCGATTTTCATTGATGGTATTAGTTGCAATTTGACAAAAATCACATAATTGAAATATTTTTAAGATTTAAATATATATTTATTTCTTTTAATTTAAATAATTATTTTTTTAATTCTTAAAAAATATTTTTAATAGTTTCTCAAATTTTTTTAAAGTATTTTTTCTCTTCCCATTTTTTGTATTAGTGGTGTCACTGTAGCAGTTTTACATCATTAGAAATATTTTTTTAATTTAATTTTTTTAAAATGATGTGTAATAGTTTAAAATCATTAGAATATGTAAAAAAAATACAATTATTTAACATGTATGTTTTTATTTTTCTTCTTTAAAATTGTCAAGTCACCAAACCATACGATTAAAAAATCTAGCAATTTAATATTGTCAGAAATCATTTTTTTTAAGAAATTTTGGTGGTTAAAAATCATAACAAAGTATGAAAATAAGAACACATGAACAAAAAGAAACTAAAAATAATTTTTCAAAATTTTGAAGGATTAATAAAAATAAATTTTTTAAGGACTAAAAATAATAATTATTCAAATTTAAAGGATTAAAAACATTTAAAAATCAGACAACCTAAGTAGAGCATTTGAAAATTTAGAAATTAAATTTAGCTATTTTTAAAAAATTGCAAACAAATTAGTAATTAAGCCAAAAGAATTAGAAAACTATAAAAAGTTCAAATAAATTTGATTGGATAGTAATTTCAGTAGAAGATATTACAAATGTTCTATTCTTTGAATTATTTATCTCGTTCAAACAAAGATAGTTATTATCTCACAAAAAAACGAAGATAACTATTGAATAAAATATAATTATAAAACTATTCATTAACTAAAGACCAGTAAATACATTAAATTGATATCTAAAAACAAGTAAATACATTAAATTGTTTGTTAAATAAATTTTAAAATGTATTAAACAAGAACTTTTTTGAACAAGTTTATATTAAATTAACTTTAAATTATAGTGCTTTAAAACAAGAGGGTTAATTGTAGTATTTAATTATTAAATGACCTTTTCCACTTACATCATTCCCAGCTAATCCTAATCAAAATACAGCCAAACACTAATGTTAAATCCTAGATATCCCACTTTTAAAATTATCTAACTAGACCTAAACCTTTGAAAAGTGTAATGTGATGTTATTATTTTTTTACCTACCAAAACAAAGAACCTATCAATCTATCTATCCATCTATATGCATGTTATAAAGCATATTTTGTTGTCAAATAAGACAAAATAGAGTAAATTTTTTATATAATTACATTGATTTAACTAATATTTTTTATGTAAACACTTTTTTCAAAAGAATTCATTCTTTGCTTTGTCATTTATAAAAAAAATTGTGAGACTCGCAAATTAAAAAATATATATGCCAACTTTTTAAAATAAAAAAATGAAATTAAAGAATAACGTACGAATACAAATGTGGTTTTCCAAAGGAGGGAGATAATTCACGTGGTAAGATCTAACCATTGTGTAAAATTAATGCATATAATAAATTAATTAATAATATTGTGTATTTTGACAATTATACATGAGCATTTTTTTTTTGGTAATATCAACAATACATGAGCATGAGAAGGGGGGGAGGGGGAATGAAAAAAAGATAGGGAGGAAGGCTCGGTCATGAAAGACAAACCAAACAACTGTCAACATCACTTACTGACAAATATACAAATGAGTACTTGTGTCTTGCAAGAATTAAAATCAATATTTTACTTTACTTCACATCACAAAACAATGAATGAACACAACTAAAATTTGTTAACTGTGCATCCACGGATGAATTGATTATTAAATTTTGAATAATGCATAAAAATATGAATGTTAAATAACTTTTAAGATTTACATACTAAAGTTATAATATTTTATTTTCTTTTAATAGAAATATATATCTTCATTATTTGAATAATAACTTATTTGTATACACGAATTAGTAAAACATAAGTTTTTTTGTAAATTTTTATTTTTATGTTTAAAATTTAATTATAGAATTTATGTATAAATATTCTTTCAAGTAAATAGTTTAAATGGTATATCAAAATACTAATATTATTTTATGTAAAGAAAAGAAAATAAATATAATAAAATTGTTCATATAGATTTTGTGTTTAAATATTTTAAAAAAATCAGTAACATTTATTTTAATAATTTTGTAATAAATATATATGTATTAATTAATTTTTAATCTTAGTAATAAAAAATATTGATTGAACAATTACTTTCTTTGTAATAACTAATTTTAGGTGAGTAAGTGACACCAGTGTAATCTACATTAAATATTACACCAATTAATAACTTTATATAATACGTGAATGTAATCAATCTAATTGTTGAATGATAATTATATATTATTTTGATTATTTATGTCAAATTTTATATAAAAATAATAAACATCAATGAATGAGGTAACTTTGTATAACATGTGAATTGATCAATACAATATATTTTACTATATTTGAAAAATATATATTATGTCATTTTAAATTTATATGAATGAGGTTTAAATAATTTTTATTAATATAAAATTGGTATACATGATCTACATGGAAAGATCTTTTAGTCTAATTGTAGATTTTGAGATGAAATTATTTAATTGGAAGTTATTGAATAATGTAATAATGTTATTTGACAAAATTTCATTCATGATTTCTTGTTTGTGGACTTTGAGTGACCCTAGCAATTCACCCAACTTAAAGTGATTGAATTTTTTTTTATATATATAGTTGTTATCTTAGGTCTCCATACCTTAGGAAAGCTTCTTAGGATCTTCTTGATCTGCTTTTAGGTGTTGTATGTTTTTCCAAATGATTTTAGATTGATTATGATGATTTTGAATCTACTAAACATCTCCTTAATAGATTCATTCTTTTCATCTTGAACAACTCATACTAATGATCCAAGATGTTGATTTTGGACTCCTTCACTTGGTTAGTCCCTTCATGGGTCATATTCAATGTATCACATTTCTACTTGGCTATTTCACATCAAGTCACTTTAACATACTACTTTTATTCAATGCACACAGAATAAAGTGTTTTGTTTTTGAGTTCAGAAGATACTTCAACTTCTCTTTGAGCTCCATTGCACTTCTAGCTTTACTTCTTAAACTCCTTCAAAGTTTCTCTTGTTGAAAATGTATGGATCTTCTTAGAAGTGCATTTAAGACATTCATTTAATACATTGTGTTTGACATTTTAACATTCCCTTAGGATCTGTCAAAATCTTATGAAGAATAAATGAAGTGCACAGTCTGAGAAGTGTTGATCTTCATTCTCTGTTGTGCAGACCTGTTCTGATGGAAGAAGTGACTTTCTGCTTAAGTATGTTTAATGTCAATGTATCAACATGGATTTTGTATGAAGAAGGGACGTGCATTTAATACAAACATTAAATGTTCCAACAACCACAAGTCTTGAGACAAAGAACCAGAATGAGGAATCCATCCGTTAAGAGATTAAAAATAAATACCATAAATAGAAGAAACTTTGAAAATACAAGACATTAATCAACTTGCAAAATATTCTTTCATTCTTTCTCGTAAACTTCTATGTAAATTTGTGTATAAATAAAAAATTTTCAAAACATCTTGTAAACCTTAAGAGAAAAGACTAAATTGTTGAGTGTAATATATGTCTTTAAGATTATCACATCTTAGTCATTGTGAAAACTTAAACAACAAATCTTATTAATTTGTTTAGAGCCAACAATGTCTTGGTAGGATAAAGAACATTGGGTTGAAATCAAGCTTGGGGTAGAATTTGTCTTTGTAAGAGTCACAAGTGACAATGAATAATACTTGTAACTTTTGTTAAAGTTAGTAAAACTTGGTGGGTTATCAAGAACTCGACATAGACTTGGTGGTTGAGACGAATTAATATAAATCCTTGAGTGTTCTTTGATTATTGCTTTCCTTAAGTGTTTAACTGACATATGTTTTAAATTTGTTTTTAGATCTTATATTTATTTTCCCATTGTCTGATAAAGCTTTTTGATCTATTTGTTTTATTAAAATCCACATCAGACAATAACTTATATTTGTTTTAAGAAATTTTAAAATTTTAAAAATACAATTCAACCTCCTTCTTATGTTATTTTCCTCTAGAACTTATTTTAGAAGTAAAAATGAAAGTTTATGAACATAAAAATCTTTTTAAAAAAAACTATAGCATAAACCTACATTTTTCATCATACTATTGCTGGATTATCTAACGATTAATTATGAATGAAAAAATATATATAAAGTACATTAATGTCACCACCAAAAATATTAACACATTAATAGGGGCAAAAATAAGTAAAGTCAAGTTAGATTTTGTTAAACTTGAGCCTGACTTGGGTTAAGAGTATATAGTTTGAACTTATTTATCAGTCAATTTTTTTTTTTAAGAGTCTAAATTTAACCTACATAAAAATTTGGTTGAACCTACAAGCCTATTTAAGAATTTGTGATAACTTAACACTAATGTAGAAGTAAAAATATGTATGTGATGTTTTATAATAATTAAATCTAACTTATTTATATAATATAAACATATATTAAGGTTTAATACAACATTCATAATAACTATTTAAAAATATATTTTGTAATAAAATATTTAAATAAGACATAAATTTATTTTTAAATAAACTTAAATATAAGTTTTAACTTGACTCTTTGTGTAAATCGACATAATTAACATTTAAAAAGATAAATAAATATAAGATTTTAATATATTATAACAAATTAAATCTAATAATAATACAAACAATCAATATTTTTTTATAATTTTTTAAATTGGCCAACCTGTTAAATTTAAAAGACCTTTTTAATGACCTAAGATCTAATATGTTTAACTAAATATATTTTACTAAAAATCTCGATATATTTTTTAAAAAGGTATAATCCGATTTGATATAAACTAGGTTAGAAACTATTATGAAATAATCTTACTTATTTTCATCCCTACACGTTAACTTCCACTCGTGTTAAGAAACTAATTTAAGGTGTTTATCGAAATCAAAATACTAACAAGTTTAATATCTCGATTCTAACAAAAATTAAAATTTTGGTAATTACCAACTAACTATACTAAAAAAACTGCAACTGGATGTACTTGGAATGAGGTAATGTCCAAATACACGAGTTCACGTACCTGTCACATCCTTCCAAACTCTCTCTCTGTCCATACCACAAATTTTTTGGAGGAATAAAAAATTCAATGTACGGGTTATACTTATACTATTCACAACCATGCATATTTTGGGAGAGCTTGTCTCAATGGGTAAGGAAAATACAAGAAAATATTTAAGTGACGCTTATTTGAGTGCTTATTTTTTAAAAAAAATAATTTTCATTTTTAAATTTTTAAGATTAAAAAAATATATATCAAGAAGAAAATACTTTATAATGTTATCACATTTTCACTTTTTAGAAAAGACAAAAACAATTGATATTTTCAGTTTTGAAACTGTTTTTAAAAATATTTTCAGAAAATATATTTTCTAAATTTTAAAAAAACTTATTTATACTCTTATTTTCTGTTTTTTATATAAATAAAAAAAACACTCAAGTTAAACATCGCCCAACATATACTCATTTTCTCTTCCATCCAATTTCCACCTCATTTTTTTTTCTTATATCTCTTTTCATTTTTCATGGTATCATTTGTCATATCTATTATTCTTTTTCTTCCTAGCTTTCTCTTCTTTTGATTCGAAGATACTCAAAATACACACAGTGAGTTATGACCCTCTCATTTATAATGTGGACTTGGTTAATTGCTAGGGACGTTACCAAGTGCAAAAAATTGGCTTAACGTTTTGTATCTAATACTTTTATTGTCTTTACGTGTTAAATGTCAATTGCTATACATTCAAAATGCATATAACGTGACGTATTTGAGGAGTGAAGCCCTCAATATTCTCATCATCAATTTTCCGCACTCCATCTATATGATTGATTCTCTTGTGGTGGAGTAATATAATATTCACTGGCTTATTCCTTTGATACAACATATAGGTGTAAACTCTATTGTAAATAAATGTTTATCCTTCTAGCCAGTCCCCACTTCCCTCACATACATCTGTTTCTCTTGTTATAAGATTGGTGTAAAGAAATATATTAAGAGATTAATGATCATGTATTATCAATATAATGTAAAAACATAAAAAAATTATACTATTAACTAATTAAACAGTAATATTAAAATGATTTTTTAAAATAATTATTATAATAATTAATAAATTTATTATATATGATAATTTATAATTAGATAATAGTATAAAATTATTGTTACATATATTTTTTTCTTTATTTAAATATTGAAAAAAAAAAACAACGACGTGACATGCTATAAATCAAATAAAATGAAAGAAAAAAAGTATTAGGCCGAGGAACAAACGTCATAATTTGAGTAGAAGTTCTCAATATCATATGTTGCACATTCAGCTGTCTTCCTCTTTCGCTTCGCAATCATGAAAAATTACTTAGTAATGTTTTAACATTGTCCTCACATTTTCAACATTGTTGGGTGCATGAACTTCGTCCTAGGCCAATTATAGATATCTCGTTGTTTGTTCACTGTTGACAACTTTTTGACCGTGGGTTGCACATAATGTTGACATTTGTGGTGTCATAAAATTTAGTAGGGTTGGCAAAATGGGTCCGGCCCGCCGGGCCAGCCCGCTTGGCCCGCAAAAAAACGCGGGCTGGGTTGATAATATCAACCCGCTAATCAAAAGCGGGCCGGGCTGGCCCGCCCCGCAAAATTGCGGGCCAAACGCGGGGCGGGGCGGGCCAGCCCGCTGGGCCAATATCATTTAAAATATTAAATATTAAAATTAAATAGATATATTTAACATATTTTGAAATAAGTATATTCTTTTAATTTATACTCTTTTACATTCTCATAATTAATTTCTAAGTTTTAATATTAAAATGTATATGATAATGATACTTTCAAATAGTCTTTCATTACTAGCATATTACACTTTGGATAGTTTACATCCATAAATTCCATTTGCAAATGGTGTAATTTTGTGAATTATCACATGACATCATTTATTTAGCATTAATTTTAAATTATTTACTTTTATTTCACTTTGTATTTTTTTTTAATTATCATATTTGTATTTTTTTAAAAAGAATTTGTATTTTTTTTAAAAATTAATTTTTTATTATTTTTTAGGCGGGCTGGCCTGCATTAAAGCGGGGCGGGCTAGCATTTCCAGCCCACTTTGCAAAAGCGGGCCGGGCTAGCCCGCCCCGCATTTTTGGCGGGCCGGGCCGGCCCGCCCCGTTTTATTACGGGCCGGCCCATTTGCCATCCCTAAAATTTAGGGCGTGTTTGATAAAAAAAATTAAGGTTAAATGATTTTTTTATTTTTTATTTTTTTTAGTTTGGCCATTTATTTTTTAAAAAATTAAATTTGATTATTTATTTTATTTTTTGTTTAATTTAGTGTAATACCAATTTTGTCTTGCTCGTAATTCGTAAAGGTATTTTCAAAATAATGACTCCAACAAATGTCAAATCCGATACCATCTAATTATCAAGACAATGCTCTAACCATATGATCTAATGAACCATTTATGTTAAAAGATAATTAATGTTGTTATATATAACATTAAATTTTTTTAATATATATTTAATGCACATATAAATTTACATAATAAGTTTTATAACAATTAATTTTATCCAATAATATTTTTTTACATATATAAATTTTTAAAGTATATGAACCTATGATTTTATAAAATTAAAATTTCTAATGTATATGAATCTAATATTTTTATTCAAATCTATGATTTTTAATTAAGCCATGATTTTTATTTTAAATTTATTATTATAAAATATGCATTTAATAGTTATAAAATTTATTATGTAAATTTATATGTGTATTAAATATGCATTAAAAAAATTTAATGTTATATATAACAACATTAATTAGCTTTTAATATAAATGACTTATCAGCTCAGTTTGGTAGAGCACCGTACTAAAAAAGTAGAGCGTGTTACATAGAGATATGAAATATTATGAAAACCTACAAATTACAAAGCACATCTACCATGCACTTCTACATCTAGTGGCGAGTAAT
The DNA here is from genome assembly GCA_013407115.1 of Glycine latifolia. Taxonomy (NCBI): domain Eukaryota; kingdom Viridiplantae; phylum Streptophyta; class Magnoliopsida; order Fabales; family Fabaceae; genus Glycine; species Glycine latifolia. The sequence continues at coordinate 26,219,533 of CM023948.1, read as the reverse complement.
TATGATATGATATTTGTTAATACAAAAAAGTATTCTATTGAGATTAGATGTTTTTCGTTGGCTAACAACTAATTCAATAGATGACCATCAACTAAGATGGATTAATGGATTCTAGCTTGTCTTTGTGCTAAAGATGATTGAAGACTAAAATAGTCTTTTCTAATGACCAACAACTAAAAGAATAATTTCTAACGACTAACAACTATTTTGTCAGCTAACAACTAACAAATAATTTCTATCGGCTAATATAAAAGAGTTGAATCAGTCATATTTCATAGAAGACCAAGTCTAAAGGAGCATTTGAATGTGAAAGACAATTACAAGCCGTTTTTCCAAGGTTAAAAATGCTTGGGGATCCATAATTCCTAAAAAATAGAAGTTGTTAGTGGAAAATAACATGTTTGTTTGCAACAATTCTAGGAAACATGGGACATAATTTCTAATGTCTTGTAAACAGCTAAAGCTTGCTTAGAAAACTCTATAAATAGAACAAACTTAGATGTAAAAGAGGATCGCGACCAAATCAATCAAATCACGCTTTCCAGATATTTATCTTTTATTTACAAATTAAGACATTACATATTTCCTTTACCCTTTCAGTCATTTACAACTTTCTTTACAGCTTTCAGCCGTTTACAACTTTCCTTCATCGCAGTTTCACATAGGAGTAGTCTAGCATAGAAACTTCAGTTTATCAACCGCTAGAAAACTCTTTGTAGTCGACTAAGAACCCAATTGGGGAATAAATTATTTAAATTCTAAATGAAGCAGTATTTGAAACTTTGGAATTAGACAAAATACAAGTTTATTTCATTTTAGAAGTTGAAATTACAAATGTAAAGAAAATATATAAACCAAGCCTTCAAATATGTTTCACTTATTACAAATTTACAATAATCATTACCTAGGCCACAGTCATAGTTCTACTCTAATAAGAATTCAAAATAATGACATTATGATGGTGAAAAGACAAAAAATACAGCAAGCATTAGGAATGTGGTCCTGCAGCTTGCACCCCATTACTTATAATCTATTCATTACTGCCCAAAAGAAGGACCACAATTACAGCTATAAAAAAAAAAAGGAACCACTAGTTTGCAACTATGCCAAGGGAAATAACACAACTAACAAACTCCTCCATGGTGATGGTATCATGACACGATTAAAATATGCACTAAAAAAATATGTTTTACAATGATGAACATGTAGTTCACAATCTTATTTTTGAAGTGATGACACAGATAACCATAAAATGGTGACAAAAACGAGGAAAATGAAAATGCTAGGACATCACAAGCAATAATACAACTTAGGTATCAAGCAGCATTTTTTTCTGTTTGTTTCATGGAATGTCTCTTTCCCATATGTTAGGAGTTAGGACAATTAGTTGAGACAGTTATAATAGTTGGTAGAAGGGGTTATAACTACTTCTAACCCTGTATACCTAACAAACCTCTTCTACTATCATAGCTATCTCAACTAGCTCCTACTATCATAACTATCCCAACTAATTGTCCTTACTCCTAACCCACAACTCGTAAGCCTTTCCACAAAAGGAGAGAGAAAAAGAGGCAGGAATCCTATTCAAGCCTAACAAGCACAATTATGAATTTTATTAGAAATGATTGAGAATCACTGAGGCGCAAGAAACATGTACTATTGGTTTTTAGACACATGATCTCGGTCCCAAACTTTCAAACTAAGCAATCAGAAGATGTTGAGAATAACATGATATAATTAAAAATGAAAATGTTATTCCATTTATGAGCAACAAAATGAAAGAGGTCTCAGTAAATTCTTGTAACTATGCACTTATGCTCATGGTAATAAGCTTAATTTTTGAATATTACCAAAATAATAAATTTAGAGCTTCATCTCTTTGAACTTCTTGCCGAATCACTTAGACTAGACGCATGTTTGGATCCGCTCCAAATACGCATGTTTGAAGCTTAAATCACCTCATATCATCTAAAAAGAATGTGGAAGCTAGTTTTAGTTGCTTCTTTTTTAATGCACATTGGACCTGGTGAAAGCACTACCAAACACACAGTACAAAGATATGTCCAAAGAAGCAGCTAATTATAATCAAATTGCATCTAAAATTTTGAAAACCAGAATAAAACCTGGTACCGAGTCCACTACTAAAACTTTAAAAAAAACCATGTTTTCTCAAACTACTTCCACATATCATATCTAGTGAAGAAAATATAGGTAGGCAAAAGGGAGAAGGGAAGAGAGACAGAAAGAAAATCCATGTTCCTGAATCAAAATAACAATAGATTTTACAATTATTCAAGGTACAGTGTTACCATTCTATGCAAGTTAAATGGCAGTTGTAATCTCCAATCCTTCTGTTTACGACTTAAAGGTCTGCCTTTTTTAAGGGGATCTCTATTCTCTTTAACGTCCGCCAACTTCCATACACACATCTCTGAGTCATTTTCAATAGAATCTAACAAGAAAACTCCATCCTTTTCTGGGCAATTGGACTCTATATTTTCTGTATAACAGACTCTCATAGGCATGTCTTTGAATCGACTAATATCATCCGGCACTTTTAGTAGCCTCTCAGCGCCTGGGGATGAAACCTTCAGAGCAAAAGTATGCTTTGTTAAGTACCAAATACACCTCAAAGGAACAGTCATTTACAACTGAATAAAATCACATTGGAACAAGAGTATAGGAAATAGAAGCCATGCATTACCTCAAGAGCCAAATCATCAGGTATCTCTCCAAGTGCTCCAACTTCATCTAATCTTGTCTTGTATTTCTGATTGTAGCATTCAAGCTCTTCCATGCTTGGACACCCATATCTGAAAATAAAGTTGGAAAGTTGAACACTAAATAATTTGTATGGTTTTTAAGTATTAAATAGACAAGAAGGTATAGTAAACAAAGAAGTAAATAATCCAACAATAAGTGATCAAGTTTGAGGTATATGCCATGATTGATGATACATAAAATAATTAATGGATCCTAAACATTCTTTTCCATGCCAAATACAACATGCTCATAAAATGATACACAAACCATTGTTATCAAGTGCTATGGACACATTGGTTAAAATGTTTAGCCCTCAGAAGCTAAATTGGACCATAGGAGTAGTTTAACTGAAAATGGAAGAGGAAAAGTGGCATGTGGACAGTAAGTGATTGGAGCAGAAGGCAGTTAAGAACTTCACAATAGTAGTAAGGCTGGGTTGGAGAAAGATGAATGAAGTTGGAATACAAATTTGAAAATTAGAGAAGTGGGAAATATTTTTTCTTGGGAATTTAACTTTCATAAAATATATTATAAGTATTAGATATTAGAAAGTTCATAAAATGAGTGTCCCTATTCAATTTGATATCTGCCTACCTCATCAATAGAGTGTCAAGCTGTGTTCTGTCCTATGAAACACCTATACAAAAAAATTCAACATTTTTTCCCTACCTCCCACCTCAGTTCTGATCATGCCCCTAGGTGTTTTTAGCTTTACCCCATTTAAATTAAACCCTCAATCACATAATGTGTTTTTATTGGTTATGCTCCGACTCAAATAAATTATAAACACAAATGCAGCAGAGATGAGAATGTTGCATTGGGCATTGAACAAGTGCACATACTAGACGAGATATGTTTAGGAATGAATGCATTACATAAAAGGTTGGGGCAGCATCTATTGTAGAAAAAATGGTAGAATCTTGCCATGGGTGGTTGTTTGAGTATTTGTGGAGAAGACATGTAGAACTCTCAGGGAGATGAAAAGTAGTCCAATCACTAGAGGCAGAGGAAGACCGAGGAAAACTACAGACAAAATTATTAAGAAGGAAAAAGTCTTGACTGCTGTTGTTGTACTCTCCTACTCACAAAAGGCTACAACTGCTATGATCCATCAATAACCTTTGTTTGCCGCCCCTAATGTTATCTTCTTTAAAGCACTGCTGCTTCCAAAATCCCTCTCTTCAAGGGGAGAATTTGAGCAAAGCTTGGTCTTTGACCTCTACATAACTCCTTTATAAATCCATCCTAAAAACTAAATCTGTCCAAAATACTAACTTTTCTAAAGTCTAAACACAAAACATGTCACACTATCTCATCAATAAACAGCAGGCAATTTAAACTCAGGAGATGTAGAAGTACAAAATGCCAAGAGACTCGTTTACTCAAGAAAGCGAGAGAGTTGGAAACAATAATAGCTCCAAATGTTTATGTCACCTGATATTGATTTACACATTGCTCTTAGAAAGGAAACTCGGTCACATTTACGTAGTTGTTCTTATTTAGTACTAATGTACTATCACACTTTATTATTGTGTTTTGCTAGTTGCTACTTTTTTCTTTATTATGAAGTTGAAATGTTGAATTATCATTATTCTTAGAATGTGGGTTTTAGCCTAACTTAACCCCGAAAGCTAGCTCATAGGATGAGAGTTGTCCTCCACTTATATACTTTATCTTGACACTATCTCTAACAAATGTAAGACTTGAGTTTTTCGCAATACACCCCCTCACGCCCATCACTTTTGAACTTGGTGCATAGATAACATGGTAGGTGACCCGTTTAATGAATTTAGGATAGACTCTGATACCATCTTAGAATGTGGGTTTAGTACTAACTCAATCCTAAAAGTTAACTCATAGGATGAGGGTTGTTCTTCACTTATATACTCTATCTTAGCACTATCTCTAGCTGATGTAAGACTTCTTAGGTTTTTCCCAATAATTATATCAAGCGTATTATGTTATGCTTATATGACATTAATAGGTTTTTTAATATTATTTTTATAATTGGTAAATTCTAACGAATTTATTAATTGAGTCTATGGAAGCTTATGTAGACTCTTCGTGTCAAGTTTTGACAACCTTGGCTGCTCTATTTGGAACACCCCCCTCCAAATAAGTGTTGGAAATCCATTTAAATTGTGATCACCTATAGCCCGCCTTAATTGTGATCTCTTAAAGGGCTTCCTAAATTGAAACCTCGAGGGAGTGTGCTTAGTCTCACATTGCCTAGTGGCTTAAATAGAGCTTATAAAGCTTGGGCAATACTCATCTTATAAGCCGGTCTTGTGGAGTTAAGTAGGAGCTAAGCTCAAATTTCAAGATAGTATTAGAATCTATCCTAGATCTATCATTGGGCCACCTACATTGAAATGCTCTAGGCCCATAACCCTTGGCTTGAGGGGCTTATTGGATATCAACCTTAACTTTTGTCACCCCTAGCCCACCTTAATTGCAGCCTAGAGCTATGGCTTAAATAGTTAAATAGAGCTTACAAAACTCGGGCAATTCTCACTTACGAAACAGTTTTGTGGGGTGGATTCCCTACCCCAAATTCTAAGATAAGCTAATTAAAAGAATGTAAACAAGTTCTTCAGATGTTGCATATTATATAAGTTGAAGCCTTACTCATGAGTTAATTTGTCCAATCTCACATAAACATATCCACGAGGAGTTGTCTTGAAAGCAAATAGTTTGATGTCCTCATTGAACTGCATAAGCACCTCCTCAGCAATAGAGAGAGCTCGCTGACCCCAAGGGACATTTTGCAAGGCAACTCCACCACCATCACCCCCATCACCAATCTACACACAAAGACAGCACCAAATTTAAACAAGAAGTAATCATATCCATGATTTAACCAAAATGAAGATCTCTACAATAAAGCAACAATAACATTCTAGTCAAAGACACGGTACCTTGGGTTCAACCTCATCTTCCTCTTCCCATCCATCTGTGCTTGCACCTTCATCAGTTGTCTCATCTGCAAATTCAACATACTTGAATCTGTTGAGATAATAGTTTCATAAAAACACCTAAAATTTGAGAATAACTTCACATAGCCTCTAGAAAAGAATTAATAAACACCTAGTAAAGATATTAGACATCATGAAACAAAACAAACAATCAACAATGCCAACGACTAATTGCAACAATTTTTTTTTATAGGCAAATGTTAATAGTTTGTTAGTTTTTTGTTAGCATGAGGGATCAAACCCGGGACCTTTCCCTCCTTCCCTTCTTTCTTAACCACCCAACCAATCTTATATCTCCAACAATGACAAGCGTGTTACTATAGGATCTTATTATCTTAATCATTGAGTTGCTAGTAAATATCAAAGGGAAGAAATTTTAGTAGAGAGAACAAATGAGGATGGGAAAAGGCATTAAAGTAACAAAGCAAAGAAACTTCATTTTACAGCTTCTTCACAACTATTTAGGATATTCCCTTAATAGAAGTAGAAACCATCTACCAAACAGCTCCAAAAGCAAAGCCATATCAAAAGAATCCAATTCCACATGAGATTTAGAGGCAAGTAAGAAAGAATCTATTGAAATTATTAGCAGTAAACTCCTGCCAAACAATAGAAAGCAAACAAAAGTACTAAACCAAAGCTAAGCATCTCTGAAACTAGTCAAAGTAACTGTTCTAAATTCAAAACAAACATGGGCTAAAGTTTTCACGGTATTCCTTCCAAGCTTCAAAACCACTTACTCATTGAAACCAACCCATCACTAATATGCCAATAAAGATTTTTTTTTACAGTAAAAAGATGAAGGGAGAGAGAAAGAACCTGGAAAATGGTGAGAGAAGGAGCGAAGGAAAGTAGAGGACAAGGAACAAAGGTGGGATTCCGATGGGGAGAGAGAATCTTTATAAAAATGGAAGGAGTGTGAATGAGTTGTTGTTGTTGTTGTTGAAGAGCGTAGAACAGCACCAACCGTATTCCTCATCCTCCTAACGATACCTCTTGCCATTGCCATGTTTGAAGCTTTGTTTTACACTGTCAAATTAAAAAAAAAAAAAAATACATTAACAAAACATGTCACAAACCTACGACTAGTGTAGTATCAGCGTTTTGCCCCTCGCTTTCTCCTCCTACACTTACAGAGTACAAAGGCTTGTCACTACGAGTTGGGTCGACTCACCTGAGTAGGTTCATTAGAAGTATGAAATACTTAAATCTGGTTGGGTAAAGTTAATTATAGGCCCAAATTTTTCTCACTTACCCGGGCCATGGATCAAATGGGTCAGGCCTTTTTTCTAATTTTAGATTATTTTTAGGGATAAAGCCAAATTTTTAATACACCCAAAATGAACAATGCACTTCCAAAAATACCATTCGTGTTATTATAATCCATAGGAATTGGCGAATCCGTAAGAACCTTACGATCAGAATGAACAGTGGACTTTCGAAAATATCCTTCACATTATTATAATTCATACGGATTGACGAATCCGTAAGAACCTTATGGTTAGAATAAACAGTGCACTTCCAAAAATACCCTTAGCGCATGCATGTCTCAAACCTGTGACCTTCGCGTTAATAACATGACGCTCTAACCAACTAAGTTAATAAACCAATTATGTTAAAAAATAATTAATGTTTTTACATATAACACTAAATTTTTTAATGTATATTTAATACACATATAAGTTTACATAATAAATTTTGTAACAATTAATTTTGATCTAATAATTAAATTATTTTTTTACATATAAAATCATAGATTTAAATAAAAAGTATAGTTTTAAATAAAAACTTATGAGTTTAATAAAAAATATTAGACCTGCAAATACAGATACAAATTTTTATTTAACCTGTAAATAAAAATATAATTTTTATTAAACCATGATTTTTATATGTAAAAATACTTTAATTATTAGATCAAAATTAATTGTTACAAAATTTATTATGTAAACTTATATATGTATTAAATATACATTAAAAAATTTAGTGTTATATTTAGAAACATTAATTATTTTTTAACATAATTAGCATATTAGCTCAGTTGGTTGGAGCGTTGCGTTATTGACGTGAAGGTCACAGGTTCAAGATATATTTTAATAATGCGAAGGGTATTTTAAACAATTTTGTAAAACCGTGAACACATGGACTCCATTCTTGAAGGTCTTCCAAGGGACTTTGATTCGATTATTGCTCTCATAGAAAGTCGTCTTCCACATATCTCCATTGAAGAAGCTAAAGGTTTAATCCTTGCACAAGAATTGTGACTCCAAAAATATGTCAAATTCAACTCTATTTTTCGGCTTAAGTGAATTTCACTCATGGAAACTATTTGCAATCCATGAACGATGATTATTTCAACCCCAATTGTTTTCTCAAATACCAATATGACATATGCAAACTAACACTCCTTTGATTCTAGGGTTTCTAGTGGTTGTAACAATCGAGGTGGAGGTGGCGTCAATAGTAGTGGTGTTCGTAGAGGTGGTCGTGGCAGTCGAAGCTCAATTTAGTGTCAAGTGAGTTTTAAGTATAATCACATTGCTCTTACATGTTACAATCGCTTCAATCCTCAACATTAGGCCTTCAACAATGGAAACAATGGCAATGATAATTGCTTTAACTGGTCTATGTTGGATATGAGTCATACTGTATCTTCAGAAGATATGCACAGGGGTCCCATTTTTTTAGAGGCCTAGTACTATTGTTGGCCTTGTGTTTTATTATTTGTAGTTTGGGCTTGGGCCCATGAATAACTACAATGCTTAGGATTTCTAAGCCTATATATTTCCTTGTAATCTGACTGCATTGTAACAAGTGTGTGAGGAAAATATAAAGAATAGCTGGACATAACCCACATTAGGTGAACCAAGATAAACATTGTGTGTTATTTTCTTCTTCCCTTTTCTCTCTTTCTGTTATCTCGATTGTTGTGTGATTTATCGATACTCAACAGTCTCAAAACCAGAATCAAAATAGGAACAACTTCTTTAATCCCAATTGGCACTCTCAACATCAAAATCAAAACTGGAACAACTCCTTTGGTTCAAATTGGAACTCACAATAGCAAAACAATATGCACTCAGGGCAATCTCAAAACTCTGGAAATCGTCCCCCTCGAGTTATGGTAGCCAATTTTGAAGCTAATTCTTCGAGTTTTTGGTTTCCAAATTCTTAAGCATCGTTTCATGTGACCAGCAACTCTCAAAATATGCAGCAAAACTCACCTTTTGAGGGTCCAAATCAAATCTTTATTGGTAATGGACAAGGTCTGAAAATTTATGCGTCTGGTCACTCTAATTTTCCTTCTCCCAATAATCCAAATATTAATCTTGCCCTCAAATACATGCTTCATGTCCCTCAAATCACTAAAAATCTCATCAGTGTAAGCAAATTTTCTCATGATAATCATGTTTTCTTTGTATTTCATGCTAATCGTTGCTTTGTCAAATCTTAGGATTTCAATGAAATCTTTCTTCAAGGTGATGTTGGACCTGATGGGTTGTATCAATTTCCCAGTCTCAAGCTCTACCCAATTGTTTCTTCTTCTTCAACCATTGTTGTTCCTCCTTGTATAAACATTGTTTCTACTTCTTATTGTAATAATAAAGTGCCTAATTTTGTGTATACTTGACACCTTAGGTTAGGACACCTAAACTCTTAAGCTTTATAGCTTGTTCTTAACAATTGTAATATGAAATTGTTTGTTAATGATGATCTTCCCTTTTGCTTTGCTTGTTGTATGGGCAAGATACATCGTTTACCCTTTCATCCTTCTCAAATTGTGTATAAATCTCCTTTGGAATTAATATACAGTGATTTATAGGGTCCTTCTCCTATGGTTTCAGATATTACATATCTTTGTTTGATGTTTGCACTCGCTTTACTTGGTTATATTTGCTTAAAAGTAATTTCGATGACTTTACTATATTCAAATAGTTTAAATCAATGGTTGAATAACAATTTGATAGGCATAGTAAGGCTCTTCAAACATATTGGGGGGAGAGAGTTTTGTACCTTCTCTTCTTATCTTAATGAAGTGGGCATTCTTTATAGGATTTCTTGTCCTGACACCCAACACTAAAATGGTGTAGTTGAATGCAAACACAAACATATTGTTGAACTTGGTTTATCCTTGCTGAGTCATGCTTCCCTTCCTTTAATTTGTTGGGATCATGTTTTTGTTATTGCAATTTATTTGATTAATTGTCTACCATTTGCTACTCTTAATTTTGACACACCTTATCATGTTTTGTTCAATACTTTTCCCGATTACTCATTCCTTAAAGCCTTTGGCGGTGCTTGTTATCTTTTTCTGAATCCTTATCACTATCACAATCTTGAATTTTACTCCACTGAATGTGTCTTCCTTGGATATTCCACCATTAATGATGACTTTGTGAAAATATATCAAGGATATTCTGGTCAAAACTAATATGATTAATGTTAAACCCATTTATTCTTCTATGGCATCCAACATCAAATTGTCAAAGCATGGCTTTGAATCTATGAATGATGTTTCCTTTTACAAGTCCATTGTTGGTGCTTTACAATATGTCATAGTAACTCATCCTGAACATAAATAAGGTTTGCCAGTTCATGTCTTCTCCTCTTGAGAGTCATTGGACTGTTGTAAAAAGGATTCTCAGGTATCTCAAAGGTCACCTTCATCATGGTTTGGTTCTTCATCCTCCCCCCCCCTCCCCACATCAATCCTTCTCCATTAAAGCATTTGTGATTCTGATTGGGCGGTTGACCCGGATGATAGAAGGTCTACTTATGGTTTTGCAATTTATATTGGTCCTAATTTGGTTTCATGGTGGTCTAGAAAGCAAACAGTGGTCTGTAGATAAAGTACTAAGGCTGAGTACAAGAGCCTTGGAGCTGTTACAACTGATATTTTGTGGATTCAGACTTTACTCAATGAACTTGTAGTTCCTCATCTCACTCCTATGGTGCTTTGTGGTAATCCAATGTTGTGCAGATGGCTTATAGTCCAGTTCTTCATGCTAAAACTAAGCATATGGAGTTGGATCTATCTCTTCTTTGTTAGAGAAAAAGTCTTGTCCAAGAAGCATATTGGTTAACATATTCCTAGCTATGATTGGTAGGCTGATTTGCTCACTAAACCTTTGTCATCCATTAGATTTTTCTTTTCTAAGTTCCAAACTTAATGTTTTTGAGCTCCATTTGGTTTCTTAACCCCATTAAGTTTGTGAAAAGGGGGGGGGGGTGAGTATATGCTCTATAAGTTAACTCTATCTATTAAAGTTAATCCATGTTAGTTAGTACAACTATCAGTCAGTTACAATAGATAATCTATTAGAATTGGAGATAATAGATAATTAGAGTTTGTTAAGAGTCTCTGACTATAAGTATCTATTAGTGCTCAGAGATTCAATTGGCCAATTACATTTTCTGTTATGATATCAATAGTATCAATTTATCAACAATTTAATGCACTCCAATTTTTGTTTGGTGTACCCCCCCCCCCCCAAAATTTAATATTTCCTTCTTATCCTTCCTCTCCCAACCAAACCTAGCTGCCTCTCCCCCAAACCTTCATAACCCCCCTCCCCCCCAACCTCCACTCAACACTGCTACCACACTCAAACATCAAACTCACCACCGTGCTACCCAATCACCCACCACCACCACACACATTACTATGACCCATGAACCTTCACACCCCACCAAACCACTAATCCCTTGCACAACTCTTATGTAATTACGTGTTGAGTAATTTTGTAATACAAACACTGACGGATCTATACAATTAGTATTAGGGGCAATTGCCCCCACTAAGTTCAATTTTTTTAATGAAATATAGATGTGTGCTTATAAATTGTCTCCATAAGTTTATGAATGAGGATTGCCCCTACAACATATGTATTACGTCACTACAAACAAATGTTACAAATCCATAATATGTTTGCCTGTATTACAAATTGAGCAATCAGTTATACCCCCCACTTCTTGCTTTGACACCACTGTTCCCGACCCCGACCACTACCTCTCCAAACTCCTCAAACTCAAGTCAAAGATGATGAGGAAGATGGTAGAAGGATGGTACTGCAGTGAAAAGGAAGATGGAAAAAAGAAAAGAGTGAGCAAGGTAAGATGGAGACTGTACAAATTTTGGGGATGCACTCAGCAAAAAATGAGGTGCATTAAGTAATTGCCCTACATCCTTGGTTGCTGGCTTTTAAGTCTACTAGTTCAAGATTCTTTCAAGTCCGTTGGTGCATTGGTTTGAAAGTTTTACTGTTTCTCAATTAATTTGGAAAGCTTCAAATATTAATGATTATTTGCTAAAAAATTAAACATGGTAGAAGGATGAAATCGGAAAATCACTGTTAATTCTACAGAGAAAATGAGCTTGAATGACCCACCAAGAATGTGATGTTAATGAGTCATGATTGATTCAAAAATCAAGTTGGATTGATTCATCCAAGACGCCAGCTATTTTCTGGGTAAAATATTCTGTAATTAATTAAAGGCCTATTATAGGTGGAAACGAATTAATAAAAATGTATAACTTGCAGCCCATCAATATTGGCTGATTTCTTTGAGCTTACTTTTCATACAGTAGTAATAATAAAAATAAATACACTTGAATCGTCGCAACCGCGCGCGCATCGAAATCAGACAGCTCAACATTGTGTACTGTTTATCGTTCTTCCATGTTAAATCTGTTCCAAGCTTCCTGGGGCCAATTAAACAAAAAATCAGAAACATGTATTCATACATTTGAATCTTCCTACAGTTAGAAAGATATCGGTTAAAAAACTGGCCGTCTGAATCCTAACACTGACAGTCTTGGCTCAACGTAGGAAACACAAGAAAAATATACTTTATTTTCGCTTGTGCATTTTTTTATGAGTAGATTTTATTGCATTTGATATAATTAAAAGGATGTTAGATGTAATTAATGTGTTCATTATTTTATATTATAGTTCACTAATTTGGTAGCCAGGCTGTGTTAGTTACAATACAAAATTAGATTTTGCACATGAATGATTCTATATTTTTGGTAAAACAAATGAAAAAATACTGTCAATAATAATTTTGCTTCAACAAAATTTATTTTATGCTACATAGTGACGAGTTCATTTATTAAATGGACATGGATGGATGGATTTTCTCTTTATTTTTTCAAACATGTTATTTCCAAACACAACGATCTCATGCTAGTAAGATCCAAATCGCAATCACAACATTTAGAGTTAAATAAAAAAAGGTGCAAGGGAACCCCATTTATAAGTGAATATTATGATTGTGGGTTGTAAATATAGAATCAGTAGAATTGTTTAGAGCTTAAAAGAACAAAGGAAGGCCAAACCTTTAGAAGATCAAAAACCTTCTCGCAAATGTACTTTTGTTGGATGCTTGCCCCCCGCTGCTGCAGCTTGTCAGGATGCACAAATAGAGTAGCTTTACGATATGCTTTCTTTACAGCAGTGGTGGTTACTATATCTGTCAAAGGAATCGGTTGCCAACCACTATCGGGGCCAAGGATCTGCAAAACACAATTTTGAAACAAAATTTCCCTAAGCAAAATGGTTCCATCGCACAATGGAAATGATAAAACTAGAAGGCATAGTACTAAACGAAGTAATTGTTTTTGGAGCTAATGCAAGCCAACATCTGCTTGTATTTCACAAAAAGTGCATTTTTGTTCGACAATCCATTCACATGTATTTTCTCAATAGGCCAATTAAAAAAATCAAATCAGGATTACAGGTAACATGAACACTTCCACGAGGTCAGCCTAGTTATCCAACATTACAGATTAGTATGTAAAAGTACTTTTATCCCCACCTAAGTTCGCTTGAGTTTAAAAATAACAGAGCACTTTTGAAAATGATATATTTTCATGTCTTTATTTTCCCTAGTTTACAGTGATTAGAAAAAAGCTCCATGACAAGTTCATAACTATCTATCAAGGCATAACATATTCAGAATGTTTACACATACATATTGTAATGTTGAAAGCAATGCCCTCAAGTTTCCTGTCTTCCCACTTGACCACCTTTTAACATCAGCATCAAGAGATTCTGCTACCCTCTGTAGAAAATAAGATTTTGTAAGACAATGTGAAACTTGTGAATTGCAAAATTTGATAAGAAACTTACATTTCTGTCCTCTTGCTCCTTCTGCACAAGCCAGTCACGCATATTCTTTTCTGCCAGAGCCTTTGCCTAAATAGTCCAAAACAAAGAATGAACAAACCATTTGACATATTAACAAATCTGTACAAAAAATATTAGCAAAACCAGGAACCATACCACACGTTCCCCTATTCTCTGATGCCTCTCAAACCTAGCTTTACATCTCTGAGCAGAATCGCCATCAGCTCCATTAAATACATCAGTAGAATCACGAACTTTGGGAAAATACAATTTGTACAGAATCAATAAAAATTTAAACAGAAAGTACTGTAATAAATAATCTATGAAACAAGAAAAAGATAAGGTCAGCTATAGCCCTAGCAGAACATATTAGCATCACATACCACCATAGCTGAAAGATTTTGAATGGAAATTATGCTTTATTCCATTATCACGGGGAGCCCCAAAACCTGCAACAGATTTGTCAGATTTATTTCTTGCCTCAGAGGCAGCTCTCTCAGAGAGTGCCCTTTCTAGGGCACGTGCCCGTGCCTCTGCAGTTGCTCTCTCCACCGCGGATCGTTCAGCTTTAAGTTTTGCTTCCATAGCAGCCTTCTCAGCTGGTGTCTTCTCATTTGCCTGACTAGTGGTTTTTCCTAGCCTTTCTCGTCCATCAGAAATGTTTTTCTGACGTGCTTCTGCTGCAGCTCTCTCTAGAGTCGCCCTTTCTCTGGCATCAGCAAATGCCCTTTCACGTGCTTCACGGATTGCTCTTTCTACAGCTAATTTTTCCTTTTCTCTTTCTCTTTTCATCTCTTTTGCTTCAGCAAGTTTTTTGAGTTGTTCCTTTTCCTGCTCTTCCTTATGCAAGTTATCATTTGCTTCCTTCTCTTCCATTGTTATAGATGCTTGATTACTCTCCCTTAGATTGCTGTGACTTGATTCAACCTCCTCTTCTTTGAAAGAACTTGATTTCCGATCAGATGTACTAGGTATCTGAGATTCTTCTATATTGTGTTCATTGTCAAACAAAATTTCCTCATTAGAAGAATTAGATTGATTTTCATCTACCTCTTCATTTAATGTAACCCTAGTCTCCTTTGCGTCCTTGCAGAATTCTGCAGACTCAGGAGTTATGTCTTCAACAAGAATTTCCAGATTGCAGTCATTTTCTGACTTTTCCCAGCACTGATCTTGATTTTGCCTATCATTTATGTCAGTGTCACCAATACTTGTAGCATTACCTTCGGAGGTCTCTGTTTCAAATATATTTTGCATTTGATTGACTGTCCCATCGAGTTCAGGGGCAATTTGAATGAAGGAAGAAGTCTCATCTGCATCATGTTTCTCATGGAAATCGTTTGTCTCCTGAACAGGGTCTGTTTCTTCATATCTCTCTTGATGTTGAAATGAAGCACTACTTGGTACCATTGTATCATCCAGCACATCACATGAATGAACCTCTGGATTTACCTTCAGAGTTTCCTCATTTTCAATAATTGTATCAGCTACCTGAGTTTTGTTCAACTTCTCAGTTTCATCTGGATCATAGCTTGAACTGGTTTCTGTGGACTTGCCAGCCTCCTCGGCTTTTACCTCCTCACAACTAGGATCAGATTGAGTCACTCTAATTACTTCAGTTGGCTCCTTGTTATACAATGCATCATCAGTGGCTTCTCTCTGACAAGAATGTTCGGTCTCTTGATTGATATCAAGAAAACCAGAATCATTCCTTTTCTTTCTATCCTCTAAACAACCAAAGTTTTCTACGTCTTCATCTGTACTTATGAAATCTGAGCCATGTTGACTGTGCACATTCTCATTGTTAAGTGGCTCCAGAATCTCTGTCAATTCACATTCTTCAAGCTCATTGGACACTGGAACTCTATCCTCACTTCCTTTTTGCTCCTGTGTAATGTCCTTCTCAACCTCTCTCAGTTCCTGAGCAGCTCTTAAATTTATTTTGCATTCTTCCAGCTCATTGGACACTTCAACTCTACTGTCACTTCCTTTTTGCTCTTGGGTAATGTTCTTCTCAACCTCTCCCAGTTCCTGAGCAGCTCTCAAATTTGTTTGGCATTCTTCCAGATCAAAGGACCCTTCAAATTTGTTGCCATCTTCTTCTGGCTTACAAGCAACTTTTTTCCCATTTCTTGTTATTAATCCTTGCCCACCAAGGTTGCTTTCATAGTCTTCCAGTTCATAAAAAGGTGCAGCCTTATTCTCAACTTCCCCAGTTTCAATACACTTCAGAGTCTTGTCCATTCTTCCACATTCAAGTGTCTCATGAACCAGTTTTGTTTCATCTACAACTTCTTGACACCTATGTTTAGTTTCCTGGACAAGATCTTCACACATACTTGCTTCATTATCCACATGGACCTGCTCTTCATTGTTCTCCAGCCCACAATATTTCTTAACCATTTCTATTGTTTGATCGGATTCTTCTGGTTTATTAGTGGCACTCCTATCTGTGTTTTTAGCGTACAGCTCTTTCTTGATATTTTCTGCCTCTTTAAGCTCAAGAATTTTTCCTTTATGATCCGCGTCTTTCTGTTCAACCTCTTTCTCATATTTCGCTTGAGTTGATTTCAATTTCTTCTGTGCTTTTTGTACAGCTTCTTTAGCAACACTTGTTTCTTTTGCCCCCAGATCTGGCCTCACTTGCTCTATTCTCATTGTTGAATTCCCTATCTCAGAAGAAGCATTTGGAAAAGCATTCATTTCTCTAATTGTTTGCTTTGTATCAAGTTTCTTTGTTTTATATGTGACTTTAGCCTCTTTTTTTTTCTCAGCTTTCAATTCAATATTAGACTTTAGTTTGACATGATCAGGAAAACCTTCTTTCTTTCTTCTCATCAACTCTTTTGCAACCTTCATTCTTACTTGAGCCTCTTCCATTGCCTTTCTTAAAGCAGCTACAGAAGCAGCTACCTCTGAATTTGAGTCTAACATGTCATCTAAGTATGATGGCGAATCACCACCAGCAACACCTTCGGATGAGCTACTTTTAGATGCCTGGCATTTGGTTGGCATTGATTTCATAGCTTCACTGTTACCTTCTGTAGTCTCTGATAGAGGAACTTTGGCATGATGTGTTCCATTACATCCATTGCTAATCTCACAAGCGCCAAAAAACAGATCAATAGGATCAGATCTACTTGTAACTTTCACTCCATCTTTGGAAGACTGTTTCTTAGAATTATCAGGTGAAGCACCAGTAAATGATTTAGTAGAATGTGCAGCTTCTTTTTTCCCCTCATTGCCATGACTACCAGCACAAGTAGTATCCTGTGCTACCGGTATAGACTTATTAGCTCTGTTCATCTTCACCGGATTGACTTCTTCAATTAATTGAGTGTAAGCAGGGACAGCACGGAGTTGAGCAATATGTGTCGTCCCATTTGTTCCATTTTCGCTTCCTTGGTTAACTTTGTGAAATGACATATTGATCCTTCTGGTATCATTAGATGACCATGATGCCACTGGAATTTCCTTTGAACAATTAGTTTGATCTTCCCTGGAAGATTGGTTTTCTCCTTTAACCTTGCTCCTACAGAATAATACATGACAGGAAAACCACTTGTGTTAACAATCAAGCAATCAGCAGCCTACGAGAACTTAGTTAGTTATCAATGCTACAAAATTGGTTTGCACAATATAGTAGTTTTCCAAAAGAAAATCTCTATCCTTCCACAAAGATCAATTTATGAATCTGCTTAATATTCACAATCACAACCCAAGCCCCTTCTTGGGAGTTTTTGCTAAATATTGTACAAATGTGTACCATTTTTTGGTACAATACAGGCATAAATTTCACCTATAATGTGAACAAAACCCAATTAGTGAGAGAGTAATGTCATACACTAGCTGTCATTTGCAACTAAACACTCATCCGTATATTTCAAGCAGTGTTGTTAAATAGTGGCCATGGCCCCACCATTACAGAATGGCGTGGTGGGTATTTTGCCAACTGCCGTAGACAATTTATTAAGGGAGGTCCACTATGGAAGCGCCATAAGGCGCAATGGCATGTTTATATGGTGGAACTTTGGCCTTCCGCCATTAATAACACTGATTTCAAGTAATTAAATTTGAGAAGTTAAGTAGATCCCGATTACCAGGTCCAATTCCGAATATTAAAATCAAAATCGTATTGTATTTGAAAACTTAACCTACAAGATATCCAACACTGGTAAAGTACAATAAAAGGAATGCCGGAGGGTATCAACAAGTTCCGCGAAACAGTAGATTCTCACTGATTCGTTCTTTTTTTATTTTAAAGAAAAAAGTGACAAAAAAAAAAGTAAGGTATTATTAATTTGCTATCCACTTACTTGCTCGAGAGGATAAGGATAACACAAATAATTAATAATTAAAAAAGAGCAAAAGAAATCGCAGCTTCTCATTTCTCCTCTCAAAAAGAACTCACATGACTGACAACGCGGTCAAAAGGGAAAGGACATATAAGCAAAGCCAAGTTCAAAGAACAACATTCTTGAATCGAATCTGGATTTCAAGCAAGAAACACATGCACATTCGATATTCCAAGTCACATTAAGTAAAAACCCTAACACAAAAAAAAAAAAAACTGAGGAAGCAAACTCACCGTGCTCTGAATCTATCTTTCTCCTTAGGCTCAGCAACAAGCTCCTCGGAAGGCACCGCAGCAGCAGTGTCTAGATTCTCGAACCCACCGAAGACTTTCGAGTAATCGAGCTTGGAGCGCCGAACGTCATCCTTTCTCCTCTCGTTGAGCTCCGGAAGTTCGAGGATCGGAATAGACGAACCGAGCGAGGACGCGCAGAAAATCTCGCGGTAATCGTCTAAGTGAGAGGAGAAGCTCGGAGCGCGGAGCTTGATTGGAGTGGCGAAGACGCCATCGTAAGCGGATCTTCCGGTGACGCCGTAGCCACAGCCGTTGGAGAGCTTCTTTGTGAGAGTCGCGGTGGCAGCTGTGAACTCCATGGCGGCGACGACGGTGGCGAAGTTCTCCCTCTTCCTCTTCTCCTTCTTGCTTACGTTGTTTTCTCTGACTATGCAAAACTGGTTCAGTAAGAGTCAGAGACACGGAGAAGAAGCAGAAAAATCGTGAGAGAGACAAAATGTAGTAAAAGTCTTTTGCAACTAACCGTTAAAAATCACAAATCAACGTGTGTGCACGCACTTGCAACCGGTTATTTCGGTCTCTAATTCGTAGCTGTTCTCCTGTGACTCATAAACCGGAGTTCCACGGGTGAATGGAATAAAACGTAAATATCATAGATAAATATATAGGTAAATATATTTTTGTTTATAAATGTATAAAATATTGATAAATTTGTTATATAAAAAAATCAAATTTTTATTTCAGTAAAAAATATGATAAATATATTTATTTGTTAATTTGTATCTGATTAATTGAAATATTCATATATTTAAGGATAAATTTATTATATTTTTTTCATTTTTAAAGATAAAAAATTTGAATTTATAGTACTTTTTTCGGTTTGAAAGACAAAATTTTGAATTTCTTTGGAGAATAAATTTATTAGTAAAAAAAATGATTATTTATCTTAATATAAATATAAATATTTTTAAAATAAAAGGTTTGTCTCGTATATTTCGTTTTGCTGGGGAATAGTTTCCGAGTCCAATCAACACTTCAGCAGTGCCAAAATAATAATACTCCCACGTCAGTCCAAACATTTCTATTTATAAAATCTCAACTTTAAAATTTTATTTATTCCGTCTAATATTCAATTTATAATATTTTTTATTAATCTTTTAAATTAAAATACTTTTAATTAAAAAGAGGGGAAAACATATTAATAAATAATTAGAAGAAAATATATTATGACAATAATAATTTTAAAAAAGATTATAAATTTAAAATAAACATATTTTTTTAATGTAACATAAATTTATTATTAATAATTAAATCAATAATTTTTATTAATTTTAATAAATTAAATAATTGAGTTTTATATTCTCTTCGTCTTTATTTATTATAAGACATAGTTAAAAAAATTATTCCTTATATATTGATTTTTTTTACTAAAATACCTTTATTTATTTTAATATATAATGCTATTATGAATTAACACTTTCTCTTTTATGCAAATTGAAGAAAATGAATAGACTTCTATATTAAAGATAAATTTAGAAAAATATTAGAGTTAAAGAAAAATTTAATACTAATACTTAAATTAGTAAACTGTTTTTCTTAATAAGCTTAATTTAGTAACTATATGTTATAAATAAGAACAAATGGGAGAGTAGATGATATAATAAAACGTCATTAAAGGGAAGTTTTGGTACTTTGAAGGGGATTTTATACCTTAGTTTGCCTAGTTTTGTGCATTGCTTGCTGCATACAGCTGTCGCTCCTTAGTCGTTCATTACTCATTGCCAATGCATACAAACATACGTGTTGTGGCTTTTATACTTTTTTTTCTTACAAATTTTTAAGTAATGTTAATTTTGGTTTAGTTATTGAGTTTAATTGGTCATACATATATTAATATTGTTATTCAATTATAAATTATTATAATTTTAAAAATTATCATAAAAATTGACAAAACTTACTAGACAATGAAACTAAATATAATTAGATAATTCTATAAAACTTTTTATATTTTTAATTTTTTTTATCAATAAATATTAATTTATTAATTTTTATAAAAATGTCAGGGTTCGAACATGCGAATTCTCCCTTCTACGAAAGTCTATTTAATTAAAGATGAAAAATCCATTTATTCCAAAAGAATTTAAAATTACTTTTCATTCTCATTTTTATTTTTTTATCTGATAATTAATATTAATTATTATCATATTATATATCCGAGCATTTCACCTGGTTACTGCTACAGGATTAATTAATGGCTTAATCAAATTACTGCCACTTGGCCAATTTGTTTTTGCTAAAAATTGATATAGGAGAATGAGAGAAAATGGAAGAAGAAAATAACACATAGAGTTTATCCTGATTCATTCAATTTTAGTGGTTCCGCCACTTTTAGACCAACGATGGTCATGATATTACCTAAAAAATAAAATTTGCAGTTAATGAGTGGTAGAGAATTTTTTAATAATTATATATACTTATATAATTAATTAGGATTAAAAATAAAATTTGGCACTACATAAAAATAATATTTGGCACTACTTAAAATTTGGTATGGGCTAAAAATTTTTGCATGTGAACTACGTTTAGCTATTCATTATATTTTCTCACACACTAGTACAATTACACTCAAATTAAAAAATATATATAAACTTAGAAATCTTAAATATCATAATTGTGTTTAAATCCAAATTGTAAATAATAAAACATAAAAAATCAATAGTAGCAGGCCTCCGTGAATATTTTCAGATGGCACAGTATTATTCATACCTAACATTATGATCCTATTTTCAATATTGAGTGAGAGTGAGGGAAAAGTCCCTATAAAATTACACTATAATAATATTATTAAGATTAATTATGTATTATAAACGTATTATATATTAACACATTTCGCCTGGCTCTTACGTATAGGATTAATTAATGGCTTGATTAAATTACTGCCACTTGGCCAATTTGTTTCGCAAAAAAGAGGAAGTCAGGATCTAATTATGATTAGTTTTTAAAAGAAGAATGAATTAAAGAAACTTGTCATTATATTATTTTCAATATTGAGAGAGAGCGAGGAAAAAGCCCTCATAAAATAACACTAACAACATTGGAATTATATAATATGGGAGTAAGGGTAGAGCCCATATAAGCGTGTAGAAGTAATATAGTATGTTGGGATGATGATAAATAAAACCTTTATTTAATAAGTATTTTTGGTTTCATTATTTAAAAAATATATAATGGGGAGAGATTATTCAATAAATGGTTGTGAATTTAGATATGAGTATTCGTAAAATTCATAGGAACGAGTGCACACATCGGTATCTTATTACTCAATCTAGTGTTATACGCACATGTTATTTAATATATTAAATTTAAAAAGTTTAGATTTTTTTACCACAATTATTTTTCATTTTTTTCTTACAAAAAATTGCTTAATTCCTTACAAAATATATTTATTTTATGTTTTTGTTCTTAGAACGTTTTAAATAGTGTTTTCTATTATTTAAAATATTTTTTTAATTTTCAAAACGTTATTTAAAATGTTTTAAGAATGAAAAATAAAAAAATAGATTTTGTAATGATTAAAATGAATAAATGTTAAATTACAAGAAAAAAAATATTTAAGCCAATTTAAAATAAAAAAATAATGTTATACAAACTATTATACATATATATGTGTGTGTTAAATAATATTACAAAAATCACTAAATAGAATAAATATTACTAAAAAAATTATATAATAAAAAACATTTCTGTATTTTTTTTAGTTTAGAAATTATTACATATAACTTATTAATGTTTATGCATGATTTTTTAAAATACTTAGGAAAATATAAACATTTAACTTAATAATTTATAATGAATTAATTCATAAGTTTATAGGTTAGATTTGAATTTATTTATACTATTCTATTTTTTTATTAATATTGGATTTGCATTATATTTTTTATTAATTTATTATGTTAGATATTTAAATTCAATTAGTAAAAAAAGATATTTGGATTTAATTTTATAAATACTTTTTTTCGTTATGTCTATAATTAAGACACGGAATAATCAAAGTGTCAGTAATAAATTCATATGTAAATATCTATATACTCATAAAATATGGTAATAAACACTAAAATTAATACTTGTATAGAAATGAATATAAAATAGATTTTATATATATTGAATTAAAAATTAAAAACTGATGTTACATAAACTATTATATATAATAAATTATTATTTCAAATAATAATAAATATATTACTATATATAATAAACATTACTCAAACCATTAATATATACAAAATATGTTTTTTTTATCTTACATATAATTATATATAACTAATCAAAGTTATAATGTTTAACGTGTCATTTTTAATATATCTTAGAGAATATATATTGAACTTACAAATATATGACTTAAGTGGTCTATAAGTTTATAATTAATGATATACTTGAGTTTATTTATACTATTCTATTTATAATTAATATATACGATATAATATTTTTATTTAATTAAAGTGTGAGTAATAAACTCGGATATAAATATGAAATATATACATACTTATAAAATATAGAAATACACACATAAGTTTAATGCTTTAAATTTTTTAAAAATATTCAATACTTTCTTCATCCAGTAAGTAAGGAAATTAGTTTAAAGGATTTTTATAGTATAATTTATTATTTAAAGATAACTAAGAATTATTTCATAAAAAAATTATTTCTGTCAAGAATTAAACTCAAATAATATTTAAATAATTTAATCTTAAACTTGACATATTAATCATTTGTGTCCATTCACTTAATTAAATTGTTGCAATATATATTTTCTCATTAAAAGGAAAAACCTAAATGGCTTGGAATCTTGGGCACGATTGTAGCATAGATGGAGTAGTTTTTGGACCTTAAATTTTCCTGTTACACTATTCGAGTTTCACCCTGTCTCTATTGCTCTGGGCATTACAACATTTCTTGTTAAAATATTATGTTTTAATTTTCTTGAAATGTCATAAGAATAGTACTATATGATATTTTTTACCTATTGGTTTGTTGGTCCGTCAAGGTTGATAACATTATTATTGAGATTTTGGGTAAAATTAACGTCACATTTCATCTCTCCATTTTTTTTCTCCATCTTTATTGTTAATACTTAATAATTTTTTATTAAATTTTGTATGCAAATATGTTACTGCAACTTAAATTTGTAATTTTCTTAAGGCCAGATAGAAAATTACTTATTTCAACTTATAGACTTTTTTTTTTTGTTACAAGAAGGAAAAAAAAACTACACTCTTGAAAGAGAGATACCAGTAGAATTCTATTGAGTCATTGGTAGGATTTTTTGTATTGTACCTCACAAATGCTATTTAGATTTCAGAGACAGTCTTGAAAGCCTAAAATAGGAATCAAACAACCTTAACCGGAATCAATAAAGAAATAAAACAACTACCATTCAGCATGCATGTGCTTGCATAGAACATAACACGTAGCTACCTAAAGAAAGAAAGGAAAAAAGACAAAACAAAAACAAAAAACAATTCCAGCATGTGCGAGCAAAGCAACAACCAACAAGGTTTTTTTTTTTTTTTTAACAACAACCAACAAGTAAGAGCATGTTTGCAAATCCCGTGAAAAAAAATACTCTTTGAGACAAAAATAATTTTATCAAAAAATTATCATTCTTATTTTTATTTTGTTTTTATTTATTAGATCTGTATTAGAATATGTGTCACAATAATTTTAATTAGAAACTATTAAACATGAACTTATTGTAATGTATTAAACATGAACTTATTGTAATGATAATTAAAGTGACTTTTAATACTCTTCTAATTATTACTTTCTTTATATATTTTTTGATATTTAAGATTATTACATATAGATTAAGAAATGTTTAATAGAATTAAAAATTATTATATTTAAACTAAAGTAATCTTATTTAATATCTTGATTTTTAATACTTATACCACTAATAATGGATATTAAACAAAAATATATTTAAAAATAATACATTAATTAAACTTTAAAATTCTAAAAGAAGAAAAAAAATAATAGAAAGCTAAAATGTATGGGAAGAAGGTAGTATTGTTAAACAACTGATAAAGTGGATACATAATGATCAATCACCGCCATAAAGCTAATGTATCGAAGAATGTACCAAGAAATGAGTATCGGAGAATCTGGTTTTAATGATAAGATTGGTTGTTTCCAATGTCTAAACTCTAAAGCAGCAAAGCTCAATGCTACTTTCCCTTTTGTTTTTAGATAAAATGACATAAACAATATTCTACATGTATGTGTGTGCCAAATACTTTAATCAACAATCATCAACTTGTTCTGTCCAACTCAATAGGTTAAAGACGTAAACTTAGAATATTCCTCAAGTAATTGTTCTGGGCTTTTACCAAACCACCTTGGCCCAGATAACTTAAATACAAGCATTTCTCTTGGACTCTTTTTAAGATATTTTATGATTGATTAGAAATTTTATTAAAAATTATCATTTTGATATTTTTTATTTTTTATTTAATAATTTCATCTCCTGATTTTATATTATGAGAAACAAAATATAACAAAATTGATGATTTCCAAAAAAATTAACTAATCATAAAAATAATCTTTGAGGAAGAGTGTTAGCGTTCCTCTTAAATACAAATCAAAAACCATACACTTTAATATATCTCTCAACTTCAGATCTTTTTACTTCTTGCACCTCCTATTTTGCTTTCTGCACCGACAATAATAATTAAAGGACAAATACATCCTTCAGGCAACACCCTCTTCCCTCCCTTGCACAACTCTAGCTATCACAGTCACCACCACGAGGGCTTTTGCATAACCTTCCTTTAAGGTCTCGATGGAGATATGATGAGGACCATGTTCGAGGTCAAGGTTGTGGCGGTACACATATCTCTCTGTCATATTTGTGATGTTGGGAACATCCTCAAATCCAAAACCAAAATTTGTCACCCCTATAATATGATTTTTGATATTTCAAAATAGTTATTTCATGATACTTATATGCTTTCAAAATAACTATTATGGAATACAAAAAAGATATTCTAGAA
Source organism: Glycine latifolia (assembly GCA_013407115.1). Lineage (NCBI taxonomy): Eukaryota > Viridiplantae > Streptophyta > Magnoliopsida > Fabales > Fabaceae > Glycine > Glycine latifolia. The sequence continues at coordinate 26,194,032 of CM023948.1, read as the reverse complement.
TAACTATTTTGGAAATGTATAAGTATTCTAAAATAACTATTTCAGAATAGGAAAAATCATATTCTAGAGTAACTTCCAAAATACCTATACATTTTGAAACGACCATTCCATAATAAAGGTAGGGTAACACGACTCCTTTTGTGCTTCGTTGTTTTTTGATGAAGTCGTGAGGAATGCCCTCCTGTCAGCACCAACAACAGTGGAGGATGACATGAAGGTGATGATGACTAGGGTTGTGCAAGAGAGGAAGGGGGTGCTGACTAAAAGGTATGTTTGTTCTTTTATTATTATTTGGAGGTGTAAGAAGCAAAATATAAGGTGCAGGAAGTAAAAGCCAAACTTCAGTCCAAAACCCTTAACCCTTTTAATTTGCGATTATTTTTTGGCATCGCACGATCACTCATGCGGTGCAACATAGAAGCGATCTCAAAGCCTTTAACAATGAGAGCTATACAAGTAAGCCTAACAAGTCCAAGATACAAACAACTCTAATTCATCTCAAGTTTTCCAAAGGTATTAGTTTACATTCTTGAGTTTGAAATACGGTAAGTTTTCAATTATTTTATCATATCTGAAAGGTGTAAGTGATTTTGATTAGATAATTTTGTTTAAAGGATATCTAATGTTAGCATTTCTGGATTCACTATTCGTTCTTCTGGTCAGTTTAAGTTTATTGGAGAAGAACGAAGAATAAAGAGCAAATGGGGAAGAAGAAAAAAAATAGGAAAAACAAAACAATAATGAACAGTCTCCTTTTTTTTATTAGTTAATCTACGACCCGCAACATTATAACTACATTCTCACAAACTTAACGCACGGTGGGAAAGGAAAATCGCACTGTAGACTTCGTCATAGAATAAACCCTCTAGCGTCTATCAATAAGGTTCCAGGTTTTCTATACTTCTTAAAAGTTTTAGGCTTCTTTTTTAACAACAAATCCCTATTCTTCTGGGGAAAAAATGTCCACAGGTTAACTTGAACAGAGATCTCAATCCTGATATATGAAAACCATACATAACCACAGAATGAAAATCCATCTTGTAATTGAAAAATATGGTAGACAAATTTCTTGCATTCCTTTTAAGAATTCCACTAGTGACTACAACGTGTGCGCAAATGCAACAATAGTTGAAAGCCATGCATATACTATTTACATACAAATATGTGGCAGCTTACAAAACCCTAAATCTTCTAGGGTTTACTTAACAAAACTAGGAAAAATAGTGAAAGCAACCAGCAAAACATTGGGTACTAGTTACATAACGATGCCATTGACCTGTATGAATATATAAACCAATTACACGAGAAAAGAAAATCGGTTTGGTGATCTTTGCAGCCATTAAAGGTTGGGGATTTAAAATAGTCACAATAAGATATCCTACCTACAACCGAAGAATGGTTCGAAGGGTGTCAGATAGATTTTGAATAGTCCGCTGCTCCTGGGTCGCTTGCAGCTCCTGCAGCGGCATATCTTCGTAACACCTAATAACAAGCAAAGCAATTAGGTTAATCACATCAGCATAGGAGGAGCTGAAAGGAATCATTAGATACTTAAAATTGTGCTGTTCACATAGAAGTGGTAAATTTGTTGCTGCACTAAAGTTGAAGAAAGCGACATACATTTTATGGTAAGCTAAAGCCTGCGCCAAATTCATTAGAGTAGAACTTGATGTCAATCTTTGGTAAATGCTTGGAGGAAGAGGCATCTGCTGCATGTCAATTAGCAAACCAACATAAATGACCATAACAAGTGCACACACAATTGTACAGCATGTGTACACGTACACACACACACACATACACACAACACACAAAGTTAACCTCATTTAGTCCTCTCCGGCCCTTTTTGGACTGTCCATCACCACTAAAAAGCTCTTGCAATCCTTCCACTGTTCCAGTTCCACCAGTATCCTGTTGTATGCCACCAAGTACATTGTCTGACAGGAGAGCAATAGGTGATATATCTGTTGCCCTTAAGAATGGGATGGGCACTGTATTACCAGCAGCATATATGGACCAAAGCTGCATTAGCACAGAAATTGAAGTAAGAAGGTAAGTCTAACATTGCAATCTCCCGAGACATTCATGATGGCCAAAATTATACAATAGATGGAACCATTAATTCAAGAAAAGAAAAGGGCTAGATATTTGCCAAAAAAGGATGCAAGGATATATTTCTTAAAAATCTGTAGCAGTGTATCTAACAACTAAACAATTTTGTTCAAATGGAGTGATCTAATACAGAATACTGTGTTTGACATCAGATATATAAACAGTTAACGGAGAAAGTAATGGATATATTTTATGAATTGTGTCTCTTACTGAGCACACAAGCAGTACATATATATATATATACAGTACATATGGGCCCTATGGGCCCTTAATGCTAAATATATTCTAACACTCCCCCTCAAGCTGGTGCATATATATCATGGACACCAAACTTGTTACAAATATAGTTAACCCGGGGTCCTCTAAGGGCCTTTGTGAGAATGTCTGCTAGTTGATCACTGGAGTTTACAAATGCTGTCTCAATTTGTCCAGCTTGAATCTTTTCTCTAATAAAATGGCAATCAATTTCAACATGTTTGATCCTCTCATGAAAGACTGGGTTTGAAGATATATGTAGCGCAGCCTGATTATTACAAATGAGTTTCATAGGCCGCTGCTCACAAAGGTGTAGTTCCTCAATCAACTGTTGCAACCAGATGAGCTCACATGTTGCAGTCCCATGGCACGATATTCTGCCTCTGCACTGGATCTGGCCACTACAGTTTGCTTCTTACTTTTCCAAGATATCAAATTTTCTCCAAAGAAAATACAGTATCCTGAAGTGGAGCGTCTATCTAAAGGAGAGCCTTCCCAATCAGCATACCCGCACACTTCAGAATGCCCTCTATCTTTGTATAATAAGCCTTTCCACGGTGCACCTTTGATATATCTGATAATCCTTATAACGGCATCCTCTATCTTTGTATAATAAGCCTTTCCACAGTGCACCTTTGATATATCTGATAATCCGTATAACAGCATCCCAATGTGAACTGCAAGGAGAATCAAGGAATTGGCTTGCCACACTAACTGCAAAGGAAATATCTGGTCTTGTCACAGTGAGATAGTTCAATTTTCCAACAAGTCTACGATACCTGCCAGGATCGGATAGGAGCTCCCCCTGTCTAGGTAAAAGTTTAAGATTAGGATCCATAGGAGTATCAACTGGTTTACACCCAACATACCAGTTTCTTCTAGGATATCTAAAGCATACTTCCTTTGGCAAATGGAAATGCCTTGTCGGGATTGTGCCACCTCAATCCCTAGAAAATAGCGTAGTTTGCCAAGATCTTTAGTTTGGAACTGGCTGAACAGAAATTGCTTCAGTTGGTCAATCCCAACATGGTCACTGCCTGTAATAACGATATCATCAACATAGACCAGAAGGTAAATGCATTGACCAGCAGAACTATGCCTATAGAAGACAGAATGATCGGCCTCACTACGGATCAGCCCAAAAGCCTGAATTGCAGAACTGAAGCGACTAAACCAAGCCCGAGGAGATTGCTTTAACCCATATAAAGATTTGCGGAGTTTGCACACTTTCCCAGACTCCCCCTGAGCAACGAAGCCGAGAGGTTGCTCCATATAGACTTCCTCTTGCAAATCTCCATGTAGGAAAGCATTTATAATATCAAGTTGAAGAAGTGGCCAATGGCGAATGGCAGCAAGTGCAAGAAATAAGCGAACGGAGGCCATCTTAGCAACAGGAGAAAAAGTATCTCCATAGTCAAGACCAAAAATTTGAGTGTAGCCCTTGGCCACTAGTCGGGCTTTGAGACGGTCAATGGTGCCATCAGGTCCAACCTTGACGATGAATACCAACCGACAGCCAACAACAGATTTGCCAGGAGGAGCTGAAACAATATCCCATGTGTCATTAGAATGAAGGGCAGTCATCTCATCAACCATTGCTTAGTGTCAACCCGGATGGGAGAGAGCTTTACCTATGGTTTTAGGAATAGAGACAAAAGAGAGACTAGATACAAAGGAAAAATGTGATGAAGAAAGACGATCATAACTCAAGAAAGCATAAAGAGGATGAGGATTGCGGGTGGAACAAATACCTTTTCGGAGAGCAATGGGAGTAGTCTCGCGTGTAAGAGCCGGAGGGGATAAGATAACCGGAGAAGGCGGTGAGTCAGCGGGAGGGACATCGGATGGCAAACGAGGACGACGCTGATAAGTAATGAGAGGACGGTTCTCAGTCTGAAAGTCAGTTACAACCGGTGGAGACAAAGTAAGGATAGGAATGGGTAGAGCATGGTCAACCTGTGATAAAGGAGTTGCTGAACAGGAGAAGGGTTGTTGATCAATATAGGAAACATCAGCGGACACAAGGTAACGCTTGAGATTAGGAGAATAACAACGGTAACCCTTCTGAAAACGAGAGTAACCCAAGAATAGACACTTAAAAGCTTTAGATGTTAACTTATCTTTGCCTAGAGTGAGATCATGGACAAAACAGGTACAACCAAAGACATGAGGAGAGAGAGGGTAAAGGGAGGAATCAGGAAAGAGGATATGGTGTGGAATGTCATTGTTAAGTACAGAAGAAGGCATACGGTTAATGAGAAAGCAAGAGGTGATAATAGCATCAGCCCAAAAACGTAATGGAACATGCATATGGATGAGAAGAGTGCGTGCAGTCTCAACAAGATGTCTATTTTTACGTTCTGCCACTCCATTTTGTTGTGGAGTGTGAGGACGGGTAGTCTGGTGTAGGGTGCCCTGTTTGACTAAAGACTCAGAGAAAAAGGAGGAAACATACTTCTTAGCATTATCACTGCGTAGAATACGTATAGGAGTACCAAATTGTGTTTGTATTTCAGCACAAATTCTCTGGCAAATAGAAAACAATTCAGAACGATTTTTCATTAAATAAACCCAAGTACAATGAGAGAAATCATCAATAAAAGTAACAAAATATTGAAATCCCAAAACAGATACAGTTCGGCTTGGACCCCAAATATCGGAAAGAACAATAGAAAAAGGAGCAAAGGCTCTTTTGTTGACTCTATTAGCAAAAGATGAGCGAGTTTGTTTTCCTTGCTGACACGATTGACACTCTAAGGACTTGATATTTGAGAAAAAAGGGCCATCAATTGAAGTTTAGAGAGACTTGGGTGGCGTAGACGACTGTGGATGAGTTCCGGTGATTCTACAATGGAACATGCAACTGGGGAACGAGGAGACACCGTCAAATAATATAGGCCGCGTGACTCACGACCCACTCCAATCATCGTCCCCATACCCGGATCCTGCACAGAAACAGATTGGTTAGAGAAAGTAATGGTGCAAGACAGGGAACGGGTCAATTTGCTAACAGATATCAAATTATAAGGTATGCCAGGGATATAGTAAACAGAAGTTAGGGTTAAGGAAGGAGTTGGAGGGGCTTGCCCAACACCACGAACAGGAGCCTTAGTCCCATCAGCAAAGGTAAAGGAGGGTAAATTGTTAGAGTAAGTAAGTGAAGTGAAAAGGTCCTTATTACCACAGAGATGATCAGTAGCACCTGAGTCAAGTATCCAGGGGCCAAGCGATGATTGAGATAGATAGGCAACATGACTCCCAGTATTTGGAGTGGTAGTTTGAAGAGAGGCCTTCTTCAGTAGAGTTTGGAAGGCCTCATATTCTACCTGAGAGAGAGAGAGACTAATCCAAAGGAGGAAGATGAGGCAATATTAGCAATGTGAGCAGCAGGAGAAGGTTTTAAGTGTGGATACTTTGTGTAACAACGCTCTTCAACATGGCCTCATGTCTGACAATAGTTACAATAAGGCGTCGGACCACGTCCACCCTAGCTACGACCACGTCCTCTACTACGTTCAGCATTTCCACGGGATTCATTACTATGCGAGATGAGGGCAGTGGAATCGACTACTGAACCAAGAGGAGGTGTAGAGACGGTCTCATCTTTCAGATTCAATAAGCGCTGGAAGGTTTGTGATAGAGTAGGGTCACCACTGGTCAAAATATTGTCCCGTACACCTTCCAACTCCTTGGGAAGACCAAATAAGGTGACGACCATAAAGAGATGCTCTACTTGCTTCCTATATTCATTGGCATTCGCAGCATAAGGTAACATAGCCATAAAATCCTTCATTAAGGAGCTACTCCTACCAACATATGACTCCATCTTCTGATCAAGGGATTTTCGCAACTCCATCATTCGAGAAACAATAGCATAGAGTTGCTGAATGTCGTTTGTATAGAGGCTTTTTGCTTCCTCCCAGACTTCATAACAGGTCTCAAAAGAGTAGAAGATATCAAGGATGGACACATCAATGGAATGCCAAAGAATAATCAAAAGCTGATTATCGATTTTATTCCAATCCGACTTTCTTTCCTGGGTAACGTCGGCAGCTTTAGTTGTGAGATGCTCCGAATATCCCTGACCACCAAACCAGATTTTAACGGAGGTAGACCAGTTCTTGTAATTAGTGGAGCCAATGAGTTTTGCAGCAGTAATGGATGGAACAGCAGTGGATATGATGCCCTGTGCTGTGTTAGAAGTTGGGAGAACCTTCGTGGCATTAGAGGTCGACTCCGCCATCAAGATAAAACAAACAGAGAGTAAAGAAAAGTGAAGAAGGATGCTGCAAAAGATGGACCCACTCAAAAACGAGGACAGATCCAGGACCAGAAGGAGGAGGTGACGCTGGCGTCCAAGTCTGGCCGTGAACGGTGGCCTGACGACGCGTCACGCGCCGGCACGTGAGAGAGAAGGCGGAAGAAGAAGCCGCGCGTGAGAGAGCATGGCTGGCCGGAAAAAAACGGCACTTGGATAGAAAGGTTCGCCAGAAAGAGACGATTCAGGTCCGGTGGGTCTCGGCCGGAAAAGGCCACCGGAAAAATTTCCGGCAACTGCTGACGGCGGCGGACAGCGGCAAGGACCACCAAAGAGTTCTGATACCAAGTTAACGGAGAAAGTAATGGATATATTTTCTGAATTGTGTCTCTTACTGAGCACACAAGCAGTACATATATATATATATATACAGTACATATGGGCCCTATGGGCCCTTAATGCTAAATATATTCTAACATAAACCAAATCAAAAAATACCTTATCTTGTAAAGCAAATGCTTTACGGCTGACTGTTTCATTCTTGAATATGCTATTGCTTATATCACCACCAATTCCAGCTTGTGCTCGATGAGTACCTCTGGTTTTGAGGCTCTGCTCAGTTGAATTACTAACATAAGGTAAAGACGATTGAATGGTATTGGTAGTAGCACTATATCCTCTAAAAGAGGCAGTGTTCATAATACCAACTTTCTGACTCTCAATCCTAAAAGGTTTTCCATAAAGAAAGCAAACTACATTAGAACACAGGAAATGAAAAGGAAAAGAGGAGAGGCTCTAATAAGCAAATGAACATTTTACAAGTTTGCAAAGCTAAGACTGTTTGAACTTTGAATTAAGAGCGAGACAATGAAAGAAAAATGCTTTCTTAAAAAATATAGGTAATGAAGGTAAACAGAGAGGTAACTACCCAGAGTCAGCCAATCTGTCTCCTGTGCCACTGGACAGAGCAGATACAGAAACTGCAGAATCTGCATCTTGTGTAGTCTTATGTAATTCATCTCCATGGATTATAACAGTGCCAAAGTTGCCTGCCAATAATTCACATAAATCATAATATTCCACCCTCTAAAAAAACACTTAAAATAAAGGCCTCCTCTCTCAAGTTTAAGAACTTTATTAGAAAAGAAAAAAAATTAGAAGTCTGTTTACATTTTTTAATTACAAAACTGCCACCTTGTTTTCAATCTGTTTCCTATTTTCAAAGATTTGTACAGGAAACACTGATTTCATTGGTTGTTTACGGTGTAATTAAAAATGAAAACACAAAACAGAAGTGCAAGTAAACACCCCCCCCCCCCCCCCTTACTTTTCATTTTTTATTCAACCAAAAAAAGAGAAATTTAAAACACTTAAAATTGCCCTTCTTCCCTATTTTCTCTATAAATCCATACGCCAATAAGATATGAGGCAGATGGAAGAAAGGAGATTGGGGAAAATTGAGGACAAGGTTTAACCCAGTAACCCCCAACTACATTAGTATTCGTGTTATATCACCAGGCCTGCAACTCATGTGGCACAACCAGCAAGCTCTTGAACTTTACATTACACCCAGATTATTCAGTAAAAATGTAAAATTTCATAAGAAACAGTTCTTGAATAATGAATAATACAAATATTAGAAATGAATTGGGCTTAGTTCAGGGGGAAGATGTCCCAAGCCTTATATGGAGTGTTTTGGTTACATTCTTAGTTGATACATGAAATCTTAAAAAACAACAAAAACCAAACAAGTATAAACAAACCATAGTAAGCAAGACATCCAGGGAAAAACCATATACAATGGTTCAGCTGGAAGTGATATAAGAAATGAGATAAACTTTCAGACACCATTCAAGAAACATTTCTAATAGTTATGACTTGCAAGAGATTCTCACACATACACATACATTCTCGCTTATGTCACATTAGGCAATAATCAAAATTGAAAAAAAGTCAATCCACAGATAAGATGCAAGAAACACGGACCTTCACTCGTGTCTACATCTTCCACTTTATGTAGCTTCCTTGTAGTGCCATGTGAAGAGAGATCGGCAGCCCCCACAACACCGATGTTATGAGGTCTGGATGGAACAGTATCTCCATATTCATCATTTAGTTTTGAATCTAACTGTGGAGAAAAAAGGAAAATAAAAGCATGTTAGTTATTTTAGGAAACATTCCATGAAGGTAGGTATGTACATATAACCCATGCATGTTAGTTTTGAATGTACTTTTTGTTGGGTACCGAGCAATCACACAACAATCGAGATAGGAGAAAGAAAGAAAAGGGAAGAAGAAAACAACACAGAGTTTACCCTAGTTCACCTAATGTGGGTTACATCCAGCTATTCACTATATTTCCTCACACACTCATACAATTGCACTCAGATTACAAGGAAATATATAGGCTTAGAAACTCTAAGCACCGTAGTTATTCATGGGCCCAAGCTCAAACTACAAATAATAAAATACAAGGTCAACAACAGTACTAGGCCTTGAAAAAAATTCCGGGGCCCCCGTGCATATCTTCTAAAGGCACAGTATGAGTCATACCCAACACTTTTATCTCCAATAGGAAACCCACAAATTATGGGATTTGACTCTAGTTTCTTTACTTTTCTGTTAAGGTCATAAGTATGTACATACAACCCACGCATGATGCATGTATTATCAAAACTAAGAATAATATTCCATATTCTTCAATCTTTGAGACTAACACGGGCTGCTTCAGATCAGATTAAGAACTTGTATTACACATGGAAATTAAAATTACTTTCTTCTTTATTAAGTTTTACAATCAACTAGGTAGATGATAAGAACAAGTCTAGTAGATGTGCAAGTTTTAGTCATATACCTCCTGATCTTCTGATGCAGCTGGAAGAGCTTGCGCCTGCAAAGCCATTGAAGCCCTGATTTTCCTTGCCTTTTCTAATTTTGGCAACATTGCAGCAGATCCACTTTTCCACTTTTCAAAGAATTTGTGCTACGCAGCCATAGAAAATAACTTCTATTTGATGTAAAATACAACATTTAAAGAATCAAAGATGGCATTGCAAACTAGATAGGGGAAAAACAAATTATTTTGAAAACAAATGAAGGCATATGAGTTTGGAGTTTGTATAGTCACCCATTATATGCAGAAGCTCATGCCAGCTTGATTAGCCCTTGCTCAGGATTAATTTAGTAATTCTAGATAACCAGTCTATGCTTTACAATCCATTATTATTTTTGTTTTTGTTATTATATGCAGTGGGCAATGTTGAATATTGAAACACCTTATATAACCATTTACATTTTGTTTGTTATCACTTTCAAGTCATAACAATAATAGATTTAAACATTGATTTAATAGGTGAAACTAAAAAATATATCATAGTGAGGGGGGAGGAGGGGAACTGGAGGAAAAAAGAATTAGTTAATAAACATATCAGTAATTTCGATCTTAATTAGTGTGTCTTAGTCAATCAGATAAGGATTTCCATATGCATAACAAATTTACATATAACAAAAATTACATTAACTTTAAAAACTCAAGGTCTAATATGATGCCAAACTCTAATTGTGGTAAGTTTGAGCATAACTAAATAGTTAAATATAAGTATATGATAAGGATAAATTAAAATCAGTATGACAGTTGACAAGAGGGTGATCCCTGGTGCAACTGTGACCTGGAGGTCACAAGCTCAAATCCTGAAATTAGGCTCTCTGCTTATAGGGCTAAGGCTACATACATCTAGGTGGGAGCCTCGTGAACTTTTTTTAACGAACTGAAATAATAGTGGATAAAATTTTCTCAATATTGTTTGTAACTTAGCTTTTATCATTGCTTCTGATAATTCAACTATTAAAATCTAATATTTAACAATATATTAAACGATACAAGCCAGTTTACTTATGATAAATATTCATAGCAATACACTTTATCCCAAAGAAGGGTTAATACTTTAAATAATAAAAATGAGTAAAACACACTTCACTCCCTTCAGAGATGCTTAAATTACAATGTCTTCCCTGTTTATTTTAAAACTACACTATCCTCCCGAGAGATCAATGTGCCATACTAAAATCTATTTTAAATTTTAGATATAAACAAGTTTGTTAGTGGTAGTAGCAAGGTTGTCAAATTGGGATTCATATGGTGAATCAGCAAGTATATTTTTAAAATCATAAAGTGTAAGATTCATGATCAATAATTAAAAAGCCAAAAATATCTATATAGGTATTTTAAAGTCAAATAGATCACTCTATAGCTAATAAAGTGAAATATAAGCTTCAAAATAATGAAAAAATAAATAAAACTAATCACTCAAATTCAGCTCTATAGCCCCTAAAAGTATTTTCAAAAAAGCAGATATAAATTAATTACTATTTCAAAATTTATAATACTTAAATATCTATCAACTTTTTTTAAACATTACTATAATCATAATCTAATTCTTTTTTTTCATTACATCCCAGCCACAACCACAAAAAAAAAAAAAAAACTCTGGCCTGAGCCCAAGAGAGATACAGCAGTCCCTACAAAAAAGACACTAGACCCAGGGCATGGTCTCTGCACTAGATCTGTCATAATCAATTTTATGTTTTGGCCCAAAGGATCAATGTATTAATCAGGCTAATCCAATCAAAAGTGTATATTAAGCATGGTCTCTGCACTAGATCTGTCATATTATTGTGCCTCTCTTGTTCTTCTTTCCTTCTACTATTTAACATACAAGGATAGCTCTGCACAAACTTATGACTCTTCATAGTCACTAAATTTCATAAGCAATAATAATATTAAGCATACCTTCAACATCTCAGAAGCAGTAGGGCGGAGACGTGGTTCTTTTGTTAGGCACTTGGCAACAAAATCATGGAAATATAGAGACCTAAAAAAGAAAATCAAATGTAAATCATTATCCTGCACAAAGATATCATCACTAAATAGATACACCACTAAGATATGGCCTTGGCACAAGGAAAATGATAATAGGATGTTAGGGTCACTACTGCTAACTAGCAAATCTAATCTGGGTAGTTTATGTTGCATTCATCCCATTAGACGAAAGCACCAACCTAGTATTATTTTTTTCCTGGGTTAAGAAACTACAATGAATTTTGAGTACAAGGAGTTCCTCCTCCTTAACTTAAAAGCACCAACCTCGTATTCTTAGACTTGATGACAAGACAATGACACAATGTATTACTATTTGAATGAATGTGTTATATTCACAGACTGGGAAGTGAGAAGGAGCAAAACAATGTACAGGATCTTGTTTATAAAGGTCAATAGATGAGTTTCTTGCCTATACATGACTTGTAGCATAGATACACAAGTAATAAGAGATAGCACCTCACTAAAACAAGGCAAGATAGACGAAATTTATGCTTTCATGTTTACATGTGGTTTCAACTCAACATCATATTAATATGACTTCTTTCAAAAGATCATAATAAAGCATCAAATGGCTGAGATTGTTAGTTGAAGAATAGCAGCAAGCAGTTACACACTACTGACTTTATAAAAGACAAAACAAGCATAACATGTAATATAATATAGCACATGGAAAAAGATCGTTAGGATTATCTAAACCAAAATTTCATTCTGGATCATCAACAGGTAACTCTTCAAGCTCATTTATTTACAAATTAGCTGTAAAAGTACAGCTTGGATAACTGTAGAAACAAACCACTTTTCTTTATCCTCAAGCATCGGAGCTGGTTCGATTGATATCATGAATAAAACCTACAATCAAAAAAGAAAAAAAAAATACATCATTATACTGAACCCCCTAAAAAAATGAAATAAATGAATAAGCATTCCCATAGCAATGCCAAGTAAACAATAAAAATAATTTAGTGTTTACTATACAAAAAAAAATAAAGAATCAAAAACTCATTGCATCCCTTCTAAAAAGTGTTGCCCTGGTACATTTATTTTACAACAATCAATTACTAGACTCATTTGGGGTGGTTGCCAGATTTTTGTCTTTTTGTCTTTAAATGCAAACTTCAAAAGAAGACATGTTTGGTTAACATGGAGTTAAAATGATTTTTAACACAATTTCAAAACACTTTTATTTAAATGAGTTTTCAAAACAAAATATAAAGGATTTGTGATTATGGTTTAGTTATAAAAGGCATCTACTGCTCCTCCAACCACCTCTCTCAACTATGATGGGCTCTCCCTGCTGGCCACCAAAGCCTCTATTGAACCCAACCCCACTGGCATCCTCACAGCCTGGTTGCTGGTTGACACCACCACCTCCCTCTAGGCAAAGACTCCAAAAACTGGAATCACTGAAATGACCTCATCTGTTGGCCATTCCTGCTACGCGAGAAAATATTTGTAGATAATTTTCAGATTTTGTTTTGTTGCTGCACCCATGACATCAACTAAGTCACTAACAATGATACACATGTCAGATTATTATTAACAATTGTGAATTGAAAAACATTTCCAAATACTTTCCCGTTTTAAAATTTAAACTTTTTTTATCAATTTCTATACTTTTGACTTTTTATTATGTCTTCCATAAAGCCAATTGGATCCACATATGTGATATATATCATTTATCATCACTTTTTTTTAATTGTTTTGAGTATTTATCAACATCAACAGCACCTTTAACCCAAGTTAATTGGAGTCGGTGATAGATGAACCCAATGATAGATCGGAAATAAGACAAAGAAGGAGAAAGGGAGAGGGGAAGAAAAAGTGAAAATAAGACAAGAGAGGAAAGATAAGCTACAATAAAAGAGGGGTGAAAGGAGGAGGGAAGAAATGAAGAGGAAAAGAACTAAAAAAAAAGGAACGACTGGAACATAGAAATACTAATGGATTTAACCCTCCACCAAGCTTATAGTTTTTCTCCACTCCGTCCTAAGACATACCATCCGCCAATCCATATCTCACTCCATTAGGTCTTGTTTAACTACCTTTCCCCAGGTAAGTTTCGGTCGACCTCTACCGCTCTTTATGTCGAGCTCTTGGTAACAAACTTTTGTTCTAACAGGAGCATCCAGTGGTCGTCTAATTTTTTTTTTTTATCAGAAAAAGATATATATATATATATATATATATATAAAATAAAAACAGTACAAGAAGTACTGTATAGGATACATCCTAGCATTAGCAAAAACAGAACCACGGTGGCTTAAAGCATGAAAAAAGCCAACTAAGTTCTGACCTAAGACTAGAACAAAACGTAGAAATTACATCTTAAGACTTCCCCCCCCGAGTACAAAAGTCATCCCCAAATTGGTAGACCAGAAGTGGAAAGGAAAATTAAAATCAGCCTCCAAATATCTTAACCAAGACCAACACGTAAATAGCACATCATCCATCAATTTCTGTCTATTGAAGCTTTCATTTTGGAAAACGATCTTGTTCCTATGACACCATATGGTCCATGTCAATGCTACCCACCAAATCTGCCATCTCTTCATGCAGAAACCAAGATGACAGTAGAACAATTGTTGAGTGAAATGTTCTTTCGGGGTTATTGAAAATACACCTACAATATTTGCCCACGACATAGATTCCCACCAAAGCGGCATAATTCTATCACAACTGAAGAATAAATGAGATGCCTCCTCCTCCTTATTCCTGCAGAAAGGACAAAGAGTGTCATTGAGCTCCACATTTCCTCTGCTCAAATTCATCCTAGACGGCAATCTATCCCTGCACAGCCTCCACGCAAAACATAAAGCTTTATTAGGTATTTTTAGCTTCCACAACTCCTTGAACATATCATCATGATGTGTGACATTCCTTGCACTGTCAATAAAGCTGTAAGCACTCCCCACAGTGTATAAACCACTCAAATCAGCCAGCCATATCCATTTATCATGTTGTTGTGGTTGTACAACCGAATCTTGAATATCTTTCATGAAGTTAACAGCTGATTCAACCTCCCCTTCCATAAAATTTCTTCTCCACCTAAGATTCCATTCCCATCCACCTTGTGTCATGTTACCCATTTGATGGATAAAATGCTGTTGTTGATGAGAGATCTGATACAGTCTTGGATACCTCTCCATTAAGGACATCCCATCATTTTTCCACCTATCCTCCCAAAACAGTATCTTAGACCCACAACCCACCATCCATTTTATCCCATCTCTAAGCCATTGCCCCCCATCAATAGAATTACCTAATAAGCTGAGATCCCTCCACCAAATGGATTCGCTGCCAGATCTTCTAGGCTCACTCAAACTCCTCCAGCCACCATATTTTGAATCTATAACTTGTACCCAATCCAGTGGTCGTCTAATAACGTGCCAAAACCACCTCAATCTATGTTTCATCATCTTTTCACACAATGGTACCACTGCTACCTTTCGTCGAATATCCTCATTTCTTATCTTATCCATCTTCGTATACCCACACATCCATCTTAACATCCTCATTTCTGCTACCCCTATTTTATGCTCATGTTGCCTATGTGCTAACCAGCATTCTTCTCCATATGTGTGACATAAATTATTTAGCAACCATCCCACTTCCTATTGTCCCATTACAGCATTTTTAGAGTTGGCCGCTACACACTGCTATTTGTGAGATTGATAACTACTGAGCCTTGGTCAGAATTCTAAAATAACTAGAATCTGGATCCTCTTTCATGACTAATTAATATTCCTCAAAATAACTCTCACAGTAGCATTATCCAAAGTTACAGTCCCTCTAAAATAACATACTCAATTACTCTTCTATTTATCTCAGTTAATCTTCTGTTTCTCCTTCCTAATTCACCTATTCAAAAATCAAAATTTATACCAATTGACGGTGAAAAACATGAAACAGAAGACGAAATGACAAATCATCCAAACATTTTATGAACATCAACATAAATTACCAGTTAAATAATGCTTATGAAAAGGGGACAGGGGCAGAAGAGATTACATGTTATCAATAAAACAACAGTCAATACCAGATATAAGTACTAAGTTACTAACCCTCATTGGATGTACTGATGATCTTGGAGGAACACCCTGAAAATTATCGTAACAGACTTTAAGCATCTCTAATCATACTGTGCCAAAAAAGAAGATACTGTACCAAAAAAGCATCTCTAAGCATGAAAATGACTTATATTATGCAACATCTGGATAAAAAAAAAGTTCTAACATAAGGCTTCTAATCAATTGCATTAGCTGATACAGTAACAGCCGACAAATATCAACCTACCCATGTAAAATAGGAAGTTTCTTCTAACACCTATAAACTTCATGGAAAAAGGGCAAAAAGGAGAGGGGGTAAAAGATTACCCCAATGATTATGGTTTACCTAGAAGGATGCTTGAGCTTAAACTAATATAATTTGTTCCCCACACCACCTTAGAATCACCTCAGAAGTGTTAATCAAATTGAAAATACCTCGCAGAAGGTGGGAATGGGAGCATAAAAGGGAAAGAAAAATGAAAAGGTACCCCACATTGGATAAACTAACAATTTAATTGGAAGAAGTAGAATTAAAAACACAAGCAATGGATATACCTCAGCCATTTCAATAGCAGACACACCAAGAGCCCAAACATCTACCTGAAAATCATATTTAAATAAACATATCAAATACATGGACATGAATAATTTAATATATATATACACACACACACATATACACACATAATATAATACATCATAGTTAGCCCTAAGCATTTTTCTAGACTCTGATTAACGATGCATTGAAAACAGAAACAGTACTGAATCAAAATATTACTGATTCATTTCCATGTTTGCAGAGATACTACTAGCCTAGTTTTCTCTTATTTAAGCAAGTTCTTTTAAACATGTACCAGATAAATCTCAAAGTCAGTTGTTTTAAAAAAGTTTCAATGCGATAGTTCTTGATCTTTGTTCTCTGTTACTTCTAATTTATATTCACATTGAGGGAATAGACAATTCACATTCTTATACTGTCACCATCTTTGACATCTTTCACTTCATAAAGCAGCATCAACTAGGCTTTATAACAAGCTTTTTTTCATTACTTTATGACTTCTTATTCTTTCAGAGTGATTTTTTCTAGAAAAATTCACTAGACTGCAGACACTGCAATTGCAATTTCTTAAAACAAGGCTTCAAAGACTAATATTTTCAACCAGTGATGAACTCTAATCATGCTGGGTTCCCTCCAGCCAAAACTATTTGCATCCTTGTTTCTGATGATCTGAACCACTAGGAAAACTGCATAATATTGTAGTTTCCATTTCATTACAAATCCTTCATCCACTTCACTAATAAATAATTGTTTTAATGATTATCAAGCATAAAAATATAAAATCAAGACTTTCACATTTTGAAGGAGTTCCATGAGGTAGCATGGAAGAAGTATCTTGAAACTCATCAGTGTCAAATTAAAAATTCTTTGTACAAATTTAAATAGGACTTGCTATATACATATAGCCCAACAGTTTCTACTCCTAACCTTAGAACTACCTACAGAAGAAAAATGAAAAGCAAATGGAAATAAAGCATGGAGGAGATGCAATAGAAGATTCACAAAAGGCAAGCAACAAAGTAAACAAGGTTCAATGTTTCTGAAAAGCACAATACCTTTCCATCATAGCGACTTTCCTGAATAACTTCTGGAGCCATCCAATGAGGGGTTCCAATGAACTATAAGCACATTAAACTGTAACATCAAAATCTTGCCATGATAAAAAGAATGAATAACATGTCCATATAAGAAGCAGAATACCTTAATGCAAGTCAAATTCTTTTGAATATGAGTGCATGTCATTTTCAAGAATTCTTAAGGGCATGTACAAGGTTAAAAAAAACACCTCATTTCAAGTCAAATTCTTAAGGGCAAATACTTTGAATATAATTATAATTTTATAAGCACATATCACTTTCAATAAGTAAACAAATGGGACTGAAAACCACTGTGTAGTCATAACATTTATTTTTACTTGAAATATGCATACTTGTATTCAAAGCCAATCCCACTCGCAGGATATTCATGCAATGCACATAAGACAACCATGGAACCATCACTCAGTTTAAGATGCAATTTGATAGAAAGAAAATACTAAGCAAATACATACATATATAAATAATTAAATATGCAAGGATAATG
Source organism: Glycine latifolia (assembly GCA_013407115.1). NCBI lineage: Eukaryota > Viridiplantae > Streptophyta > Magnoliopsida > Fabales > Fabaceae > Glycine > Glycine latifolia. Next base: position 26,176,342 of record CM023948.1, on the reverse strand, counting down.
TTTGTTAGCTAGAAGAAAGTCAGATATTAAAGTTTAATATTTGTCTATAAACAGTTTATTCAAACACAAAATATAAAAATGTGCAGTCATTCCATAGGCTGAGCATTTAATGGCACACAACTTTTGCTCTAATTTAATATTGTTCCAAAGCTGAAATACTGTGATGTAAGTCAAAATACTTTATTCTTGATCCCTTGCTATTTAATCAAAAATTAATAATCTTGCATCTAAACCATAACTCTGGCATCTAAGCATTTAAAACCATGTTCCTACTTCCTACTTCTCACTTCATATATCGTCCGACTGAATAACGTTCAAATAGTTGAAATTGATGTCATTATGAAATGCTTGAGAGTAAAAACTATCAGCCCAGTTTATTTATATATATAACATGGAAAACAAGAATCCATAAATCATAGGGATTGAAATCCTATCCATGGAAAAACAAATCAAGTAATCAAGTAATAATAATAAAAAAGAATAAACTAAGTACCCCATTGCCCGGAGGCTCCACGCTATGCGCAGGTAAGGGGGAGGGATATTTACGCAACCTTAACCTTGCATATGCAAAGAGGTTGTTTCCAGATTCGAACCCATGACTAACAAGTCAACAAGATACAACTTTACCGTTGTGTCAGGGCTCGCCCTCAATTATAAAAAAGAATACAAATCACAATAAATACAAATAAGAAGTTTAAGCATCAAATACCGTATTGCGCTTTGACATAGTCCTTGTAAGCTGTGCAGCAACACCGAAATCCCCTGTTCATTATTAACCAAGAATCTTAGCAAGTATGTCGTTACAAGTCCAAGAATATTAATGCCTTAGATATGAAATCTAAATGCCAATAAATGAAGGAAGAAAGTGTAGGGTGAAGACCGTACTTTTGACAGCTAACAGAAACGCAACATACATTAAGAAAAGTAATGTCATTGGTTAATTTCATACAGTTTGTTACTATTTTTTTTTAAATAAATTTTTTAGTACATATGTTTAGCTCCAGGAGAAATATACAATACTATGCAAGTACGGATTGGTAAAAAAATACATTGTGAAAAATAGAAGAAAAAACATTGAGAGAAATCCTAAAACATACTAGCATTGACCATGTAATAAAGAATTCTGCATTACATTCTGCAGTTTTAAATGACATCAGCATTGAACTTAGAGATGTCTGTAACTCTCAACTTTATCAAGGAAGTGACATTAAAATATGAAATCTGAATGCTATCAATCATGTTCAGTGAATATTGGAACGAACTTAGTGGAAGAATGTGTAAATTGTTAAATAAAATGTCAGATTCTCCCAATATTGATTTGGGTGGGGAGGAATATGGGCATCCACCAATTAGAATTTAGAAGATAAATTTACAATTGTGCTTAGCTCAAAAGATAAGGATAGTTCTAATTATAGACACTGTGAAGAATAGAAGAACATTCAATTCAAAATTTTAACTGTGCGAAGAATATTAGGCTTATCTTTAACTATTATCATAAAGGGACTCAACTACTTGATCACTTTGTAGTAACAGAAATCATTTAGAATGGAAATTATCTACCGTGCAATTCAGAATAGCTTCTCTAGATGGTAGCTAATACAACAGTTAAGATTAGTTGTGCAATTAGCCCAATTCAATCATATAAGCTAAACATCATAGTTACTTGCTAAATAAGAATTCAAGGAAAAATTATTACACAGATGAGCGAATTTGACTTTTACTTGAGAGGAGGGTAAGAACAAAAGAATCAACTCTTTCAATGTATATACTATTATGGATTTCATGTGCAAGGAAACAATATGTCAATCATCAAAGTAACTACTTGTACAACTACTGTACTCACCTAGCTTGACATCTCCTTGTTCAGTTAATAAGATATTCCCACCTTTAATGTCTCTATGGACTTTAAAAATTGAGTGCAAATAATCAAGACCCTACACATAATTTAGGTAACTATTAGGAAAAGCATAAACAAAACTAACATACAGACACAACAGAAAACTTGGTTCAAACAATTCTACTGAAGTATTTGGCTCTCCGCACTCTATCATGAGCAATGAACAAGACTTAAGCTGAGAACCTTGGTAGAAGTCAAACAACCAGTGCCAACAAAGTCAATAAACTATACCTTCAGTGCTTCTCTACAGATATATGCTATTTGACCCTCATCAAGTGGCTCATCAGTCACGCTCATCAAATCAGCAACACTACCACCACCGCAATACTCCATCACAATCTGCCAAAAACTTAATCAGAATTCAGAAACATACTTTAACATGCAAAATCAAACTCATTGTTAGGATTAAGAAAGTTTGTACAAAAGAAGGTTGGGAAAGACAACAGTTAAGAATTAGCATTTACAAAGAGAGGTCCACACTCCACACGAAAGAAACAAGAACAAACAAAAGCCAAACAAGAAAAAAGCTTGTCAGTCTCTCTTCACATTTGTGAAAGACATCCCTCTAAACAAATAATTAGCTAATCACCACCATAACCATAGGGAAGCCCAGACAAACAAAAACACACCATTACTCGCAACACAAGTCACAAGAAAACTATAAAATCTAGGAAGAGTTTCACAAAAAGCAATGCCACATGAACAATGAGTTGAGGTTAGAAAATGCCTTCTTACCCAAAGATACTCTTCTCCCTGATAGCTTGCAAGATAACGGACAACATTTGGATGATTACATTGTTGTAACATTTCAATCTCACCACGGATTTCCTCATACCCCTCCTCCTGCACAATAACCATCAAAGTTCATTCACAAATCACAACAGTTCAATCTCAATCTAAATCAAAATACAACAACACAAGTATCTGATTCTGAACAAAAACACCAACATAAAGTCATAAAACTCACCCCTTCAGATAAAGATATTACTTTGATAGCAACCATCTCCGAGGTTCTCAAGTCCCTTGCTTTGTAAACAGCTCCATAAGACCCCTTCCCTGCCAATCATTCATCATCCACAAAGACTAACTTCAAAAACCCCATAATTACAACAATTTACATTGCACAATCAATCAGAAAAGTAAAACATGAATAGAAATAAAAATTAATGAGCTCGAATTGTTATACCAAGTTCATTGAGCAATTCGTATTTGGTCGTAGGGTCCTCCCTGGTAACACTATCAGGGATCGAACTCGTCGAAACCTTCGTCGTTATCGATTGATGCCTTCCTTCATCGTTCTGCGAAGATCCACTTCCCTTCCTCTGCTTTCCGAATCCGAACTCTCCCATCCCTTGCATGCTCGCCATCGCTCTCTCCATCGTCGAACCGACACCGACACCACCGCTGCCGCCGCCACTGGTCCGTCGAACCATGGTTCCGCTCACCGACTCTCTCTCGCCGGACTTCACCGTCGAACGCACTACGAACGTCGAGAATTCCCCTCCGTCGTCGTCGTCGTCATCGCCACCGAATCTGTTTAGAGGACTCCGAGCCTTCCACGCTGGCGAAGCCATGCCGGAAGAAGGACGGTCGCGCTGCCGGTTCCGGTCGGACTTCACGATCATTGTACCGAAGTCGCCGGCTTCATCGTCTTCGTCGTCGTAGTCCAGCGGCGCTCCACCGCCGAAGTCCTTGGGGAGGCGCTTGAGGAGCGGAGGAAGAGAGGAGTCTTCGTCGTCCTCGTCCTTGTCGTCGTGGCCGTTGTCTTTGAACACCATTGTCGCGTACGGATCGTCCTGTGGCTGCGCGCCGCCGCCGGATTTACGGCTCCGGAAGGTTCCTCCTCCGTCGTCGTCTTCGTCGTCGTGGACCACGAAGGTAGAGTATATGTCCGGTTTGGTTCGGGTTTTTCCGGTTCCCGGTGAGAAAGAGCTCCGATCCATTTTTTCCTGTCCGAGAGGGTGAAAAGGGAATCAATCCTTTCACTCGCGACTTGCCACCACTGCTGTCGCAGAAGACATACGATGCTTACTGCGCTTTTTTGTTGGGCTGCTTTGTCTTATGTTGGGTTATGCTTCCTACACCCACCATATTTTTCATACACCCAACATATTTTTTTATTTCCAAATTTACCCTCTTTCGGATTGGTGATCCATATAAGACATATGGATTGTCAATCCATATGACTCTTACAGATTGGTAATCCGTAGCCATACGAATTAGTAATCCGTAAACGTTCAACACAAACAAAAATAGGGAAGAAGAGAAGAAGTTGAATGGTGTATATCCATACTTAACAAAGAGTATTTTTGAAAATTAACTATACAATGTTGGGTGTATAGGAAATATGCATGGTGTAGGAAACGAACCCCCTTATGATTATGGGATTTCTTGGACTCTCTAGAAACCCACTAATAAAATATATTTGTGCCGATTTAATGAAAGATTATCGTTTTCTTTTATTTGATTTTTGTATTACCTTCTATGATTTGATGGAAAGGACTGGGCCTCCTTCTACAATGTCTCAAATGGAATTGTTAAACAAAATTAGGTAATCTATACCATTGTTGACTCTCTTTTTTTTATTGATTAGCATATATTTCACTAGAAACAAGGCGATTTTACTTAATTCAAATAAAAATATTAAAGTTTTTCTTCTAAATATTTAACATAAATACATAATTTATATTCAAATTCAAATTTAGTATCTTTAATAAAATTAAAATAATCTCATGTCAATTAATCTATCCATTTAGTGGTTATAAAATGATTTACTATCAATTAAAGAATTTATCTCAATGTATTCAAAATTTCGATATAAATTTTGAGATAAATTCAAATTTTCAATATAAATTTTTTCAAAGTTTGAGCATATAAAAAAATTATAGTAAATTTTTATAGTAATATTTACTTTTCTTACAAGGTTAAAAAGCATTATTTGATTGGTATAAGGCTATAATTTTGTTTAAATACGAAAAATTAATTAAATATATAAAAAATTAAGAAAATGTTCTTTATTAATTCATAGTTATTGTGAATGATTTATTACAATATGTGTTTGCTTCATTAAAAATAACAATATGAATTGTTAATTTTTAATGAAGTCATAACCAAAAAATAATTTACAGACTTAAGACATTGCTTATCTGTCTAGTTTGTCAACTGCAACTAAAATACCGAATTGCTAATTTACATAGCCAATTTCGACGCGTTTCTATTACAATGGGGTTGCTTATGTATGAGCCTTTAGGTTGTGGACCTGTGGCTATAGTGTGGACAATCTTACTATAAGGTTTGTTCATCTCATACTCATACTCAGGACGGATAAAAAAATGAAAGGAAGAATTAAAAGTAAATTAATTTTAACATATATAATATAACTATATTAATAAGATATAAAATTGATTTTATTTTTATATAAAAATAAAATCACTTATATAATTTTTTTTTTTTAAAAAAAAAAGAAGGTTGGGCTTTTGTCCCATCTTGTAGTTCTAACAGTATACGAGCATAGGTAAGCTTCTGAGGAGAGTTTAAAATTAAATGCATTTATCTTAGAAACTCTAATAATTAATTTATGGAATAAAAAACTATTTTAATAAATAATAATATATTTTTTATGTTTATGCTTATGTATGGTTTAAAATAGGTGAATTGGATATCCATCACTCGTGTAAATTATAATAGGTTAAGCCATCAATAGTTTAGATGGTTTCAACAAATTTCTAACAAAACATAAATAGCTCAATTTATTCATCCTTAGGATCCAATTCGAAATATATTCAATCTATCCATTTACCACCATCAACGTGCTTAAATATCATCATCCTAACATATAAGCTTGTAGTAATTTTAGAATAATTCCCTTAAAAAAGTAATTTAAAATAAAGACAATTCCTCTGTCACCGGTTTAAACTTTAATTACATCACATATTTTATTTTTTCTTCAAATAAAAGAATGACAATTGATTTCCCATAATAATAATAATATTAATATTATAATCATCATCATCATAAGCTTCTTAATAAAATTTGTGCGAGGACACATATTTAAAGCTAACAAAGATTATCTGGATTTGTTTTAAAAAAAATTGTCTTGATCTATAATCAAAAGAACTGCTAGATAAGAATAATCTTAAACTTCACATATCTTTTCAAAGACTTCACATCTTTACATCTTTATATATCCCCTGATAATGGTCATCCCACACCAAAAGCCATCGAATCAATAAATGAAAATGCCACTTTTACTCAGACATGGTGAAAACAACACCCAACATATCCAAAATTAAGTGTTGATATTTGCTTTTCCTTTGTATGGGGTAGAGAATTGATTGTCTGTGTGGATAATTTGCTTTTCTTCCTTTGTATCTTGATATTTCCTTGAATAAAGTTCAATAAAAATTGGTCCAATTAATAAAGAATAAATGTGTTTTTATTCAAAAGAATATGAACTCAATTTTTAGATGTAAAGGATTTTATAAATAAAAAATCTATAAATATTTTTATAAGTGTTTATTGAATCTTGAGATTTTTAATGATTCTAATAAATTCTCATAATTTAATTCATCTCAAATTTCTTTTATGGAAAAAAAAATATTCCCCTGAATAAAGGTGGCAAATGTGATGCATAATATATGCGGCTTGGGTTGCATCATGCACTTACCTGTCGAATGAGAGGGGAAAGGAGAAGAAAAAAAATTGTGCGCGTGCTGAATCGAGTGCTGTGGTCACCACAACAACATATATCTCCAGCCACAGCCACCAACCATATATTGCATTGAGAATCTTGCTTAATTACATCACATATGACATATCCCATATAGTTGCTAGTTGCTACAGTTCTACCTCATGGTCATGGGAATCTAACCTAAAGTATGTGTTTCCAGCTATGTTACAATTCAGCCATATCTTCTTCCCTCTTTTTAGCTGGATGGTTATATATATGGCACTGTGTACTGTACACCATGAGATGTTAAGGCTTAATAATATTTATTGTCATGTAAAAGTAAGGTATATCACATATTTAAGGTTATGTTCGGTTGGGAGAAGAGAAATAAGTGAATGAAAATTATTAAAGGAGAGATAATTATAGAAAAGAGAAATAGAATAAAATAAAGTTAAATATATGTTGGATTTTTTAGTTTAAGAAAAATAGGTGACAAGTTGAGTATAAATAATTGTTAAATAATTTTATAACATGTTGGATATTATAAAATTGTTTGGATTGAAATGGAATGGAAAGAAATAGTTTGTAAAAAAAATTCGTGATTGCATGCCAAATGACCAAATTTAATTGATTGAATTTACTATATAATTTACTCCTAAAAAAGTGTTAACTTTATTGTAAAATAATATTGGAAAAAAGACACCATTTTATATATATTTTTTAATTTAAAGGCACACTCTGAATTTGATAAAGATATTGATAAACTGACAGAGTTAATAGAATTGATGGAATTGAGTTACAAGGTATGGTTTGTGATACTTACATACAAGGTCAAACTAACTAACTAACTTCATGTCCAACCTAACTACTTTAACTAACATAACAAAATACTCGACTAACTTTTACATTCTCTAATATCCCTTTTTGGAGAATAAATGTTTATGATTTCCAACTTGCGAATGAAATTGGGGAAAGAGGAAGCAGGAAGAGGTTGGGTGAATATGTCAGCTATTTGATACTAAGTTTTGACATGAATCAACTTGAGATGTTTGACTGAACAAGTTCTCTAATAAAGTGGCAATCTATGCCATTGTGTTTCAATCTCTCATGAAGGGAAGGGTAGGAAGCCAAATGGATGACTGATTTGTTATCATAAAACAACATGGTTGATCCAATATCAACTTCAAAATGTCCTAGCAAACGCTTGAGCCACACAACTTCACTAGCTACTGATGATAATGCTCGATATTTAGATTCAGTAGAGGACTTTGAGATAGTACCTTGCTTCACATACTTCCATGAAATTTGTGCATCACCAAGAAATACACATAATCCAATTGTAGACTTGTGAGTGTCTAGACAGTTGCCCCAGTCTGCATCAGTATAAGCTGACAAATGTAAAGAATTATGAGTAGGAAAGAAAAGAAAAGGCCCTGCCCTGAAGCATATTTGAGATATTGAAGCAAGTAGTAAACAACAGCCAAGTGAGGTGTCAAAGGGGTATTCATGTATTAACTTAGCTTGTGTACTGCAAAAGTAATGTCAGGTCGCGAAATGGCCAAGTACATGAGCCTACCAATGAGTCTCCTACACAGAGAAGGATTAAGGATTGGATCACCATTAGTCAAGGTCAATTTCAAATTTGAATCCATAAGTAGTTGTGTGGGCTTACTACCAAGGTATCATGTATCATGTAGTAATGATAGTGTGTACTTTCTCTGTGAAAGTGAAATGCCTTTACTATATTTTAGCAATTTCAAGGCCTAAGAAATATTTCAAAGAGTCCAAAACCTTCATCTTGAACATGGATTGTAACTTGGTCTGGACCTCAGCAACACATGAAGAACTTGGGCCAACAAGTATAATGTCATCAACATATACAAGGAACACTGCTAATGAGGATCCAAAGCCAAAATTGAAAGGAGAATAATCATTTTTGGATTGAATGAAACCCTGTCATAATAGGGTAGAAGAAACTTGCAAAACAATTGTCTTGAGGCTTGCCTAAAGCCATACAAGGACTTATTGAGTTTGTATACAAGACTAAGAGCAGTGGTTTTGTATCCATAAGGCAAGTCCATTTAAACTTCCTCAAACAGATCCCCCTTGATGAAAGCATTGTTAACATTTAGTTGTTTTAAACATCAATTCCTAGTTGTTGTTACTGCTAGAAGCACTCTCGCTGAGCTAAGCTTGGCAACAGGTGAAAAAATGTCTGAAAAATCTATTCCAGCTTGTTACATGTAGCCTTTAGCTACTAAATGAGCTTTGTACTTGTTCATTGTTCCATCATGTTTATATTTGAATTTGTAGACCTATCTACAGCTAATACAATGATTGTCAGCTGGTAAAGAAACCAAAGGCCAAGTGTTATTTGCTTCTAAGGCTTGAATTTCTTCATTCATAGCTTGTCTCCACTCAGAGTATGGATCTACTTGGTGATAAAATTGTGGTTCATAAGTAGTAGAGATTTGATTGACGAAGTTGTGATAAGATGAGCTAAGTCGAGCCATGGAACAATAATGTTGTATTGGATATGGTTGAGAAGCTGTAGAGCAAATGAACTCAGACAAGTAAGTAAGTCTTTTATGCTCTTTGGATGACCTTCTAAGAAGTAGTTGTGGTGGCACAAACTTAGAAACTGTAGTAGAAGAAGTGGTAGAAAGATGGACAGGATTTGACTGAACAGTTATTTCAGGACTGATTACATAATCATCAATTGTTGGATGAGCATCTTCAAAGTGAGGAACAGAAGGAGAATGCTAATTAATGGGGTACACTTGTCGTGCATATTTTGAATTGTTGTAGGTCTTTAGTTTTATTTTTTGAAGGCAAACACAAACAATTTCTAACTCAAGATAAAACTCAATTATTTAGTTTATACTATTTAGATTATTTGGGAACACAACTAGTTTATAAGATAAGATATCTAGACTTTCGAGTCCACTATTGCTAATCAACAAGGTACACTTGTCGTACATATTTTGCTTATGAGTATCTTTATTCATTATTTATTCTTACAAAAGTAAAAAAAATACAATATGTATTTTTCATAGGAAAAGTTCCAAAAAAAAATATGAAAAAATGATTAAAAGTAAATCAACTTTTAATAAAAAATACAACAAAGACATTAATACAATATAAAATATGATATAGATACAAAAATATAACAAATTTCAAAATTTACGAAATTCAACATATAACAGATAATTAGTCCAAAATGGACATGTAAAAAAAATTAAACCACAACATAAAATTTAAAATTTTTAAAATAAGCATGAGCCGATTTAAATACAATAAAATGCTATAGCTTATCTACTTTTAGTAGATCTTCAACAACAAAAATATAGTTATAGGAGCATTTCAATTTGTATTGGTATATTTTAAAATTGAAGTAAAAAATCATAAAATGCACTTTGAAATATTCAAGTGTCCATGTATCCAACATGAACAACTGTACGTCTAACACGGATAAAACATATGTTACACAATTACACAACTACTATTTAGAAGTGTTCATATACTTTCCGTGACCTTTGCATATAAAATTATATTAATAGTTACAAGAATTTTCTAATTAATTAAAACTTATATTTTCAAATAAAATTAAGGAGGGAGGGATTAAGGTCCATCTTTGTCAGTCCTTGAAAAAGTATAATAGAATGAAAAATGAGAAAAATTCAATGAAATTTTATTACGTAAAAAAGGATAGAATAAAATGAAACAAAATATAACATGCACCATTCAATATTACTCGTTAATCTCATTTTTCTTCCTCCAAATTGGGAGGAACAAAAAATGTGATCCATTATTAAATTAGTTTTTGTCCTTCATTTATGGTTATTCATCCACTCAACGCCTCTCTTCCTGTTTTTCATGCAACGTCCAAATTGCCTAAGCAAAAGCAACACATGAAAATAAAGCCAATCATAAGAGTGGAAATTTTTAAAACCGGATAGATCATCGAATTAGTTAAGGCCCTAATTTAAGATTCAATGGTCAAAACATAATAATAGTTAAATAATATTTTTTTATAATTGTTAACATGCCATATTAAGTAATATTGATTAAAAAAATATTTTATACTCATAATTTCTTAACATTAAAAATGAAACATCTCTTAAAATGTTATCAGTTGTTACATCATGCAACACACACACATAATCCAAATTTAGTTGGTAATAGGCATGGGCTTAAGATTGGTAGAACATGTGCGCATCAAATGAACAAGGTTTATATTAGATTTCAAGGTAGAAACTTATATTCTAATATTTAATTAAATTACAAATAGAGGAAGGAAGTAATGTGACTGTTCCCATGTCAAATCTCTTAACTCAACTAGTTTAGCTAAGCCAACTTATGTTGAGTTAACTTGTTGATTTACTTTATTTTCTATATATTTTTAAGTGCATTTTTTTAAACAAAATAAGAAACCCTAGTGTCCAGTGTTTCACCACTTCTTTTATCTTGTGTTGTTTTTTTTACCCATCCAGATTCCAGACAATTGACTATTAGTTTTTGTATTCACCTTTGTGGCCATTAACTAGCTGTACAAAAATTGAAATTCAATAAATCAAAGAAATTACTTATGATTAACCAAACTGTCCAGCTTACCTAGCTAAATAGTGTGCGCAATGTTATAAATCCCATGTTACATAATAGTTCGATTCGTAAAAAAAAAATACTTATGATTTAGACTATAAAAAAATCACCTGTATTACATGAATAACTTAATATTAATTGTTAAATTTTTCATTAGATTTTTTAAACACTAAAACATTTAAATCGCTTTAACCACTCATCCTTATATTATAAATCTGAGCTTTTATTTTTTAATAAATCATGTGGTTCTCCTTCATTAAAGCATTGTATTTTTTATTTATTTATATTCAATACTATTAAATATATTATTTAACTTCTCTAAAGTGAGTAAAGATAAAATAAATAATCTTAGCTACTGATGATGTATATATATATATATATATATATATATATATATATATTAACTATTAATCTTTTAGTCGCAAGTAAAATTACGTATTTGGCTTTTAAAAATAAATTTGTTAACCAGCTGGAACGCAGTAAATATAAAGGACAGTTCAATGATTTTTGTCATGGTCTATCTCTAAAAGAACTTTTGTCCAAATGCCACAAAAAGCCCACACCGAATCTGTAACCAAAAACAAAACCTGTGTCATTGTCTCTATGTTTCCCCCGGTTAACTTGCCATTGTCTCTCTATTTAAATATGGTTTAGATATATTTTTTATTTCTATAATTTAATATTTTTTATTTTTGTTTTTGTAATATTTTTTTTATTTTATTCCTTACAAAATGTGTTTATTTTATTTTTAATCTTTAAAGAGTTTTAGATAATACTTTGAACAATAAAAAAATACTTTGAACAGTTAAAAAATCATTATTTAAAGCATTTTAAGAATAAAAGAAAATATTTTTTTGAGAAAAAAATTTACAGGGAAAATAAAAAATACTAAATTATAAAAAAAATTAAACCTTTAATATTAAAGTGCAATTGAGTTTAGAACTTAGTTCATCAACATCATACAAAATTGAGCCTACTTTTACCAAGATTTTCTGTTAAAAAGGTAGAAAAACACTGCTTCACAAAAATTGTTGCAGGGGTGATCAATTTTATGGGTCCACTCCAGTCATCCACACTCTTGTTAAGGTCAATGCTTCACTTAAGTCAATGGACTCAATAGGGTAATGCAAACAAGTTTTTTTGCTATTTCTCAAACTTGGAGCTCAATTAATGGCATGATTGGAGAAGTGAAGTCACTTACAAAATGCTTCTAATAGTAATTGTTATGAATTTGGCTTAGGTGTAAATATAAAAAAAAAAAAATGAACTTTCTGTTGATGCAGCAATAAGCATACATTTGAAAGAGCGCCATTTTCTCAATTTAAATGAATATTGCAAGTAACACAATGTGAATTCATGCATTGTATCATTTCCTATAATAAATATTCACGTACTTTGGATTCAAGCATGATACTCAAGAACTCAATAAATGTGATTGAGTTGATAATATATGTTAAATTTATTATAAGAGTTGGTTTAATTCTTAATATAACATATTTTTGGATTGAGAAGAGTGAAAAATTTTAATATGAATAAATTTCAAACTAAAAATTAATTTTATAAATCAACCTAAAAGATAAGAAGCTATTGAATACCTTCGGGTTTATGAGAAAGTAAAAGAATCTTAATTTCATTCTTTTTAAAAAATTGACATAGAAGAAAAGCAAGCTTGTAAATGAAAAACATAACCCCAATTAATGACCTTTTTACCCAAAAATACAAATTATTTATTTATTTATACAAATAATACAAGCAAAATATTATTTGCACAAATCATTCACTTTATTTTGTATGGTGAGAAATCGATTTCTAGAAAATCAATTTTTTTACTATTTTTTTTGTTTTTAGATACATTGAGAAATCGATTCTTGAAAAATTGATTTCTCAACATGGATTTTTTTAATCTTAGTTAAGAAATCGGTTCCTGGAGAATCGATTTCTTAACTAAGTGTTTTATTTTTATAAATGTTTTAAAAATGTTTTTAATTTTTTATTATTATTAATTTTTATATAAAAATAAAATTTTATTTTGCATATATTATTGATAATTTTATATTAAATTTAATTTGTTTGAAATTCTTTATAAATATTTCTATCATATTGTCAATTCTTTCTTGTGACACAACATGTATGTAGAATCTTTGCTATTACTATGAAAATGAAACAATTATTCCTTAAATAAAACATTTACATTGGTGACATAATTTGAAACCAACTTTATGTAGATGATTTGTATGATTGAAGAAGACGAAAAAATAAAGAAAACTTAGATAAATAACTCAAGGCTTAACATAATTAAATTAGACAATCTTAAAAAGAGTGACAACTAGTTTACATAATAACTACACAGATTCATCACGCATTAGAGCAATGATCTTATCAACAATTATTGATTTTCTTGGTATGCGCAACAGAGCAAGGATTTCATTTGGAAAACGCTCAAAAATGTCATTCAACTCAATAGGACCTTTGGTACTAAATTCTGAGTAGATGAAAAGCATTTTTCCCACATCATTGTCACATTTGATGTTTGTATAATCATATTCAACACAACCATCTATATAAGTTGGTTAACAGTAAAAAATATCAAGTATAATTCTGCAACTTCCATTGGCGTAAAAAAATGTTTTCCTCAAGGCATCAAGCAACAAGTCCTCACTTATTGTGATGTCTTTATGACCACTAGGGCATTCAAACATTATCCCTTTGGATGATGCAATCATGTCACCACATAAATATATAAGAGCAGATACACTCTCTATGTTTTAAGCATGCGATGATGGCTAATGATTGGAGTACATGACCATCAATCTTGTTGAGTCAATTAATTAGGTACTGAAGAAAATATGAAATTTGTCAACATGTGTGCTAGTAAAATCAACCTATACTAGGTTTAATACATTGTTCAACCAAAGAGGGAGAGAAGTTGCAACAATAATTACGTATGGCCAAGTTTATACACAAGTACTAAAAAAGACTATGAAGACGCACAGAGAAAGATAAACTCTCACATTGTTCTTGAGTTCGATTGATGTGACACATGATTCTTAGTCCAGGAGACAGTTAACCCAAGAGAGGTTCGACCAACTAAAAATTTCACGGTTAGACTGGATTAAAGGTGGTGTCATTGTGACAAATTCCAAAAAAATGCACATGTCTTGTTCTCATGTTGTTGTTGTTTGTAAGTATATTCACCATGAGTATAGGAACTACATACATCATATGTATATGTTGGAAAGTATCTTCAACATGTACAAATGATTGTTTGACGAATTATGCAATGAAGCGTATTGATCACAATGTCACGAACCAAGAATCTTTATCAACCCAAAGATGATAAAAAATTCTAAAGGTCATTCTATCCCTTCTCGTGTAAATACCAAAAATGGATATCCGAGAATTGAGTCAACCTAAATTGTTCCATGTGTCACATCCCAGATCATTCAAAAAACAAATGTCCCTACCATATGGACTCAAGCCAACAACATTTAATTTGTCACATTGCTTGTATTTTAAAATTTTGGTCGTATTATTTTAAATTTAAATATTTTGTTTTATTATTTGTAATTTTATATTTATTTTAAAATTTAAATATTTAGTTTAATTCAATTTTTGGGTTAAATATGTTTTGCTTAATTAATTTTTTGATTAATTATGTATTTTGTTAATCAAATAAAATAAAAAATACAAAGATTTTCGACTCTTAAAAAATGATAAAACATAAAATATGAAAAAAACAAGAACATAAGCAAAATAATATTTTTTTTAAAACAAAACATAAATATAGATGATTAATAATACAAAAAAAAATTAAAAAAGAAGAAGGAAAATACGGTTAAGAAATCAATTTCATGAGATTTAACAAAAACTGTGACATTGAGAAATCGGTTCCTTGAAAAATCAATTTCTCAAAGTACACAATAATTTATATCATGTTTGTAAATAAAATTTTAATTGTATTATTTGGATAAATAATTAATTTTTTATATTTTTTTAAGAAAAAAGTCCCAATTAATGTCAATACCTTTGTCCCGATACAAACATTCTTTATAATATATTTGCAAAAAGACATAAGTCACCTTATATATTTATACTAAGACTAATTTGCAATTTATTGAAATACTATAGATCACCTCACATGTGACTCTTTTGAATTGATCATTAAGTCATATAAACTTAAATATGTTTGTTGCCTGTAGGTATTATGATATGATAAATTACGGATAAAAATGCATTAGTTAAATTTTCGTTTTAGTCTTTTAATTATTTTATTAGTTTTGATTCTTATAAGATTTAAATTTTTTGAAAATGATTCCTACTACTATCTAGTAATGATATGACATATATTTAAATGTGTCATATCACATATCATGTTATTATTAAATAACTAATAAATATTATTATTAAAATAAATTTATAAACACTAAAATTAACAATTTTAATAAAAATTATATTTATAAAGAATAAAAACATATTTAATCTAAATATATAAATATCTAAGTGGTCCATGTTAATTAACTCGTGTTTGGTATTTAGTTTTAAGATTTGATTAGTGACTTATATGTTGCCTATCATCCTTTTGGTGTACAATAATCACGCTGATAAGAATGAGCTTATCATGTGTATTACCTAAATTTTCTATTACTAAGCCAACCATAGTCCTATTTCCTATTGTATGTGTAAAGTATAGCTAAACTTAAAAGGAGGTGCTGAAAATTAAGAACAAAAATTAGCATATTTATAGTGAAATCTTGCTAAATAATATTTTGAGAATACTGAAGAAAAGGACTAATAAACAAAATGTAAGTTCTACTAAAATTCATGATGTGATTGTATTGAAATTTACAGTGAAAATATATCAATAACAATTTTTTTACAAAAAAAAAAAATAGTGTTTACCATATCTTAACGGCCCCATTAAAGTTCTTCTTTTCTACTGGCAATGAAGACACAATATAAGTTCTCATGCACATAACTCAAATTCCCTATTACTAAACTGACCCTAGTGAGCAGTTTTCTTTAAAAATATAAAACTTGTGTTTTTTTTTTATAAAATTAAAAAAACTAGTGTTTAATCTCCTTTGCTTGTATGCAAAAAAATTAGACATATTTAGTTGGTTTAGACAAAATAGAGTATAAACAAATCAAAGAATTTCCCATACATGTACTACAAATAATCGACCTAAAATTTAATTAAAAAATTATCGACCTAAGTACATAATTAGGTTACCTCTTTCCACGCATACACTATAACATATGCTGCTTGTAGTTTTCTTAGAACAATTTAAATTGTTGGAATCAATCAAAGTTTAGGTGGGATATATACATATCTGAAATAATAAGATACCAACACCATATTAATTTGTGTAAGCAATGTTCGATCTTGGAGAATAATAATGCATAAGGTTTAGAGTAGGTATATATATAAATTAGATACTGTACTAGCCAGCTATCTGACAACATTCTACTGGTCAAATTTCCCATTATATATTGAGAATTGTTAAAAGAAATATTCTAGGTAAATTCGTTAATAGCACAGAGATAAATCAGCAAAATATTTTTGGCCATGGAATCATTAGATATGAGAATCAATAAAAATAATAAGTAACGAAAGCAACTTGCACTTATGGGGCAAATAAAAAAAAAAATGTCCGCTTGGATATACAAATCCTAAATGCATCTCCTTTACATGGAAAAAAAGTTGGAAAGCTTTTGGAAGGCTCAGATATGTTCTTTTCTTTACATGTCCCAACAAAAAAATGTTTATGTGTCTGGGTTCTTATTCTTCAATCATTTGAAAGTGGCACTGTGAAGTGCCCTTCGTATCATTGAAGTGTCCTTCGTATCTAAAGTGGCACTGTACCATTTACTTGTTATTGAAGATTTTGATTTGCGCACAAGCACATTAAAAAGATAATTAACTTATTCCTAAAGGATCTATTAAAACTAACTAGATAATTAAAAAAATAGTACAAACTATATCTCATGATAAGACCAAGTTCTATTCCAATCACGATGAAAAAGACTTGAGCCATTGGGGAAAAATATCTCCAACTTGTGTTCGGTAAATTCCATAAAATTTATGTGTTTTTTTTTCTTCTTTCGATTTTCTGCTGCACTATGCCGCAAGTAGAGAGGATCTTGTGATTTATAAATAATATAAGAGCACTTTATTTATTTATTAATCCCAGGAATGAGGAATCAATCTTAAGATTCTACTTAGCAGTTGCTTCAGTTTTCTGTATGCAATCAATGGGC